>JBBBDQ010001564.1:1172500-1262500 GCA_037127315.1 Ascarosepion bandense
ATTCATAAAATAAATGAAAATGTAAATCATTTATTAGTTTTATTGCATTTTTTATTTCACAATTTAGACCAGAATTGCTATAACTGCAGGTACTGCTTGGCATAAAAAAATACAAATGAGGATTTAAATTCTCCAAGGACTTGTGCTTATGACTAATGTAAGTATTAAGTGCTACAAAAGTGAATTTCTCAAAATTTGGAGAATAACAGATAAAGAAATAGTAGTTCTGAAAATAATTTCGTTCATTTGTGGATAAGTCTTGAAAGTTACATTAAAATCCGACAATTATCTAATTTTTGCAAAAATTTTAAATCGTGTTTTTCACCGTAAAAACACGCTGAAATACTATACCCATTGACGCCAGAGAAACAAGATTTTTAATTAAAATTTCGAAGGTTTTAAAAAGGATCAAAAATATAATTTAATTTAAATAATCAAATGAAATTCTGGTCTTTCCTCCTAATAGTAAGAGAAGGCAAAACTTTCTGTTAATATTTAAGTTTGTGTCAAAAGTTCTTAAAAGTCTGATGCTCTATCGACTGTGCATAGTGTCTCATTTTTTAGCGAATTTTTGGAGGTACCTGTAATTTATTATAATACACACACACACACACACACACACACACACACACACACACACACACACACACACACAGACGCACGCACATTTAGAGAGAGTATATTTTACCTCCCACATAATATTTGTACATACGAGCATCTCTAAATTGTTAACGACAGGTAAGAGAAAACACACACACACATAATACAACTCACTCTCTTACACACATGCTCGACATCTTTCATAGTCTGAAAGCACACCTCAGTACACCTTCATCGGTATATAAATTTCTTCAGCTTTTCTTCTCCCTCCTCCCCACTGTTCCTACCCATTACTTATGTCCCCCACCCACTGCCGCACACCTATTTTCTCTTTCTTTTTTTTTCTTTACCCCTTCTCCATCAGCGCTACAATTTTATACCTCACCTCGGACATGACCGACCCGGCAGACAGACAGACAACATATTAGCAGGCGCCAGCCAGATTAATAGCAACAACCACACACGCAATATATATATGTGCGTGTGTGTGTGTGTATTATATATTCGTAATGTGGGTTTAAAGTTTTACTCACTTTTATATGTTAAGCAACTGCTACCACCACTGAGCCGACGATATTTCTCTTAAGATTACCGTTATTACTGCTACTACTACTATTCCTATAAATATAAGTCTTCCTACCCCTCCTGCTTTCTTTCTCGTTTCAAATTATTATGTAGACGAGGAGAGAGGAAAGTGCTACGCTTACTGGTTCTACCTCTACCCTCTACTCTTATTACTACGACTGCTGCTGCTGCTGCTATTAACTCCTACTATAGAATACATCGATCCTCCTCCTCGAAGTCCGGATTTTTTTTTCTTTTTTTAAGGCACCCCCATTAGAGCTTCCTATTCCGCCCGGTCTCTCCCTCCCTTCCTTCATCTCATTCTGAAGTCAGTCAGTCGGTCGTTCGCCCGTACGCTTTAAACGGGCACATACACAAGGCGAACCGACCTTAACCCAACACCAACTACACAAACGCTTTCCTCAAATCAGATATCCACGATTGTGAACTGTGCGTACGGATTTTCGCTATGTTCTTTTAATTGTTTATTTTCAGACATTTTTTTTTTATTATTATGAACAAAACAAAATACTTCTCGATCTTTAACTGGAATTACATCTAGATTGGAATTACTATTGGTTTCACCACAAAACCTTTCTCCAGGTATACCTAAAAAAAGAACAAATCTATTCACATTTCTGGATATTTTTTTTACAACTGAATCACACATGTTCGGATCTAACCTGAAGTTAAACTGGCTATGAACGGTCTCGCAAATGGGTGGAAATTGTTGCCACCTTTTTCCTTGTTCTATTGTTTTTTTGACAGTCCCCCCAACTGTCGCCGAGGTACGTCCTTTCTTTTATTATTCAGTCAAGCCATCAACTTCAAAGTTTAATATGACGACTACTTCTTAGTTTCGACAATAAAGAGATACCATGATAGACTGAAGGCAAATGCTCTTACAGACAGAGCGGAGAAAATACACATGTAGACAGCGAAACTCAAAAAGTGAAAAGAAAACTAGCCTTCAAGGATATATCAGAAACCCACAACTCGGTCTACCATGAGTTGAAGAGAGGCATGTCGATTAATTTCATAGGGAAAAGTTTGTAAAATTTATCTTATACGCAAACGAAATTGTCCTGTCAAACAAATGACAGTGAGATAGAGCCTAACTGTGTTATACACAACACTATAAGTCACTATCCTATCAAACTCTAAATTTCTAATTTCTAATTTCTCTAATCTCTAATTTCTAAATTTAGTAAATTTCAGAGAGAGAGAGAGGTGTCTAGGGCATTTTTAAAATTTCCTGGCTTTCTACTAAAAAAAAACATCTACTAAAAATAAACTTTTTTTTCACCATTTCACGCATGTTGTGAATTCGATCCACACTGGGTCCTTCAAAACTATGATTTTGTACTATCTTAAGCATACACATTAATGAATGTAACTCTACTTTTTAATTTCTTACTTTGACATATGAAATATAAAATCCGATGTTATTTTTTATATATTTTTCTAATAGTTCGATGAAAATAATTCTTTTTGATTTCATCATGTGTTGTTAATGTTGATAAATTGAAAAAAAATTGTCATCAAATAACCAGCGCATGCTTCGGAAATTTATTTAAATATTGAAATTTTATTTTAAATCATAATTAATTTTAGAAAATGAACAGTTCTTACGAAACTAGGCTTATTAATGAGATAGCCACAATACCTATTGTATTAGCATCTCGCGTTAATCGGGTGTCCAGTCAGATTGCTACCACCAGTGGAATCTCTGGACAGTTAAGTAACTTTGGAATTGTTCCCGGCTCTGCTGCGTCCGATTTATACGGTCCTCAGGCCATTAACGATGTCCTCATGATTTCACCTGGCAACCAAACTACCCAATCGGTTCACATCGCCACTCTAGCAGTATGCAACGTCCTTATTGGCATTGTCGTGTTGATGGGCTGTGTGGGGAATGGGGCTGTTATTGTCCAGGTGATAACAAACTGGAATGCTCGTTACGGGTTTGCACCTCTCATCCTGAACCTTGCTGTTTCTGACTTTCTTATTTGTTCCTGTCTCTCTCCGGTCTTTCTCATTTTTCTCTTCCGATCGCCACCCACACCCAACATTTTCTGTGGACTATTCATCTTCATGGGAACGATATGCACCTTGTCGTCTCTACTGACAATGACAGCCATAGCGCTGCACCGTTATAGACTCATGTCCAGTTCGGGTGGTCAGCGTTATCTCAGCATCCCTATTTCGCTGCTGACTTTGGCCTTCATCTGGGCACTGGGCTTCTCTGTAGCCCTGGCTGGAATCTTATACGTCAGCAGTAACTGGAACGACCCCTTCCAAAAATGTGAGCTAATAAAAGTGACAAACAACGAACGTGGTGACCTTTCTGATTTCGCTATCTCCTTCTTGGCTCCAGTATGTGCACTGGGCTTCATCTGCACAGCAACCTCTTGTCTTGTTATGATATGGGTCGCACGACTTCCCACCTGTTGGAAAAATGCTTGCGAGTTCTACAATGCAGAAGCAAGCAAGTCGGACAAAAAACCGAAAATATCAGAGGTCATTTCGAATAGCTTCAAACAGCTGATTGGTTGTTTCTCTATGGTTGACAAGGAAACAAGAATATTGTATTTCGTTGCGATATTAGTGGCGTCCTTCTGCTGGGCCCCCATTTTGATTGCCCATATTCTTACCATATCCACAGGCGAGTCCCTGGTCCTATACCAGCTGAAACTTTGTGGCATTGCTCTTGTCTTTTTGAATAGTGCTCTCCATCCATACATTTACACGGAGCATGGTTGGAGGCTTAAGCACCGATACAGGGTTTGCTTACATGCGGCTTTTGATTGTCACCGAATGTCACCGGCTGACCAGTGGTCATTAGGCGGTGTTGTAGTAGCTAACAGTACAAACGCAACAGGCCCAACCGTTGAGCATCCGTCAGTTGTGTTCGTGGGGATGGTTAATGATGATATTGAAGCGATCAGTCCAGACACTTCTGTTCGGACTATGACGACAATGACAGTTACCGGTGGTGTAGTAGAAACAAGGATTTGCGACTGTAACAAAGATGTCACATGTAACAGAAGTCACAATGATCCCACCGTCAACGCAAACATTAACAAAATTATTGTTAACGACGGCGATCAAAATAGCAACGAACTGGACGCTGCGTTTGCCGGCGAAATCGAAGATAACGACACACTTGATAGTGGTATTGATCGGGACGCACTAAGTGAGGTCGAGGATATCGATAATGAGGTTGAAGGCGCAAGCGGCTCGACTAACAACGAGAATTCGACTAATCAACAAATATTCGTAGCCAAGAAGAGCGACGAAGATGAACTGCAAAATTATCAGGGGTCGCTTGATAGCCTCATCCTGACCGACGGTTCGTCAGAATCTTCGCTATATTGCGCCGATGCGGCCGAGAACCTTACCGTTACTCTGCCTCCACGAAATTCAACCCCTGCAGTGCCAGCGACGGTAGCCGCTGGGAGCCGTAGCAAATCAGGTGGCGCCATCATCGCTAGACACTCGCCCTTGTCATCCTGGTCGGCCGCGCCACTCCACCGCCATTCACCAGCCCCGCCCACCTCTCCAACACAACAAAGACATCTGTACCATTACCACCATCTCCACCATCATCATCATGTGATATTATTTCCGAACAATGGCGACTGTGTTGGAGCGGCCGACACTGCCACCCTTCACCCACAGTCGCCTTGCCACGCGGCCGGTTGTCGGGAGTACGAACCTGCGAAAAAAGACGCTGAGGTGCAGGAGGAAGAGCAGCAGCAGCGGCGGCCTCAAGAAGATGTAAAACCTGAGGTAACGAAAGAAAATAACACTTTCTGTGTCCACCGAAACTGTGACGAGGCCTTTCGACAAGAGGTGGCGGTTGCCTCAGCTTCAGGCAACAAAGCGGCTGAAGTCCTTCTTCGGCTTCTGAATATCGGAGAAAGATCCTCGTCTTCATCACCGGTTTCCCATCCATCATCATCATCATCATCGTCATCATCTATCGATCCACCCCGATCATCACCCTCGCACCGCATCGCTTCCCACTCCTCTCCACCTTGCACTTGTCCATCGCGTTTGGCTTCACCTTCATCTGTAATTGTCAATGACCCAGAGGAGGACTGCCCGGCCCAAACACCGCTCATTTCCTATTGTCCCCAACACCGTGAACGTTCACAGGAAGGCCACCATCCTACGATACACAATATAAAAGGGTCGGAATACTGGTACCCGAGTCATGATGATGGCGTTTTTGTTACTGAACATTCTTACCCGGGTCCTCAACACTCTGTCCTCCAACCGAATCAAACTCATTTTCATCAAGAGCAATGCAAATTCTATCCACAAAAACAAACATACACTTATAATAATCACAAAGCACCTCACGAACACGCACAAACAGAGCTACCCTCACGACAAAAAACGTACAAGCACAATCTTAATAGACCAGATCAGACCGATAGTCTGAAAAATAAAAAATTAAAAGAAACTTTTAAATTAAATGAAAATGTCCCATTGTTTGGTCTAAAACAGCTGCAAATTATTGGTGATAATCACCCCAAACCCCGAAAATAAAAATAAAAATTATTTTGATCATTAATAATGTCACACAAAGTTCCGCGCCTTTAAATACTCTTCAATTCTTTGATCCAGTTTTTCGGCCTCCTGTGGATGGTCGAAACTTGAAGAATATTCTCTGATCAGGTTCTGTTTCTAGAGTGAAACCACCTAGTTCCTTGCACATACTTCCGTTAAAAATTCGGTGAACAAATAAAGTATTATCCTTGGAGTTATTTGCATCGGATATTTGATAATCAGGAAGCGAAGTGAAAGTGAGACGTAGCGGGAAAAAAAAAAAAAAAAACAGTAGAAAAATGATATTTCAAAATTTTGCTTGGATCAATAAGTTCGTAGCCTGTCACGTTTATCAACTAACCTTTGATCTGAAATTCTCATTCAATACATGTGATTATTAACTAAATATTTTTGGTTTAAGTGCATTTAAAAGAAAAGAGCTTTTTGTTGGGGAAAAAATGGAGGTAAAATAAATGCTTAATTTTTTTTTATCTTAAGGCTACAGACTTATTGATGTACCCACGTAAAATTATGTAAATGAACATATTGTGACAATGTCACAATATGTGTGTCAGGTGTCAGGAACTCTTATGGAAAGGACAGTAATATTTTAAAAAGGAAAAGCAGAAATCAGCTGAAAGTTTTCACAAAAAGAAATATTGGTTCACTAGGACAAATAACAATTCGTATTGTCATCGGTGACTTCTTCTTTCGTAAATTAGATGATCTAATTTACAGGATATTAAAAATTCTATTAAAAATATTACGAAAAATACCCTCACTGTCAACTCTTAGAAATCATATTTCCCGCGAACCAATTGAGACTTTTGCATGAGATTTCCTATGGATTTAGCTTTTTCTGGAAATAGCGAATTCATCCTCAGGTGATTTCTCGCACTTTTCTTTTCTTCATTCTTCTTTTGAGTATAAATGGTTTTTTTTGGGTTTTTTTTTTTTTTTTTTTTTTTGTAAAGATCTTGACAGTATCAGAAAAAGTCAAAAAAGGATATTTATTTATTTAAATTTTTGAAGCGTCTGTTTTGTACAATTTTCTAAAAACACCAATGTCTTTTAAAACAACTTTATTCAAAATGGATGATTTAAAAACAAAAAATTCTAAAAAAACAAACCAATGGAATTTAAAATATAAATTACTTTCCAGAATTTTTCTCACGATGTTTTTTTTTCTTTATTGTTGTTGTTTTTATTTATTTATATATTTATTTATTTTCATGTTTTCTTTTTTTACAGTTACTTTTTATAAGACAATGTTTTCGCGTAGAAAATATGACCGGATTGAATGATAAACAAGAAAACATATTTGATTTATGACAAAATTTACTGGGAGAAAAATCCATTCCGATCTTAAGTTAATCAATTTAATTTGTCTGATTTGGTGATTGACATCGAAAAGAAAAAATAAATGATGCTAAAATTAAAATTAAATTCAAGGAAAACATTTTAAAGTGGTAGTCAATAAATTCTCTTCTTTACGGGTTCTATAATGGGTTCATTTTTAGAACAAAAATTTTAGTCATATAACAGTGTTATGACTAAAATTTTTGTGTTATAACACTCGTCATAATGGCATGGACTGTATGCGTACACATCGGCCTAATTCAGATTTAGAGCGCTATTTCTCACTATTAAAGTAGTGCCTGAAAGTGACTATTATCACTTTAGAGAATGTGTACTGTACTGCGAATTTTTTTACGCAAACAAATACACACGTGTATATGAAATGACAGTGTGTTTTATTGTTTTTGAATTGAAGCTTTTGTTATTGGCCGAATTTCTGATGTAACGTCAAGGTCTCATTTGCATTTGATCATTTTTGTTTTCAGCAAAGAGTAATATCAAAATGAATTTAAAAATAAAATCTATTTAATGTTAATATAAAAAAAGAAACTGACAATACAGGATGTTGCACAATAATAGTCACTGCTACCATAAATAATCACTCAATGTATATATATATATATATATATATATACATTGAGTGATATGTATATACATATATATATATATATACTACTGGCCATAATAGGCCACCCTAGTTTTTAAAAAAATGATGTATTTCATACTATTTCTAGTATTTATTGCCAAGTGGATAATACTAAATGAAAATAGAAGGGTTCTTTTGTTAACACTGCACAATAACATGTGCATCAAATGAACTGTTCTATTGTCCAGTTTTTGTGCTCTCTTCCCCATGCTAGTCTCTTCTTATTGGCAGGCCGAAGTAAAAACTTCCTGGCTGTCTTATAAAATTTTCAAAGTAATAATAACAAAAGAACAATTCTATTTTCATTTAGAATTATCCACTTAGCAATAAATACTAAAATAGTATGAAATACATCACTTTCTTTTAAAAACTGTGATGACCTAATAATTATGGTTGGTAGTGTATGTATGTATGTATGTGTGGGTGGGTGTGGGTATGTATATATATATATATATATATATATATATATATATATATATATATATATATATATATATATATACACATACCAGGCCATAATTAATTAGGCCACGCCAGTTTTTTTTTTTTAATGAAATGATGTATTTCATACTAATTTTAGTATTTATTGCCAAGTGAGTAATTCTAAAATGAAAATAAAAATTGTTCTTCTGTTAATACAACATATGTGCATTAGATGAACAGTTCTGGTGTCCAGTTTTTGTGCTCTCTTCCCCATGATAGTCTCTTCTTGTTGGCTTGCCGAAGCAAAGGCTTCCTGGCTGCCTTGTAAAATTTTGCAAAGTAATAATATATATATATATATATATATATATATATATATATATATATATATATACACAGTTTCTTAACCCTAGGATTCAGCAAAAGATCACTTGGGGTCCGAGAAACCTTCATGCAGATACCTTCACTCATAAGTTAATACGCTTTTTTGTTTAATATTATATTCGCAATTTTCTAATACGCGTACGGCTAAAATATTTTTTTATTGAATACAGGCTTGAACGTATATGTAATTTTTTTTTTCTTGCAGACGTTCTCAGTGACATGAAAACTATTTCAGTTCAACTCAAGTGTCCCCTCATGAGGGTAAACTAAAAAGGGTTAAAAAAAAAACTGCTATATTAAATGAGCACTCCAGACAATGAAAATCAAATTCAAAAGAATATCTTTTAAAATTTAATAATCGGTTCCAGTTAGAGAAGCCTAAACAAATATTGTCAGACGACATAATTGCTAAAATGAAAAAATAAATTGAAATATGGAGAAAAAAAGGACACCATATTATTATTTTTATTTATTATTTTTTTTTTTTTCATGTAATTTTACATTTTAAAAATCACATCATTTGAATTAACTCACTTAATTAGGCTTTCATTACAGGTAGAGTTATATTTACATCCTTGGAAAAGGTATTTAATCCGTCACTTCCCTCCCGTTATGGGTTAAATAACAGGACAGATTTATATAGCCTTTGCTGGCAACCAATCTAAGTAATGACAACCTAGCATTGCGGGATAATATTCTGCCTAGTCAGTGTTCCTGATTAATCTAAATTCATAATTATCTTGGATATACTACAACATGCCTAACAAGAAGTCACACGTTACAACACTGTAACCATAGCTCAATTAGGTCTCATTTAAATACGCTTGAAGACCTACCAAACTCTATCCGTAAGATACTCGTTGATAATAGTCTCATCCACATATAAGAAGAATTAAAATTTTAAGCATTATTAATAAAAAGAGAAAAAGCCAACACAAAAATATCAACTATGAACACGGCCATAATATGCTGACCGAGTTTGGAAAATAAAACATTCCCATAAGTATAAATACATACATGAAAACAATCCATATATTCAGTTGAAAAAAGGGTGATTTTTATTTTAATAAAATCATCCTTGATAATGGCTAAACGTAAAATAAATTCTCGCCGAAAACGCCCAGGCACACAAAAACAGAAATTTTAATATATTCGGACAATTTTTTTATATACGCTTAGAAAAGAAGAAAATTATAACAAAAGAAAAAAGTACTTAAACTTAACATTGTCAGTCATTTTTTAATGAAACATGTATAAAAGCGGGATTACTACCCATATAAATATAATAGTAGAATGATAATCCACGTATACTGTCTGATATGTATAGAAAAACCTACTAAAAAGTTGTAACATTTTTAACTTACATTTTAGTAGTAATATATATATATATTCGTTAAAAAAATCGAATAAAAAAAAAATTTGGTCGCAGTACCTATTATTTTGGATGTGCGTTGTGGTGCATTGGATATCGGCTCGAAACGAAATCGGGGAGCCGAGTTCGAATTCCTTGCATTCACTTACGCGCAAATACCCTTGGGAAAGATATTAATCCGTCTCTTCCTTCCAGTTATGGTTTAAATATCAGGAGAGATTAGGTTCTATAGCCTTGGTCGGCAACCAATCTACCGCAGAAAATAATGGCAACCTAATGGGGGATAATCTTCTGCCCCGTCAGTCATGTCTCTTTCGAGGCATGATCGCCCAAGCGTGTTTCACGTATGGCACTTAACTGACTGACCTATTATTACAACTCCACCCAAAGAGGCTGTTTTCGAAAGTAAGAATGATAGGACCCGGAAACATATGGATGCTACTCACAGTGTGTAAGGGAACAGTTTCCTGACATTGCTAGATAAAGAGTTTTATATGCAACAAGTCAATCGTCGAGATGGCCTGTCTTTTAGTAACGCGTTTATTAGATTTACGACGCGTATAAGAAAGGACTATAAATAAACTGAAAAAAAAAAAAAAACGAATACATGGTCATCAGTAAAAAGGGCAGCCCGAAATGCCAAATACAGGTCGGGGATACTAGAATCAAGCAGGTACAAAAATTTAAATAGCTGGGAAGTGTTATAACAGAAGACGGAAAGTGCGACACAGAGATCCGAAGGCGAATTGTCATGGCAAAGGAAGCATTCCAGAAGTTGAGTAAGGTACTAAGAAACAGGACAATTTCGCTAGAAAGAAGGAAGAGAGTACTGGATTGCTATGTGCTGTCCGTCCTTCAATATGGCAGTGAATGCTGAACAAAATCATCAAAGATGAAGGAAAAACTTGAAGCAACTAAAATGTGTTTCTACAGAAAGATGCTGGTAATATCATGGATCGAGCGTGTGAGCAATGATGAGGTCTTAGAAATGATAGAAACAAAAAGGAAATTAATACTGAGCATCAGAAAGAGACAGCTGAAGTTCCTGGGACACGCAATGAGGAAGGAGGGCTTGGAGAACCTGATACTGACAGGCCAGATAGAGGGGGAAAAGTGACAGGGGATAGCAACGGATAACATATTTGAAGGACCTAATCAGGTTGATGACGGAACGAGGATTGCATGGTGAAACAGGAGAAGGCGTTCTAAGAGCCACCAGGGATAGGAAGACGTGGAAAGCCATGATCGCCTACGTTCTAAAGGGACAGGGCGCATAGAAGAAGATATCCTGAAATAATCAGATCTTTTAAAAACTCAACCCTAAAATCCTTTAGTGTTAAAGGTATTTTTCTGTATTTATTTCACTTGTTACTTTATTGTTGTTATTTAAATTGATATTAAGTTGCTACTTAAAAAATCGTAGATTCACCGAGTTAGTTGTATAATTAAAAAATTACTTTTTTTTTTTTAAATGAGTAAATAATGATGATTATATTACCAATAATAAATAGTTTATTTATTTTCATTATTTTTAACGTCATTCGCTGACCTGAAAGAGATTAACACCACCTTTAAATTTGTTGTTTTTCATTCTTTTTTACTTTTTTTCAGCGCAGTCTTATCGATTATTAAAGTTTCTGATTATCAAAAAAAATTTTTTTAATTTTTATATTTAAACAATTTTGAGGTGGGGCTCAGTTTCTCGTACAACGAGTATCGATCCTCCATTTTGGAACCACTCGCGTTGGGGACCTTTGTTTTTTTTTTGTGGGGGGGGGGGTGACGAGGTGTTGCTCTTGTTTTTGTCTTTTTCAAGTTTTCATTAGTTCTTACGATTGCATCTTCCTCGGAAACTAAGGATGGCTTTTTTTATTCGCAAAGGATTCTGTTGTTGAATATGCGCAAGCAAAACAGTTAATTGCACAAGATTGATTTACTAAGGTTGTATAAAAAACTGAGCCCCAACTCCCCAAAATTGTTTAGATGTTGAATATTTTACAAATGTTTTTGTCAATCAGAAAGTTTAGGGCGTTAACCGATAAGATTGCACTGAAAAACAAAACAAAAAATTGATAATCAACAAATTTACAGGTGGTGGTAACCGGCGAATGATTCCAAAATGGAGGATCGATTTTACTCTAACGTGATATGAAAAATTGAACTCCTCCCCCTTAAACTGATTTGTTGAATATTGAAATTTTTTTCCAAATTGATAAAAATGAACTGAAAAATTCAAAAACAATGAAAAACAACAAATTTAAAGGTGGTGGTAGTCTCCTTCAGGACCGCCTCGTCATTTGCCAAATCAACTAAGAATCCAAAAGTTAAATGAATGATTTTATTAGGAAGTTATTTATTAATGTTTCTCTAGAAACATTAATAAATAACTTAGAGTTGGTCAAGTTGACATTGTTTTTGTTTTTCTAAGTGATGGTTGGGATGTGCGTTGTGGTGCAGTGGATATCGACTCGGAACGACAAATCGGGGAACCGAGTTCGAATTCCAGTTGAATTCCTTGCATTCACTTACGCGCAAATACCCTTGGGAATGGTATTAATCCGTCTCTTCCATTCAGTTATGGGTTAAATAATAGGACAGATTGGGTTCTATAGCCTTAGCTGGCAACCAGTCTACCGCAGAAAGCAATGGCAACTTACTGCGGGATAATCTTCTGTCCAGTCAGTCATGTCTCTTTCAAGACATGATCACTTAAAGCTTGTATCACGAATGGCACTTAACTGACTGACTGAATATAATAGTTGGAAAAATAATTAAAACTTCTACTGGGCATAATATGGGGTATCGGTTTTCTATTGTTATGAAGTAATAAACTGATCCCCCACTAATTATGCTTAATATAATCATGTATAATAATCTATCTCTTCTCCCTCCAGCTATGAGTTAAATGGCAGGACAGATTGGGTTCTATAGCCTTGGTTAGCAACCAGTCTACCGCAGAAAGCAATGGCAACCTACTGTGGGATAATCTTTTGCCCAGTCAGTCATGTCTCTTTCGAGACATGATCGCCCAAATCGTGTATCACGTATAGCACTCAACTGACTGTCTCTAAAGTGTTGGTTGAGGTGAACCATAATTTCGAATCAACCGCTGGCGATTCCTAGAATCAATGTTAAGAGGAACAGTAGAAGTAACAAAATATTCTTGTTCTACTATTAGTAACTGATAGTTTACGACGTGTTTTTTTTTTTCTAAAAGCAATTCACTGAAAGTAAGGCGTTAATGCCACTAAGACGCAAGTCTGGTACTGGAAGTGAAAGACGATGAAAAGACTTTGAAAGTAACCGTAAACCCAATCCTAAACAACAAACCTGCAATAAACTTCTAATATTCAAAATACCGGAGAGGTTAAGTGACAACAGGTTCAACACACTTCACTCTTTAGAGTTATTTTCAATAACGCTGAATAATTCGAATCTTTCATGTAATTTCCAGTAACACCACCATCATCATCATCATTATTATTACTACAATAACAACAATTCATTGGATTTTTAAATACTCAGTTAGTCCCCTCAGAATTTTAGTATCCTGGTTGTTATCAGCAAAAAGAGTTGCCCAAAATGTCAAATACAGGTGGGAGATAGAATCAAACAAGTACAAAAACTTAAATATCTGGGAAGTGTTCTAACAGGAGATGGAAAGTGCGGCACAGAGATCCGAAAGCGAACTGGCATGGCAAAGGACGCGTTCCAGAAGCTGAGTAAAGTACTAAGACACAGGAAAATTCACTAGAAACAAAGAAAAGAGTGCTGGATTGCTATGTGATGTCAGTTCTTCAATATGGCAGTGAATCCTGGACAATATCATCGAAAATGAGGACAATGGAAAATGGAAGCAGCGGAAATGTGGTTCTACAGAAGGATGCTGCGGATATCATGGATCGTACCATGTGAGCAATGACGAAGTTTTGGAAAGAATGGCAATGTAAAGAAAATTAATAGTGAGCATCAGGAAGAGACAACTGAAATTCCTAGGACATGCAATGAGGAAGGAGGGCTTGGAGAACCTGATACTAACAGGCCAGATAGAAGGAAAAAGAGACAGAGGAAGGCAGCGGATAACATATTAGAAGGGCCTGAGCAGGAGGATGAGGGAACGGGGGTTGCGTGGAGTAACAGGAGAAAACATATTAAGAGCCACCAGGGATAGGGAGACGTGGAAAACCATGATCGTCTACGTCCTGAAAGGATAGGGCACATAGAAGAAGAATATATATGTTAACTGTTTATTATAAATTATAATGTGGATATAAAGTGGGGGATCAAATCTATATTATAATCAATATATAAACTGATCCCTCATTTTATGGCCATGCTAGTTTCTATAAATTTATATTCTAGATTTATGGGCTTGAGCGAGTTTATGACAGAGCGGAGTTTGAGTGATGTAATAGGAAAAAGTGTACTAAGGGCCACCAGGGATAGGGAGACGTTGAAAGCCATGATCGCCTACGTCCTAAAAGGATAGGTGCCCTATCCTTTTAGGACGTAGGCGATCATAGAAGAAGTTTTTAAGTAAGTTTTAAAGCTGGATCCCTCTCCAGTTCTCTGGGCTCTTATGTTTATGACGAGCACTATCGTCATTTTCATGTTCCAAATTTTTTCATTATTATTTCAGTATTTTTTTTCATTGTGCTAATGGCACTAAAAAGAACAAAATTTAAATAAACCCTCTACTCATCAATCTCCTACAATGAATCAACCTCATCATCCAAAACAAAAACATTATTTTATGCTGGATTCCCAGCCACACTGGTCTCAGTAGAAACGAAAAAGTAGACATAGCAGCTAAAAAATCATTAAACATCAACATTAGTGATATAAAAGTACCCAACACAGATTACAGACCTCTAATCAACAACTTTATTACGACCAAATAGCAAGAGTTGTGGAACTCCTGCAAAAATAACAAACTCTATAAAATTAAACCCATCCTCAAAGAATGGATAGAAGTTAAAATTTCCAATAGAAAAATGTCAAGAAGAGAAGTCGTAATGACTAGACTTCAAATAGGCCACACCACTGTCACCCATTCACACCTACTAAAAGGAGAAGAGGCACCAATTTGCATTCCATGTCAGGAGCTCTACACAGTGAAACAGATACTAACAAGCTGCATAGATGTTGAACAAATGCGATTAAGATACTATCAAGAAAACAATCTGAAAGACATCTTCAACAAAGCTGACCCAAATGACCTTTTAGAATTTCTAAAAGCAACAAAATTATAGGACAAAATATAGTTGCAAAAGAAGATAGCATATAACCATCACATATCAAATCACAACATCTCTACTTATATCTCGACAGCAATACTCACAAAAGATCAACAAGCAGTAAACAAACACCAAACAAATTCTTCAGCAATAAATTACCGAAAAGTGTAGATACGCTGGTAAAACAAACAATCCAACTTTAAACTTTATTTTCGTATTTTTCAAACAAAATGTAAATTTCTAGTAACTGATGCATGGATAGCAGGCCACACTCAACAGTGTTAAGTTTAAGTATCATGCAATTTTCCTGTTTCCATCACTTTCTGGATTATTCTGTTATTCCTAAGAGGCTTCCGTTCTGTCCCAGTTCCACTGGGCAATCACTGCTAATTTTCTTTATCGATGACTCCATTTTGCCAAGCTCTTCTTCTTTTACTTCCCTTCAGTTATGGGTTAAATAATAGGACAGGTTAGGTTCTATAGCCTTGGCTGGTAACCAGTCTTCCGCAGAAAGCAATAGCAACCTATTGCGGGATAATCTTCTGCCCAGTCAGTCATGTCTCTTTCGAGACATGATCGCCCAAAGCGTGTATCACGTATGGCATTTAACTGACTGACTGACTTGCTTCATGAGCATCACACTTACTATGAACTTGAAAATATGTTGAACATTTATTAACCCATTTTAACCAAGTTTCCTCATTTGAGGACAGCATAAAAAACTAAAAAATAATGGGTATAAATCATTATATAAAACCATTAGGTAGTGAGGACATTTTTTTTTTTAATCGTATCACCCCAAGCTAGGCGGTAACGCTACGTAATAGTGGAAAGATTGAAAAAGAGAAAACCGGAAACCACATCCTAAACAGGGAACAAGGGATGAGCCTCTTAATCTGTTCAATAGACGAGGGTGGAGTGTGAACCGGGCGATAGATAGATCTGATTCATCAATAAAATTACCTTCCGTATATTGCCCGGTTGGAATGAATTTAATGTTCTAAATCCTGAGGACACTGGGTTAAAATGGGTTATTATTATTATTATAATATTATATTATTATTATTATTATTGTTATTATTATTATTATTATTATTATTATTATTAATAATAATATAATATATTATTATTAATATATTATATTATTATTATAATATAATATATATTATTATTATAATATAATAATAATATTGTATTATATTAATAATATAATAATATTATAATATTAATAATAGTATTATAATAATATTATTATTATAATATAATAATATTATTATTATTATTATTATTATTATTATTATTATTATTATTATTGTTGTTGTTGTTGGTGGTGGTGGTGGTGTTTTTCTTCAAAAAACGCGATATCCATGATTTTTTTTTTCAGGTTTTATGACTCACAATGTCTCTTTGTAGTTGATTTAAAAAGATGATATATAAATTATTCGTCGGACTTGAAGCAGGCTACCATCACGTTTAATTTCATTGTTTTTCATCTTTTTTTTTTTTACTTTTTTCAGCGTAGTTCTATCGATTACCCCCTTAGCTTTACGACTGACAAAAAAAATTTGAAAAATTTCAATGTTGAAACATTTTCGGGGGGCGGTGGACAGTTTCTTATACCAGCCGCTTGTACGACATTAGTGCCAACTGTAAATTTGTTAATTATCAAATTTTTTGGACGTTTTTCAGTGCAATATTATCTTTTCACCTTAAACGTTACAAAAAAAAAAATGTAAAAATTTCAATATTTAAACAATTTTAGGGTGAGGGGCGAGTTTCTCAAACAACCTTATAGTGGATTGAAAATGAAAGATCGATTTACTTTAACGTTGTATGAGAAACTGACCCCCCCCACCACCACAAAATTGTTTAAATATTTTAATTTTTCAATTTTGTTTTTAATAATCGTAAAGTTTAAGTAACAAGCGAGAGGACTGCGCTGAAAAAAGTATAGAAAAAAATAGGAAACAACGAAATTAAACGAGGTGGTAGTTTGTTTCAGGCCCGCCAAATCATAAATACAAACATTGTATATTATGACACTTCCAATATGAAAAGAACAAAATCATACCAAAAACAAGCTCGATATTTGGTGTGAAGTAATGGTTAACAAGCAAGTTGAGTTCGATCTTCAGTGAATTGCCCACAAAAGTTTCTTTGTATCAGACAACATTAGCTTAAAATAAAAAAAAAATCCGAGGGCCTCACCATTTACGCATTTAAGAAGCAGACCATTACTGCTATGAATTCTAGCTTTGATGATTCATAATTTGTGCCATATTAATTATACTAACTTTCAAAAATGTCTAATTTGGACATCTTTCTTTTTTTAAAAAAAAATTGGCGCTACATTGTCTTGGTATTTTGAACTATTGTTCTCATCTTGGTTGATAGATGTTATTATAAACACGGATTATCTGTTGATTATTGTGATATATCCTGTAAAATCATTTTTTTTTTATAATCATATCGCCCCAAGCAAGGCATTCTACTGCCACTGTTGTGCAGAGGGTTACATAGGAGGAAAGTTGTGAGAAAGAATGACAGGTTATAGGGGATGTCAAGAAGTGGGTAAGAGAAGGATGAAAATACTAATGAGAGAGAGGATGTAGGTTAGTGAGATAGGAGATGACTATTGATTTTACATTTAAATTCTTGGAGATTGTAGCTGTCAGCAAAGGAAGTAAACGGGAGGGATTTGTTTATAATTCTATCGTCCCAAGCAAGGCATTTTACTGCCACTGTTTAGCAGGGGGTTACATAGGAGGTAAGTTATGAGAAAGAGTGACAGGTTATAAGGGGTGTCAGGAAGTGGGTAAGAGAAGGATGTGAATACTGATGAGAGTGGAGTGGACGGAGAAAGGAGCATGAGAGAGAGAGAGAGAGAGAGAGAGGATGCAGGTCAGTGAGATAGGAGATGGCTATTGATTTTACATTTAAATTCTTGGAGATTGTAGCTGTCGGGGAAGCAAGTAAATGAAAGGGAATTCTATCTATCTATCTATCTATCTATCTATCTATTTTTTATATAATCATATCACCCCAAGTAAGGCATTTTAGTGCCACTGGTGTGCAGGGGGTTACATAGGAGGGAAGTTATGAGAAAGAGTGACAGGTTATAGGGGGTATCAGGAAGTGGGTAAGAGAATGATGAGAAACTGATGAGAGTGGAGTGAACTAAAAAAGGAGCATGAGAGAGAGGATGCAGGTTAGTGAGAATTGGAGATGACTATTGACTTCACATTTAAATTCTTGTAGATTGTAGCTGTCGGGAAAGCAAGTTATTCTTTCTTGTAGGAATTGGTGCATCACTACCAAATCCAAGTCTGATGGCCACGATGATAATCAACAAAGACGAGAAATAATACGAAGATATTCAAAATTACTCATCTAAGAAATAAATACTAAATTGGCAATACAATATTTTTAATAATCGACAAAATTTCGCCTTGCTTGGGGTGATATGATTAAAAAAAAAAAAAATTCTAAATTATCAAGTTCTAAATCATTTTTATCATAACAATTTTGTGAAAATGAAATCGCCTTCAATGATCTTATGGTTTTTGGTATATAGTCCATTTTAGCGTTTCAAATGATTTTTTACTCAATCTTCTATGTGCCGTGTTCTTTCAGGACGTAGAAGATCATGGCCTCCACATCCCTAGTACCCCTTAACACGCTCTCTCCAGTTACCCCTCCCAAACCCCGCTCTGTCATCCCTTGACTGAAGCCCATCAAGTATGTTTCGCGTTGCTTTCTCCCTTATCTGACCTGTGAGTATCAGATTCTCTAAACCGTCCTTCCGCCTTAAATGTCTCAAGAACTTCAGCTGGTTTTTCTTGATGTTAAGTATTAGTTTACATTTCGTTTCCATTCTCTCCAAAATCTCACCTATTCTGTCCACGGTATTTTCAGTATCCAATCAGTCAGTCAGTTAAATGGCATACGTGATACACGCTTTGGGCGATCATGTCTCAAAAGAAACATGACTGACTGGGCAGAAGATCATCCCTCAGTAGGTTGCCATTACTTTCTGCAGTAGACTGGTTGCCAATCAAGGCTATAGAACCCAATCTGTCCTGTTGTTTGACTCATAGCTAGAGGGAGAATAGATGTATTATATTATTAAGTAGTAATTATTGGGGGGTCAGTTTATTACTTCATAACAATAGAAAACCGATACCCCACTTTACGCCCAGTTGTAGTTTTAATTCTGTTTCCAACTATTATATTCAGTCAAACAGTTAAGGGCCATACTTGATAGAAGCTTTAGGCTATCATGTCCCGTTAAAGACATGACTGACTGAGCAGAAGATTATCCCGCAGTAGGTTGCCATTGCTTTCTGCGGTAGACTGGTTGCCAGCCAAGGCTATAGAACCCAATCTATCCTATTATTTAACCCATAACTGGAGGGAAGAGATGGATTAATAATTTTTCCAAGGGTATTTGTGCGTAAGTGAATGCAAGGAATTATTTGACCTATAACTGGAGAGAAGAGACGGATTCTGGAATTTGAACACGGCTCCTCGTTTTCTCGTTCCGAGCCGATATCCACTGCACCAGAACGCACATCCTTCGTTGCAATTACACTTTACACATTACCAAAAGCATTTACTTCCTTATATAACGTGATACTTTTTATTTTTTTGAACTTCTTATCCTTCGTTTAAACTTAACGTTTTAACTACAGCGAAATAATGTCTGATTATAATGCATTTAAATTCCGAAAGTGAAATCTGTAATTGAATTCAACAATTTTTAACTAACAAAACTTATAAGTAAATTAAAACAGAAATGAATAAAGATAAAATAAAAATGTCGGAACTTTCTGACAAACATAATAACAATAGAATTTATTTCAATGAACGTTAGTAAAATTCTTTTTTGTCTCTTATTTGAGGAAATGACAAAATGTTGGAATTTCCTTGCAAAAAAAAAAAAAAAAAAAGATTTGCTGTCTTGAGTTTGAAAATCAAAATTCTAACAATTTGCAAAAGAGGTTACATATTCCGGATTACAAAAATTCTAAAACTTATTTTTCAGAATTCTTTGTTTATTTTACAGTTTTTATTTATAATTGTTTCGTCTTGTTTTGAATTCATAACTTTTCTCATGTGTAAGGACTGAATAGGGATCTCAGAATATGAGTCATTTACAAGACGTTTCTGTGATATGTAAGGGAATTAATGCAATATTTGATAGGTAAAAATAATTTTGGAAGCTAAAATAAACAATACTTAGCTTAGGTTTGGAATTAAAAATGTCTTCTTATTGAGAAAATTTCAAAAATATATATAAATAGGGGCTTGGCTAGAGTTTACCGTTCGCACGGTCTCCCAAGTAGACAACAAATCGAATGAAACAGTTGATTGGGTAAAAATGGCAACGACAAAAACATGTACCGTACCCGATAATTATGATGGGGAAGTGTTACCAGGATGCATTTATACATAATAATAATAATAATAATAATAATAATAATAATAATGTGTAAAAAGTTATAGTAATAGATTCTATTGAGTCCTACTTGTTACAAAAAAGTTTTAATTCAGAAAGTAGATTATAGTATTGTTGACTAAAATCTGTCTGATATTACCTACACGGCTATGTTTTTCTAAGAAATGTTGTTTAATTGAACTCTTATCAGAAAGGTGACAGGTAAGTCATATATATATATATATATATATATGACAAGCAGTATAGCTCGGCGTTGCTCGGGTGTAATGAAAGCTTTAAAACTAATCCATGGTCCTGGAGCTCAGACTCTTTGGACGTTGGCACGAAAGACTAAAAAAGCAATAGTTGTTTCCAGTTAAAGCGAAACCGTAGACTGAAAGAAAAATGAATGGATTTAAGTCAAATTTTGATTTCCTGCTATCGATATCAAATAAGTTTTTTTCGTCGTAAACTGAATTTTGAAGGTTAAATAAGTCATCTGAGTAAATTATATCATGGCTGAGACTAAGAACTACAATTATACCTACTTAGAGCCAAACCCGAAGCAGAGGCTCATCCCTTGTTTCCTGTTTAGGATGTGGTTTCCGGTTTTCCTCTTTTCCAATCTTTTCACTCATACGTAGCCCTCTGCGCATTTTTGTGGCGTTTTCGCCTTGCTTGGGGTGATATGATTAAAAAAAAAAAACTAAAGTAAAAGGGCTGAAAAATACAGACATACAGGCAGATAAACAGACACACACACACAAACATCTTGCCTTTTATATATATATATATATATATATATATATATATATTATCGATTTGCAGGGCACATTTACTTTATTCAGACCATCACAAGAAGGTAGATGTAATATTTGCCCTGTTTTAAAAATCAGAGTATCTACAGGAAATTCACTGGAAAAGATTTAAGAAGAACATACATGATAAAATTTTCGTCAAACATATTATCATCGTCAAAATATTTGTACTAATATTAAGATGAAAACACAAGGAAGTTTTTTTGTTTTTTTTTAATTATATGAACTTTTGGAATTTTGATAAAAATATTATTTCTCTGGGGTCAACAGGTGACAATAAATTCATATTGAAAACAAAAGCGAAATGAAAAACACGCCGATTTGGAAATTCTTACAAAAATCGGTTAATTATAATTTTAATGAAACTTTCACAAATGAATAAATTCAGGTTCTTATTTAGAAAATCCTTGTAAAAGTATTTTTTTTTTTACATTTGTTATACTCCACTGATTAAATTTTATGAAATTTAGAGAATATGCTATGTACAGCTTTTCTTTATCTATCTAAACTTATTTATAATTGAAACTTTGTGTGTGTGTGTGTGTGTGTGTGTGTGTGTGTGTGTGTGTGTGTGTGTGAGTCCGTTACCTATAGACTCCGAAACGGCTGAACTGATTTTCTTGAAAATTTACACAGTTGTACTACAAGCCTCTGCGAGTGTTCTTAGCTAGGTTTTGTGTCGAGGTAACCCAGATAAATATCGAAAATCGATAATCGAAAAAATCGGGTTATAGAATGAGTGGTCCGATTTTAATCATATTTGATACACTCATAGACAAAAACATAAGAAACGATATTCAAAAGTCACAAGGTTGCAGCAGTTCTTACAATAGTGCAGAAAATCGATAATATATATATATATATATATATATATATATATATATATATAAAAGGCAAGGTGTTTATGTGTATGTCTGTTTATCTGCCTGTAGGTCTGTATTTTTTTCAGCCCTTTTGATAGAGTAAACTATCGCCCGGTTCATTGAACAGGTGAAGAGGCTCATCCCTTGTACCCTGTTTAGAATGTGGTTTCCGGCTTTCTCTTTTCCAATCTTTTCACTCCTATGTAGCCCCCTGCACATCAGTGGGGTTACCGCCTTGCTCGGGGTGATATGATTAAAAAAAAATAATAATTTAACATGTTTACATTTATGTAAATTTTAAGTAAAATAAAACATAATATTTTAAATCTTTTAAAATTCTACATATTCTTAATTCTTAACGGCTAAGTTATATTATTAAGTTAAGACTTAATTTACAAATCATAAATGAAAAAGCTCACTGCAGTACAATAAACCCAATACTTTTTTTTATCTGCATATGAACATGTCAGTTGTTGTAAGTACGAATGCCAGAAAATAACAAAGATACTGACAGTAAATTTAAACTGCTATTTTTCAACAAGCCTCTTCATAAGTAAGGCTATTAGAATCTAATAACCTAAAATTCAATAAAATATTAGATTGCTTGGAAAATTGACTTAAATTTTTAATAATACAGGCTAGTTAAAATATATATTCGTTTAAAGGCACGGTCCAGCGGCAGACAACTTGAAACTAAGCTCTCCTATCATTCTGAGGATGAAATTCTCATCTCGAAATATTAATAAATAATAAATATGTAATATCCAACACCTTTACCTTTTTTATTATACTAAACGCATTGTGATAGCCTTCTAATACCTATCCATACACGATATATATATATATATATATATATATATATATATATATATATAAAACACGGTGTTAATGTTGTACTCATGTAATTTTTGTAGTTAATTTCTCCTTAATTAAAATTCCCAAACATCAAGCTGTCAACACCATCAAAAACACCCCACCCCGTTTCTCTGCGATATTTCAAAATAACAAAAAAAAAAATATATATATATATATTTTATTCATAAGAAGAAAAAAAATTCTAATCAGTAAAATTCGTTTTGAAATTCACCAAAATATTTTGCATATTAGAAATATTGGCGGACCTTACGTTTTAGAGGCGATTTAATTAATTAATTAATGACGATGTGCGTTGTGGTGCAGTGGATATCGACTTGGAACGAGAAATAGGGGAGCCGAGTTCAAATTCCAGATGAATTCCTTGCATTTACTTAGGCGCAAATACCCTTGGGAAAGGTATTAATCCGTCTCTTCCTTCCAGTTATGGGTTAAATAACTGGACAGATTGGGTTCTATAGCCTTGGCTGGCAACCAGTCTACCGCAGAAGGCAATGGCAACGTACTGCGGGATGATCCTTTGCCCAGTCATTCACGTCTCTTTCGAGACATTATCGCAAAAAGCGTATATCAAGGACAACCTACTGGGGAATAATCTACCCAGTCAGGCATGTCTCTTTCGAGACATGATCGCCCAAATCGTGTATCACGTATGGCACTCAACTGACTGTCTCTGAAGTGTTGGTTGAGGTGAACTATCATTTCGAATCAACCGCTGGCGATTCCTAGAATCAATGTTAAGAGGAACAGTAGAAGTAACAATACTCTTGTTCTACTATTAGTAACTGATAGTTTACGAGACATGATCGCCCAAAGCGTGTATCACGTATAGCACTTAACTGACTTATAGTAAATAATAATGTTTAATGACGATTTTAAGAAACAATTTTAAAACGAATATAGGGTAAAATATTTCTGAATATGAAATTAAAGATAAGAAAACGATTTTTCTTACTGACAGAATAAATATTAAATTACTTATAGATTTGTACCCGTTTAATAAATTAGGCGTCAGAGTTATTGCTTCTTGAGTACTGATTCGTAGATTTTAGACTTTATAAAAGTCTTTATTTGTCAATGTTGTGGACCCAGGATAGGCCCGGAAGAAAACTCGAATTCGGGTATTAGTGAAACATATATTTAACGAAAGGACAAATACAATGAGTGTTACACATCAGTCAGACTGCCATATATTAGACCGGGGTGACGCTACTCAACTCAACCACGATAGGCATATTCTCTCGGTCTTCATAATAATAGGAAGAGTTCATTATAGTCCAAAAAGGGTAGGTTCCATAACAGTCAAGGAAAAAAAAAAGTTAAATAATTTGCAAATATAAACTTGGATGTAATCATTAAAGATCTGCGGCAAGTTTTTTATTGGCCCAGAAATTTTTTTTTTTGTTTAATCACATCACCCCAAGCAAAGCGGTAAGGCCACTGGTGTGCAGGGGGCTACGTAAGAGTGAATAGATTGGAAAAGAGAAAGCCGGAAACCACGTCCTAAACAGGGAACAAGGGATGAGCCTCTTAACCTGTTCAATAGACGTGGGTGGAGTGTGAACCGAGCGATAGCTTAGTCTATATACTCTAATTGAAAAAAAAAAGAAAAGAAAAGAGTGAAAAGATTGGAAAAGAGAAAGCCGGAAACCACGTCCTAAACAGGGAACAAGGGATGAGCCTCTTAACCTGTTCAATAGTCGTGGATGGAGTGTGAACCGGGCGATAGCTTAGTCTATCTACTCCAATGGCGAGTCGATTTTAAGTTCCGGTCAAGTTAGTATCGTTCATTTCGTATTAATACCTTTGTGAATGTTATGAATCTGTTACATTTTATTGCACCTATCTACGGGTTAAATAAAATAGAATCGCTAGCCTTTAGTTTCATCATTTTAAGAGAATAACAGCTCTGTTTTCAAAACTGTGGAAAGACAAGAACAACTCTACTTTCCCCACCTCATGGCAATTAACAGATAACAAAGAAAATAAATTTGTAGACTTGACAGCTAGGATACAGTCGCTTTCTCGCCGGTGCAATGTGCCTTCCCTGTGTCTCTTCTACAAATAGTTTCACGGCTTCTGGTCCGATGATCTTAGCTCACTGGCACCCCCTATAGACGAATTTCCTCGAGCCACAAGATTAGCAACTAGGTCCCACCCTTTTACCGTGAAACCAATAAATTGTAAACGAAAATTCTACTCTAGCAGCGTCTTTCCTCGCACTTCCCGCCTTTGAATTTTCTTTCATTTTCTTGCTTTCCCGACAGCTATGATCTTCAAGAATTCAAATGTAAAGTCAATAGTCATCTCCTGTCTCACTAACTTACATCCTCTCTCTCATGCTTTTTTCTCCGTCCATCCGACTCTCATCAGTATTCTCTTTCTTCTTATACTCTCTTCCTGACACCCCCTGTAACCTGTCACTCTTTCACATAACATTCCTCCTATGTAACCCCCTGCACTACAGTGACAGTAAAATGCCCTGCTTGGGGCCACACGATTATATATATATTTCATATATATATATATATATATAGGAAAAACTACAAAAAAGTTGTAAGTTTAAAAATGTATTTTTTGACAGTATTTATTTATTTCTATTATTATATAATAATAGAAATAAATAAATACTGTCAAAAAAATACATTTTTAAACTTACAACTTTTTAGTAGTTTTTCCTATACATATTTAGAAAGTATACGTGGATAATCATTATGCTATATATATATATATATTTAATCATATAACCCCAAGCAAGGCGATAACGCCACTGATGCGCAGGGGGCTACGTAAGAGTAAAAAGAGAAAGCCGGAAGCTACATTCTGACCAGGGAACAAGGGATGAGCCTCTTCACCTGTTCAATAGACGTGGGTGGAGTGTGAACCGGGCGATAGTTTAGTCTATCTACTCCAATATATATATATATATATATATATATATATATATCTACTCCAATATATATGTATATATATATTTTTTTATTTTTTTCGTTACATGTCCCTCAAGGACATAGGCAAACATAGCTCTTCTTTTTATCTCTCTCTCTAGAGAGAGATAAAAAGAAGAGTTATGTTTGCCTATGTCCTTGAGGGACATGTAACGAAAAATAATGAGGTCTTTAATCCGGAAAAAGGAAAGTCTAATCTCCTCATCTGCTTTAGTTTAATCAGAACATTTCCTCTTGCAATTCGGCCTTCCTCATTATACGGAACCATTCATCTGATCTGCGAATACTGATTGTTCTCATTCCTTTACTTGACAAATTCTAAGAGCCTGACATGACCTCATAGAGGCTGATAAATCTAATCTTGCTCGAGTGTTTAATTAGCGGGCGAGGGATAGTGAATCTGTTTATGCAAAAGCTTACCGGAGTGGGAAAGATTTATCTAAAGAAAGAATTAGTGACTATGATTTCTAAAATTACAAAGAAAGAACACCAGACGTGAAACCCAAACGAATGAGGATAATACACTCCAGTTAATCGATAAATGTTCTCTTTTAGATTTTTCGATATGTTAGAAAAAATATGTATATTTATTTATAATCATATCGCCCCAAGCAAGGTATTTTACTGCCAGTTTTGCAGGGGGTTACATAGGAGGAAAGTTTTGAGAAAGAGTGACAGGTTATAGGGGGTGTCAGAAAGTGGGTAAGAGAAGGATGAATATGGCCATAAAGTGAGTGATCAGTTTATATATTGATTGCAATATAAAATTGCTCCCCCACTTTATATTTACATAATAATTTCTTGTCTGTTGATAAGCCGTAGAAAACAAATCAATTAGTCAATGAAATACTGATTAGCTACACATGCATGTCTTTTAGATTTATTTAAATTCTCTGGAATATAAATGTATAGAATTGTTTTTTTATAATCATATCGCCCCAAGCAAGGCATTTTACTGACACTGTTTTGCAGGGGGTTACATAGGAGGAAAGTTATGAGAAAGAGTGACAGGTTATAGGGGGTGTCAGGAAGTGGGTCAGAGAAGGATGAGAAATAGAAAAGGAGATAGATGTAATCTATGCCTTTTGGAAAAACTTGTCATCTTAAACCATATAAATTATCCCAATCTACGAGTGATTTCATGACCACATGCTGACAAAGAAAAAATACTTAAATTCTTAGACTCTGATTGAAATAGATTCATTTATACGCTTGCCCCTTTCTTTCTTTCTGTCTTTCTTTCTCACTTCCTTACTTCCCCCTTTCTTTCTTTCTCCCCCAATTATTACTATTAATAATTATGAATTACGCCCGCTTCATTTTTGCTACCTGCATTCTTACATTTTTTATTTTAATTTTTAATTTCAAATATTATTTTTTTTTAATTAAAATTTTAATTTTGATTTTTTATCTACATATAATTTAAGAATATTTAAATTTTTACGTTTTATGAATTATGACTCTTTGATTTCTTCTTCCTACATTTTAATATTTTTTAATTTTTTTAAATTTTTTTTATTTAAATCTTAAATTTTAATTCTTATTTTAAATTCTAAATTTCAAGTTTAATTATTTATTTATATGTAATTTTGGAATATTTCAAAATTTTACTCTTATTATTAAAAAAGCAGCAACTTAACTTTATAAGTTTTAATTCCCATAAACATAGAATGAACTTAAATTCAAATCTCTTAAAAGCTCAGTTCGTAATATGCACCTGATGATTGTGTAACGCATGAAACTCCGAGTCGTGCCATCGACGGAGACAATATGTATATTTATTAATATATATATATGAAATACCTCTGTTCATACTGCATTGAGCACTGTTTTATTAACACCTGAATAATAATACTATAGATATATGCTCCCCCATATGTATATTCTTTAATTGACGTTACTGCACACACACACACACACACACACACACACACACACACACACATATATATATATATATATATATATATATATATTGTTAAATATAACAGATAATCAATGTCTATTATGTTTAATCATGAGCCGATCTAAGCATCGTATTTTGGCTTTAATTTCAGGTGAAAATTAAGACAAAAATTGTCCAACATTTGGATATTTTTTATTATTCTGGTTCTAAGCTGAAATTAAAGCCAAAATGCGATGCTTAGAACGGCTCATGATTAAACATAATAAACATTCATTGTCTCTTATATTTAACAATATATATTTAGAAAATTATCTGCTGCCACGATACACTAAACACACACACACACACACACACGCACACATATATATCTATATCTATCTATCTATCTATATATATATATATATATATATATATATATATATATCCACGTGAATAAGGAACGAAGAAAAATTTACAACGTTCAAAACATTAATTTAAAACAGTGCTCAATATAGAAAAAATAGAGCCATGAATATTTATTATAAATTATAGTTTAGAACATGTACAACTTATCATCTACTACAAAGTGTACATTTTGTTTCGACATTGAAAGGACAATGTCTCATCAGGTAGTGTGAAAAACTTTAATTAGATCACAGTTTGTAGTATGAAATAAAGGTAAAATTTGAGGTAAGAGTGTTGTTAATACTGTAAAGGTTTATCGTTTCTAGAGATCTTAACTTTAGCTCTTGTAATTTTAGCATGATTGTAAGGTTAGCTCATTAATTTTTTTGCAGTTTACTGTTGTTTCATGCCTCTGGTTTAATATGTAGCTCCTCATGTATTTAATGATTTCTACTTTTTCTTGAAGACAGAAGAAACATGGTTCCTTTACCGATTTAGATGTTCTGGCCTGTTTGGGGATTTTCTATTTAACTTTAGGTATTTTTTTTTTCGTTTTTAACTTCCAAAAATATTTAAAAAATGATATCATATTTTGTTTGTCCTTGTTACTGAAGGATGAGAGGTGATTGTAAAAGTGCTTTTTAAAAATCTCTCTCTCTAGAGAGAGATAAAAAGAAGAGTTATGTTTGCCTATGTCCTTGAGGGACATGTAACGAAAAATAATGAGGTCTTTAATCCGGAAAAAGGAAAGTCTAATCTCCTCATCTGCTTTAGTTTAATCAGAACATTTCCTCTTGCAATTCGGCCTTCCTCATTATACGGAACCATTCATCTGATCTGCGAATACTGATTGTTCTCATTCCTTTACTTGACAAATTCTAAGAGCCTGACATGACCTCATAGAGGCTGATAAATCTAATCTTGCTCGAGTGTTTAATTAGCGGGCGAGGGATAGTGAATCTGTTTATGCAAAAGCTTACCGGAGTGGGAAAGATTTATCTAAAGAAAGAATTAGTGACTATGATTTCTAAAATTACAAAGAAAGAACACCAGACGTGAAACCCAAACGAATGAGGATAATACACTCCAGTTAATCGATAAATGTTCTCTTTTAGATTTTTCGATATGTTAGAAAAAATATGTATATTTATTTATAATCATATCGCCCCAAGCAAGGTATTTTACTGCCAGTTTTGCAGGGGGTTACATAGGAGGAAAGTTTTGAGAAAGAGTGACAGGTTATAGGGGGTGTCAGAAAGTGGGTAAGAGAAGGATGAATATGGCCATAAAGTGAGTGATCAGTTTATATATTGATTGCAATATAAAATTGCTCCCCCACTTTATATTTACATAATAATTTCTTGTCTGTTGATAAGCCGTAGAAAACAAATCAATTAGTCAATGAAATACTGATTAGCTACACATGCATGTCTTTTAGATTTATTTAAATTCTCTGGAATATAAATGTATAGAATTGTTTTTTTATAATCATATCGCCCCAAGCAAGGCATTTTACTGACACTGTTTTGCAGGGGGTTACATAGGAGGAAAGTTATGAGAAAGAGTGACAGGTTATAGGGGGTGTCAGGAAGTGGGTCAGAGAAGGATGAGAAATAGAAAAGGAGATAGATGTAATCTATGCCTTTTGGAAAAACTTGTCATCTTAAACCATATAAATTATCCCAATCTACGAGTGATTTCATGACCACATGCTGACAAAGAAAAAATACTTAAATTCTTAGACTCTGATTGAAATAGATTCATTTATACGCTTGCCCCTTTCTTTCTTTCTGTCTTTCTTTCTCACTTCCTTACTTCCCCCTTTCTTTCTTTCTCCCCCAATTATTACTATTAATAATTATGAATTACGCCCGCTTCATTTTTGCTACCTGCATTCTTACATTTTTTATTTTAATTTTTAATTTCAAATATTATTTTTTTTTAATTAAAATTTTAATTTTGATTTTTTATCTACATATAATTTAAGAATATTTAAATTTTTACGTTTTATGAATTATGACTCTTTGATTTCTTCTTCCTACATTTTAATATTTTTTAATTTTTTTAAATTTTTTTTATTTAAATCTTAAATTTTAATTCTTATTTTAAATTCTAAATTTCAAGTTTAATTATTTATTTATATGTAATTTTGGAATATTTCAAAATTTTACTCTTATTATTAAAAAAGCAGCAACTTAACTTTATAAGTTTTAATTCCCATAAACATAGAATGAACTTAAATTCAAATCTCTTAAAAGCTCAGTTCGTAATATGCACCTGATGATTGTGTAACGCATGAAACTCCGAGTCGTGCCATCGACGGAGACAATATGTATATTTATTAATATATATATATGAAATACCTCTGTTCATACTGCATTGAGCACTGTTTTATTAACACCTGAATAATAATACTATAGATATATGCTCCCCCATATGTATATTCTTTAATTGACGTTACTGCACACACACACACACACACACACACACACACACACACACACACACACATATATATATATATATATATATATATATATATATATATATATTGTTAAATATAACAGATAATCAATGTCTATTATGTTTAATCATGAGCCGATCTAAGCATCGTATTTTGGCTTTAATTTCAGGTGAAAATTAAGACAAAAATTGTCCAACATTTGGATATTTTTTATTATTCTGGTTCTAAGCTGAAATTAAAGCCAAAATGCGATGCTTAGAACGGCTCATGATTAAACATAATAAACATTCATTGTCTCTTATATTTAACAATATATATTTAGAAAATTATCTGCTGCCACGATACACTAAACACACACACACACACACACACGCACACATATATATCTATATCTATCTATCTATCTATATATATATATATATATATATATATATATATATATATATATATATATCCACGTGAATAAGGAACGAAGAAAAATTTACAACGTTCAAAACATTAATTTAAAACAGTGCTCAATATAGAAAAAATAGAGCCATGAATATTTATTATAAATTATAGTTTAGAACATGTACAACTTATCATCTACTACAAAGTGTACATTTTGTTTCGACATTGAAAGGACAATGTCTCATCAGGTAGTGTGAAAAACTTTAATTAGATCACAGTTTGTAGTATGAAATAAAGGTAAAATTTGAGGTAAGAGTGTTGTTAATACTGTAAAGGTTTATCGTTTCTAGAGATCTTAACTTTAGCTCTTGTAATTTTAGCATGATTGTAAGGTTAGCTCATTAATTTTTTTGCAGTTTACTGTTGTTTCATGCCTCTGGTTTAATATGTAGCTCCTCATGTATTTAATGATTTCTACTTTTTCTTGAAGACAGAAGAAACATGGTTCCTTTACCGATTTAGATGTTCTGGCCTGTTTGGGGATTTTCTATTTAACTTTAGGTATTTTTTTTTTCGTTTTTAACTTCCAAAAATATTTAAAAAATGATATCATATTTTGTTTGTCCTTGTTACTGAAGGATGAGAGGTGATTGTAAAAGTGCTTTTTAAAAATGTTCATTGTTTTCCGATATAAATTTTAGCATCCTTAGGATTCCCTATGGATGAAATCGAACACATATATACCAGGGATTTTGTTAAGCATTTATTAGCTATGGGGCATTGGTTCGGGTTTCTACAATTACAAGAGTTATTATTATAGGGCAAACTGACATGAGTGTTAGAGTTGATATTTTATTGTTATGTTTTTAATTATTTTTTCTAAGTTGTTTGAGCAACTATAACTGAGTTTCATTGTATTCCTATTGAAAATTTTGCTTAGAAGGTTATTTTTTGGGGAAATGGTTATCTATTAGCTTAAGAAATTTATGTTCCAGTTTAAAATTAACTGATTAAATGGGGGGTTATACCATATGGTTTTCCTGTTTCTATTTTTTCTTTTTGGGCTACTAAATTTTTCTACAAAGTTAATGTTGGAGGATTGATAGCCGCTGTCTCTAAGAATTTTATCGTAAATTGTTTTGTACTTATCGAATATTTCTTTATTTGAGAAGTGTATGTTGGTGCGGCGTTCAACTGATGATGGAATATGTTTGATAACGGATGGTGGGTGATTAGAGTTGGGGTTTATGTAGATTGGGTTAGCATTATTTTTCATGTAAGGTTGAAAGGTGTTAAAATCTAAGTCTAACGTTATATCGAAAAAGTCAACTTGTTTTATATTAGGGTTAATTACCACGCTAAGACCAAAAGATTTTAAAATTCTATGAATTAATTTTCTAAGTTTATCAACCTTACCTCCAGTAGATTTATTTATTACCATGAGTCCGTCATCTCTGTAAAGTCCTATGTTTTTTTAGTTAATTACTATGTTAAGGCCAAAATATTTAAAAGTTGTATGAATTCATTTAAGTCTATCAACGTTACCGCCAGTGGATTTATTTATTATCATGAGTCCGTCATCTCTATAAAGTCCTATGTTTTTTTTATATCGATTTCTTTATAGGCTGTGAGATTGTACAGGAGAAATAATCCGACTAGATTCGAAGATTCTGCAGAATGCAGAGCTCCCATAGATAATTCAAAATTATGCCTTGAGTTTTTGTTAACACTGTTCGTTGTTGTGGATGAGAACTGATTTTCTGCAGATCAAGATTAATTTGATTTCATCTTTTGAGATGTCTGAATAGAATTCCGCGAATTCCAGGGCAAGATTGAAGAGGCTCTCAGTTATAGATGTATATAAGATGAACAATTTCCATTTTCTTTTCTCACTACACGATGAAACATATACACTTTGTAGTAGATGATAATTTGTACATGTTCTAAACTATAATCTATCTATCTATCTATCTATCTATCTATCTATATATATATATATATATATATATATATATATATATATATATGCAATTTGTTATATATATTATATTGTTTACATATTATATATGCGTGGTACTTATTTAAAAGTGCTCAATATCAGTGATAGAGCAGACATATCACTGCTCTATCACTGATATATATATATATATATATATATATATATATATATATATATATATATATATATATATAACCAATTAGTTATTTAATTAGAATTTCACTTCATGATTTAATTGGTATTAAATTTATCTACTTTTTAATACAGTGCTCAATATCTTGTGGATAGAGCCACTTAAAGTGTAAACGTTACATTTTTAAGCGTCGGACGATCGGTTATCTGTCCAAGAAACTGTCAGTTACGCGTATACTTGTCATAGATAAGGTCTGAAAAACTTACCATTTCCCTTTTAAGCTTTAATATTGTTTATTTTTTAAGATATCATGCAATCAGAACTCGAAGAAATTCTGCGGGTGTTTTCAACTTAGAGTGTTTATTATCTCCTGATTTTGCTTTCCTCTTGCAACTGGCCTTCTTCCCGCGGTCTCCCTTTCCACTCGTTTTATTTCAATAATTTCCAATTTTAAGGATGTGTGTACTGGTGCAGTGGATATCAGCGCGGAACGAGAAATCGGGGATCCGAGTTCAAATTTCACTTGAATTCTTTGCATTCACTTACACACAAATATCTATGGAAAAGTTATTCATCTGTCCCTTCTCTCGAGTTATGGGTTAAATAACAGGCCAGATTGGGTTCTATAACCTTGGCTGGCAAACATTCTACTGCAGAAAGTAATGGCAACCTACTGCGGGATAATCTTCTGCCTAGTCAGTCATGTCTCTTTCGAGATATGATGGCCCAAAGCGTGTATCAAGTATGACATTTAACTGACAAACATAATTAATACTTCTACTGGGCATAAAATGGGGGATCGGTTTTCTATTGTTAGGAAGTAATAAACTGATACCCCACTAATTATACTTAATATAATAATGTAATATAATTCATCTCTTTTCCCTCCAGCTATGAGCTAAATAGCAGGACAGATTTGGTTCTATAGCCTTGGCTGGCAAACAGTCTACCGCAGAAAGCAATGACAACCTACTGCGGGATAATCTTCTGCCCAGTCAGTCATGTCTCTTTCGAGACATGATCGCCCAAGCGTGTATCACGTATGGCACTTAACTGACTGAGTGAATATAATAGTAGGAATAATGATTAAGTCTTCTACTGGTCATAAAGTGGGGGATCAGTCTTATATTGTTATGAAGTAATAAACTGATCCCCCACTTATTAGTACATAATAATATAATACAACTCTTCCCTTTCTAACTATGAGTCAAATAACATGACAGATTGGGTTCTATAGCCTTGGTCGGCAACCAGTCTACCGCAGAAAGCAATGGCAACCTACTGCGGGATAATCTTCTGCCCAGTCAGTCATGTCTCTTTCGAGACATGATCGCCCAAAGCGTGTATCACATATGGCACTTAACTGAATTTCCATACATGGGTTACTTTATGAAATAAGGGACGTGCAAATAATGCATACCTAATTTTATCTTTATTTTGCTTTGAGCCCTTAAAAATATATAACAAAATTTTAAATTGAGTGGTTGGTGGTTTGTTTTGCTTAGCAACATATAAACCGTTATGTGCTATTTAATGCATAAATTTAAATATTTTGTTCACATATTTTTATAGATAATAATGGTTTTAGAGATACAAGCTTTACTAATTAACCCATAACTGTGGGGAGAAGAGGTGGACTCAAGGGTATTTTCCCGTAATGAAACTGGAAACAGAACTCGGCTCTCCAATTAACAATTCCGAGCTTTTACCCATTACACATCCCTACACATTCAAACTGACAGAACCTGGTATTGCCAAAATTTACATAGATCTTTGACAATTAAAATTTGTATTTATTTATTCATTTGTTTATTGACAACATTATCAAAGAATCGTGAGAGAACAATGACATATTTTTACAACGGTATAGGTCTTTTATTTCTCAACTATAGGTCCTGGGCAATGACGGTAAAGTGCATCCGGCAGCAAGGCCTCTGATTGGGAGGTTGTTAGGAGCATGGAACCACTTCTTAATTCCTGTTGTTACCAGGTCAACCCTGACCCTGAATGGTAGCTCCTGTTAAAGTTCCAACTATGGGCAAACAATTAACCCCCAAATTAGGGTCAAAACACTATGAAAGTATAGAAATACACTTTTATAGAAATGTATATACATAAAATATACGTTTATAGAAAAATATACATTTTTTGTAGAAAAAGTATTACCAACAATACATTTTGAAGGAAATATTACCATAACACATTTTTTAAGGAAAAAAATCAGTAAAACTTTTTTTAATACAAAACTAGAACACAATTTCAGTTTTCTAAAATAAATAAAGAACAAAAACCAAATTTTTTAAATTAAAATCTGACTAAATCAACCTTCTCACTATAATCAAACAGTAAAAAAAAAAACCTTAAGACCTCACCTTTTTGGCATTAAATAACCCACTGAGGTGTTGATATGCCATTAAACAAAACACAAACTCAAAACTCAAACTCTCAACTATAACAATAATCCATTTACAGGATTGTGAAAATAGTTCACTAAAAATATAACCACATGTATATTTGATTATAAAAAAAGATGTCAGCTATAATGAAATATTTATTAATTACCAAATTATGAAGAAATAATTATGAAAATAAATTTTTATTTATACAATATGAATATTTAAATAAGGACATAACAATGCAGTATATGAGAATACTAGTGTGATGGGGGTAGAGTGGATAGAGAAAAGAGCTCGAGAGAAAGGAAGCCAGTCAGTGAGATAGGAAATGACTTTTGACCTTACATTTAAATTCTTGGATAGTGTAGCTGTCGGGGAAGCAAGTATACGGAAGGGAATTCCACAGGCAGAAAAGAAGCTGTTGGGGTAGAAATTGCGGTTACATTTTATCGGTTTCACTGTAAACCGGTGCGACCTAGTTGCTAGTCTAGTCGCTGAAGTAAATTCATACATAGAGGGCACCAGTGAGCTAAGTTAATTGGAGCAGAAGCCGTGAAAATATTTGTAGAAGAAACACAGGGAAGCCACATCACGCCGGTGAGAGAGCGACTGCAGCCGAGCAGTCAAATCGGGATCGATCACATTACAGATGCTCCGCTGGATTTTGTCAATAGCCACGAGGTGAATAGCAGGGGCACAGTATTCAATATATCTTTATTATTGTTGTTTGGAAGTTCATAATATTCAGTAAATGTTCTCATAAATATTGCTCACCATTCATCCTTAATCTAAATCTTTGCGTCGGTTTCTGTTAATAAAAAGCTGTAAATTTCACGCGTTTTGACAACCAAAATAATCTCAGGACCTTAATCTTCACTCACCCTTTCCCTTATCTCATTCTATCCCTTATCCATTTTTATCTTCATTGCAAGCCTATGTTTTAGTTAAATGTTATATCATAAGCATGGATTAGGAGTTTGGGTGTGGTAACAGGAGAAAGCATGCTAAGAGCCACCAGGAATAGGGATAGAGAGCCATGATCGCCTAGGTCCTGAAGTGAAACATGTTAGATTAAAGACACTTTTTTCCTACTTCGTCTTTATTTATTCTATTCTTCTTGTTGGATTCAGTTCTGGAGGAATATTGTTGTAGAGGAATATCCTGGTCCTACCCCGGAATGGGTATGGCCCGGGTCATAAAAGACCTAGACGAGAACGAACTACAGACAGAGAGAGAGAGAAAGATCGAGTGTGTTCGTGACTATACGAGAGTCTTCGTCATTACACGGGAGTGATCAAGATTATTCGTCATTATACGAGAGTCGACAACCATCGGCATTAGACGAGAATTAGACGTCACTAGACGGAAGCCTACTTCTCAAGACGGACGCATACGTCCTATACAGAGACATTGCCTTCTTAATTGTTATTCGTGTTAACTGTTCGTTGGTGTACTTGTATTTGGTTTATTGTACTCAGGTATAATAAATCTCTATTTATATATACTCAGTGTTAGTTATTTATTGCGCTATTCTTTCTCTGTTTATCCCCTCCAGGGATACAACAGATTCCGATCCACATATTCAACATATATTCAATTTTTTTTTCTCTATCTAGTCATTTAGCTATTTTAATCATTCATCTTCACATTAATATCACGAAAAATCAATTTATTGTTTATTTTTTAAAATTTTTTCCGGATTTTACTTGAACCATTTACATATTATCATCATTGGACATTCATTTATTTGTGGATGACATTATTCTAGAAATTTTTCCTCTTCTCCTGTGCAACCAAAAACATCTTGCATTCCATTAACGTAGCACGCAGAGATTAGGACACGGGCCGGGGCCTGATCAACCTTGGCTGGGTCAACCTGAGGAGAAGGTATGATGTTTTTAAAGGACCGAAACCGTCAATGAACCAGGGTAACATCACTGATGATGTTGTGTCCTTAACTAAATTCAAATATATATAAGTTTGTTTTTGTGCAAAACTTATTAAAACAAAAGTTTAATTGAAGGACGAGGCAATGGGAAACTACGCTTCTATCTTTCCCAAAAAGTCATAGAATTAATGCTGATAGCTGACACGGAAAGAAAACTACATGACCCCCTAAAAAAGGTAAATGAAGAAAATCAAAAGAAAGGACGGCAGAGCGGGGGTTGGGTGGGATAAAAAGAAAAAGGATGTTAAGAGCTACAAGGGATAGCGAGACGTAGAAAGTCTTGATCGCCCTCGTCCTGAAGGGACATGGCACATAGAAGCAAAAAAGAAAGATTGTAAAAATATGAACTTTTTTTTTATTGTAGCAAGAATTTTAATGCATAAAATTTTCTACAACTTTCATCTTTGTCTTAGTAAAAAGGATGTGCATTGTGGTTGCATTGGATATCGGCTCGGAACGAGAAATCGAGGAGCCGAGTTCGAATTCCAGTTGAATTCGTTGCATTATGCACAAATAGCCTTGGAAAAGGTATTAATCCGGCTACTCCTTCCAGTAATGGGTTAAATAACAGGACGGATTTTTTTTCTATAGCATTTTTCTGTCAATGAGTCTACCGCAGAAAGCAATGGCAACCTACTGCGGGATAATCTTCTGCTCAGTCAGTCATATCACGTTCGAGACATGATCGCCCAAAGCGTGTATCACGTATAACACTTAACTGACTGAATATAACAGTTGGAAACATGATTAAGGCTTCTACTGTGTTTTCTATTGTTTTGAAGTAATAAACTGATCCCCCACTAATTACTACATAATAATATAATACATCTCTTCTCCCTCTAGCTATGAGTCAAATAACAGGACAGATTTGGTTCTATAGTCTTGGTTGGCAACCAGTCTACCGCAGAAAGCAATAGTAACCTATTGCGGGATAATCTTCTGCCCAGTAAGTCATGTTACTTTCGAGACATAATCGCTCAAGCGTGTTTCACGTATGGCACTTAACTGACTGTGTATAAAATATATGCTATTAAAGAGATTATTACGGTTCAGAAAATAAGTAAAATAAGGTTATTGCATCAATAAATAATTTTGATATTAAAAAGAAAACGTTAAAATTTTCTAAATATGGTATTGGTTAACCAATTTCAGAAAGCTAAGAAACAACTTCAAATTTGAAAAGAAAAACGTTGCTATACTGAATATAACATATTTTTTTACTTTTAGAAATGTTTTTTTTTTTATATCATTTTGTGTTCTTTATGAAAGACGGCGAAATTATATACTTTAATTTGTTGTGGTGTGATTTATTTGACAAAATTAATTTGAGACCAATGTTCAATTCCTTAATGGCAACTTCTTGCAGCCTATCGATGTGTTCGTTGGAATAGAAGTCCTCCCACCCCCGGTTTGCATTTGGTTTCACCGCATTATGAACATTGGTTTTCTAAGGTGTCTGGGTAAACATTCATTTCGCATAAAAGACCCAGGTGATATTTGTAACCATTTTAAGGTTGGGAAAATCAAGGGTCTTAATTGCCATAAAACAAATTAAAATGATTTAATCCTTTTTACGACGACAATTCTTATACTCTAAAATATAAATCATTTTAGTTTTCGGATTTTTTGACGCGGCTGTTGATGAAAATTTTCGCGGTTACACTTTTCCAAAAAATAAATAAATCGTTTATTCATTTATCTAAACTTATTTATAAATGAAACTTTGTCTGTATGTGTGTGTGTATGTGTGTGTGTCTCTGTGTGTGTGTTCGTTACATATAGACTCCGAAACGGCTGAACCGATTTTCTTGAAAATTTACACAGTTATACTATAAGCGTCTGCGAGTGTTCTTAACTAGGTTTTGTGTCGAGGTACCCCCGATAAATATCGAAAATCGATAATCGAAAAAATTGGATTATAGAAGGAGTGATTCAATTTTAATCAAATTTGATACACTCATAGACAAAGACATAAGAAATGATATTCTGTAGTTTCAAGGTTGCAGTTCTTACAATAGTGCAGAAAATCGATAATATATATATATATATATATATATATATATATATATATATATATAAAAGGCAAGATGTGTGTGTGTGTGTGTGTGTGTGTGTGTGTGTGTGTGTGTGTGTGTGTGTGTGTGTGTGTGTGTGTATTTTTTCAGCCCATTTTTTAAGCTTTTGCTTCGGGTTTGGCTCTAAGTAGGTACAATTGTAATTCTTAGTCTCAGCCATGATACTATTTACTCAGAAGACTTATTTAGCCTTCAAAATTCAGTTTACGACGAAAAAAACTTATTTGATATCGATACCAGGAAATCAAAATTTGACTTACATCCATTCATTTTTCTTTCAGTCTATGGTTTCGCTTTAACTGGAAACAACTATTGCTTTTTAGTCTTTCGTGCCAAAGTCCAAAGAGTCTGAGCTCCAGGACCATGGATTAGTTTTAAAGCTTTCATTACACCCGAGGCGAAACTGCTAGTAAAATTTATAATTATATAATGGCAGGGCCGGCGCGTACTACCAGTACTACCAGCATTTATTTAAAACGGAATGATATATTATGACCTGTCATAATTGTGACCTCAAAACCATATTTTCCTTACATATATCCTCGGCAATTGAAATTTTCATTTATTTATTCATTTGTTTATTGATAAGATTATAAAAGAATAGTGAGAGAACAATGAAATATTTTTACAAGGGTGTAGATCTTTCATTTGTCAACTACAGGTCCTGAGCATGACGGTAAAGTGCATCCGGCGGCAAAGCCTCTGATTGGGAGATTGTGAGGAGCATGGAACCACCTCTTAATTCCTGTTGTTACCAGGTCAACCCTGACCCGGAATGATAGCTCCTGTCAGAGGCCCAGCTATGGGCAAATAGTTAACCCCCAAATTACTACACAAAAATGTTCATATTTCAGAACACAACTGTTCCTCTTCAGGTGATATGTCAAAATAAACGGTGAAAAAGATTTATTTTTGAAAATATAACATGAATTTCTGGTTATTTAGAAAAATTAGGTGGTGGTAGTGCATTTAGGTGTGTCAAAGTTGTTCAATCAAAATTTAGAATTACGTAACCATGTTCAAGTAAATGCTTGAACAGTGGGTTTTTAATCTACGTGTTCTTTCACGTTTTTGTAATATATATATATATATATATATATATATATATATATATACAAAGAATTTAAAAAATAATTTCATTCGTTTGTGAAAAAGTTTTGAAAGTTTCATTAAAATTCGAAAATTATTTGATTTTTGCAAGAATTTTCAAATCGATGTATTTTTTCAGCAGAAAAAAAGCGCAAAAGGAGTTTCATAAGGGGAAAGTGATGAGAAAGAGGGACAGGTTATAGGGGGTGTCAGGAAGTGGGTAAGAGAAGGATGAGAATACTGCAGCATTAAATATATCTTTAAAATTGAAAGAAATAAAATTACATTCAGAAAGAAAATATTGCCTCCTCAAATCATTTACTTTCTGAGAGTAATTTTATTGCTTTTCAATTTTAAAGATATATTTAATGCCGCAAGCTATCATTCTGTATTTGTTTTCTGTTAATTTTGTTTATGACGTTAACAATCTTTAACAATACTGGCTTTGTTGTCAATGATTAAGAGGTCAACAAGCAACTGACGAGAAACCTCCTGGTTGTTACGACGTATCTCTGTTGTCATCATTGAGAAGCAACGCCTTCTAATTCATCAAAGACTGGCATTACTTTCTAAGAGGATTAATCAAGAAATGTTGCTTACAACAAACTGATTGTATTACGTGTTACTGTTAATTGATCAGTAAATATGTCTTATTGTTTAACCGATATACAATGCATAATTATTCAATATTAGTTTTATCATAGATATGCCTAATTCTCCCGAGATTTTCAACCTCGATATATAATAATACCATGACGATGACGAGATCACGTTCCACATTTGACAATGTGCCATAAAAACAGTAGAAAATGTGCCTTTATTTTTGCTTGTTTTATTCTTGTTTCTTCATTTGGGCTTTTCCAAGTCTACTTACACCCCATTCTTTAAATAAAATATCTATTCATAATTGACATGTCCATAATTGCTATTATAAGTTAGCTAATATTTCACGTTGTGGTGCATTGGATATCGGCTCGGAACGAGGAATCGGGGAACCAAGTTCGACTTCCAGCTGAATTCCTTGCATTCACTTACGCATGAATACCCTTGGGAAAGATATTAATCCGTCTCTTTCCTCCAGTTATGGGTTAAATAAGACAGATTGAGTTGTATAGCTTTGGCTGGCATGCAGTCTACTGCATAAAGCAATGCCAACCTAGTGTAGGATAATCTTCTGCCTAGTCAGTCATGACTCATTCGAGACATGATCGCCCAAAGCGTGTATCACGTACGGCACTTAACTGACTGGATGAATATAATAATTGGAAACAATTAATTCTACCGGGCATAAAGTGGGTGATCAGTTTTCTATTGTCATGAAGTAATAACCTGATACCCCACTAATTACTACTTACTAATATAATAGATCTCTTCCCCATCTAGCTATGAGTCAAATAACAGGACATATTGGGTTCTATACCCTTGGTCGGCAACCAGTCTACTGCAGAAAGCAATGGCAACCTACTGCGGGATAATCTTTTGCCCAGTCAGTCATGTCTCTTTCGAGACATGATCGCCCAATTGTGTATCACGTATGGCATACTTAACTGACTGACTGAATATTTCACCGCCCTCATTTCTCTATCCTAATTCCAGTTTTTCTACACTAGTTTCTCTATCATTACTTTTTTTTTTTTTTCTAATCACATCACCCAAAGCAAGGCGGTAAGGCCACTGGTGTGCAGGGGGCTACGTAAGAGTGAAAATATTGGAAAAGAGAAAACCGGAAACCACATCCTAAACAGGGAACAAGGGATGAGCCTCTTCACCTGTTCAATAGACGTGGTTGTTATTTTTTCATAAAAGTTGCTTATCAAAACCTTTTCGTCTGTAATTTCAATGATGTTGTCGTAGAATTCTTCAGAGTTGGTGCATATACCAGATCATTTTCAAAGTGTCAGCCACCATTTAAGTGCTATACGAGATACAGGCTTGGATGATCATGTCTTTTTCGAGACATGACTGACTGAGCAGATTTTCCTGCAGTAGGTTGCTATTACTTTCTGCAGTTGACTGGTTGACAACCAAGGCTTTAAGACCCATGTGTCCTGCTATTCAACCCATAGCTGAGGGGTGAAGTGACGGATTAATACCTTTCTCAAGAGTATTTGCATGTAAGTGAATGCAACGAATACAACCAGAATTCGAACTCGGCTCTTCGATTTCTTGTTCCGAGCCAATATCCACTGCACCACAACGCATATATCTTTTGCAATAATCTGATTATTATACAATCTACTCTGGCTGATATACTGTCGAATCTTTCTATGTTGCTCGAAATGTCATTAATGAATAAAAATCCTAAATTTGCACTTTTCCCATTATAATAATGTTGAAGTTTGCTAACTTTCATATGTAACAGATTCTATTTTTTTTTTTTTTTTTGGTTCTCACTAATGTCTACAACCTGGCGTATAAAGTTTATAGGTGCACCTCAAAATATCTGGATGACTAGCATCTCATCTCTCATCTGACCTCGCACAGGAAGCTTAATAAGGAAAGGACTGGCTTCCAAGATTTAATACGTCCAAAACCAAATTTGTAAAGCTCCACCACCAACGGGCAGACACTGAACTTTCGACTATCATGATGGATAGGTGTTCTCTCAAAGAATATTCTTGTTTGAGCCTCTATTAAAATCCCAGGCCTAAATAAATAGTTCGTTAATTACTGAAGAGTAGATTAAGTCAATTTTGTGTTTCGTGCCCTTTATAAATTATAAGACCAGTAAGAACAATTCCATACAAACCCAGTGAAATGTATATATATATTTTTTTTGCATTAATGTAAAAAATAGTTTACATCTGTGCTCATGGCTTTGTTATTCAGATAATATAATTGAACACATCAATCATGGTAAAATAAATATTTATGTCGAAACACTGAAGGGAGGTATAAAAAAACAAGAAAAAAAGTGCGTAAAGAAGACAAAAAGAAGAAATTATTTGTAATTTGATTTTTCGATGAATAAGTAAAGTTTTATTGACGTCAGCTAAAAATCTCACTGGCTTTTGCCAGTGCGCGCACAAACTTAGTACGTCATCAAAAGTTTATTTATAAACAACGAATGAAATTTAATTTGAAATAAAAAAAAAAGATTTTAGATTCTTTTAAAAAGTCAAATAAGTTTTTGGGATGAAAAAAAAATGTTTTTAGCAGTAATATTTACGTGCATACATTTATCATGCAAACACAAAGCGAAACAGATGTCCGGTCCCTCGTATCCGGTTCGTTAATTTTGATACAACCAAAACAAATCTCCTCTATTTTAATCGCCTCAGATAATTTTTTTTTTTACCTTCCATTAACATGTTTGATGTTCACCTGCAAGAGAATGTAAACGCTTTTGGCCAGAATTTGCCTTACACATTTATAAGTTTACGGTTTGTCCATCCATTGAATATTGATATCACATTTGATCAAGTGTTTCTCCTACGTCTTTAAAGATTCTTGATAAAATCCAAAAAAGAATCTGCAATGCCATCGGTTCTGATCTGGCATCTCAGCCTCAATCTCTTTCCTACTGATGTAACGTAGCTTCCTTCTGCTTTTTCCATAAATATTTACATTTGTCTATATTTCTGAGATGAGGTAGGACTTACAGTATTTACATTATTCGGACTATTGTCCTCATCTTTGTTGCCATTTGTACAACGTTTAATAATAGTTCAATCTATTTGTCTATATTTCTGAGATGAGGTAGGATTTTTTTTTTATAAGCGTTTCACCCCGAGCAAGGCATGTCACTGCCACTACTGCGCAGGGGGCTACATAGAGTGGAGAAAGGATGATTAAACATAGGAAATGTCAGAGGGTGGGTGATAGGCGGGTAAGGATACCGAGAATGAGGATTGGGTAGATGAGAGTGTTCTGAGAATAATTGGGAGTTAGTGTGATAGGAGATGTCTATTGACCCTACATTTAAACACCTGGAGATTGTAGCTGTCGGGAAAGCAGACTTGTGGAAGGGAGTTCCACAGGCGGGAAGCGCGAGAAAAGAAGCTGTTGGAGTAGAATTTACGGTTACATCTTATTTGTTTAACTGTAAAAGGGTGGGACCTAGTTGCTAATCTAGTATCTCGTGTAAATTCATGCTTAGGCGGCACCAGTGATCTAAGCTTATCGGAGCAGAAGCCATGAAAGTACTTGTAGAAGAGGCACAGGGAAGTCACATCACGCCGGTGAGAGAGTGGTTGCAGCCGGTCTGCCAAGTCAGTATCAACCACGTTACAGATCCTTCTTTGTATTTTGTCAAGAAACCCAAGGAGAGCAGCAGGGGCACCCGACCAGATATGGCAGCAATATTCTATACACGGGCGGATGGTAGATTTGTATATGTGCAGAATAGATTCAGGTGGGAAAAACTTCCGGGCCCTGCACAGAGAGCCGACTTACAGTATTTACATTATTCGAACTATTGTCCTCATCTTTGTTGCCATTTGTACAACGTTTAATAATAGTTCAATCTATTTGACTATATTTCTGAGATGAGGTAAGTATTTACAGTATTTACATTATTCGGACTATTATCCTCATCTTTGTTGCCATTTGTACGACATTTCGGTCGTTTTACTCTCCGGCCTTCTTCAGGTGTTAGGAATTTCGAACCGAAACCTATAATACGATCACTGGGGTATATCATCCTCATTTCTTGTCCTGAAGCTTCGATTAAAAGTCATGAGTTATCTCCCTCCAATTGGAGCTTTACGCAAAGAATCAGGGTGATATACCCCAGTGATTGTAATAATTGGTTCGGTTCGAAATTCTCAGCACCTGAAAAAGGCCGGAGCGTATAACGGCCGAAACGTCGTACAAATGGCAACAAAGGTGAGGACAATAGTCCGAATAATGTAAATACTGTAAATACTACCTCATCTCAGAAATATAGTCAAATAGAATGATCTATTATTAAACGTTGTTTAATAATACCATGTTTACATGGTAATTATTCTGATGAGCTGTCTTCTTTGATTCCTTGAATTTAAGCGCAGTACTAGATTGGCAGTTAAGTCTCATCATTGCGACATGTAACCGTATGATCTATGCTAAGAGTCGCTTCTCTCGCACTTCTTGCTTCTGGAACTTTCCGCTGACTTCTTAATTTCAATTTACATAAAACGTTAATCATTATCTTCTGCCTTCTTAATACATATTTCTTTTATTGTTCTCTTTTCTTTAAAACGTGTTCATTTTTTAAATATTCTTTCACATTCAGTAACCCCTTTGGTTCTTAGTGACTTTATTGCCTTAGTTGGTGTGAAACAAATCTATCTAAACTTATTTATAAATGGAACTGTGTGTGTGTGTGTGTGTGTCTGTACGTGTGTGTGTCCGTTACCTATAGACTCCAAAACGGCTGAACCGATTTTCTTGAAAATTTACACAGTTGTACTATAAGCGTCTGTGAGTGCTCTTAGCTAGATTTCGTGTCGAGGTACCCCCGATAAATATCGAAAATCGATAATCGAAAAAATCGGGTTATAGAAGAAGTGGTCCGATTTTAATCAAATTTGATACACTCATGAGAAACGATATTCAGAAGTTTCAAGGTTGCACTTCTTACAATAGTGCACAAAATCCATAATATATATATATATATATATATATATATAAAAGGCAAGATGTTTGTGTGTGTGTCTGTTTATCTGCCTGTATGTCTGTATTTTTTTAGCCCTTTTATTTTAGTTTTTGCTTCGGGTTTGGCTCTAAGTAGGTATAATTGTAGTTCTTAGTCTCAGCCATGATACCATTTATTCAGAGTACTTATTTTGCCTTCAAAATTCAGTTCACAACAACAAAATAAAAACTTATTTGATATCGATAGCAGGAAATCAAAATTTGACTTACATCCATTCATTTTTCTTTCAGTCTACGGTTTCGCTTCAACTGGAAACAACTATTGCTTTTAGTCTTTCGTACCAACGTCCAAAAAGTCTGAGCTCCAGGACCATGGATTAGTTTTAAAGCTTTCATTACACCCGAGCAACGCCGGGCTATACTGCTAGTTGATCATAACGGATTCATCGATCATAACACTTTCATTGCATCTTCATTTCATTATTAAAATATTATTTTCCAGGTCAAAATTGTGATTAAGAAGATCCAGGTGCACTAAGTGAAGATCCAGGTGCATTAAGTGAAGATCCAGGTGCATTAAGTGAAGATCCAGGTGCACTAAGTGAAGATCCAGGTGCACTAAGTGAAGATCCATGTGCATTAAGTGAAGATCCAGGTGCATTAATTTTTGTTCACTTTACGTTCGAATTATTTTTTTTCTTTAAATCACAGAATGTTTTACCCAGGACCGGATTTAGGCCTTAACCAGCCTCTGGGCTAATAGAATTTGGAGGCTCCTTCATTACGCATGTTCATCTCCAATCTCTTTAAGAGGCCACATCGAATTTAGAATAACCATTACTACTAGAGTGTCCAAAATACTTTGAAGTGTTTCAAATTAGTTCGAAGAACTCCATAAAATCTGAAAATCAACGAATTTCGTCTCTTCTTATGTTTTCAGTATTTTTTTTTACTTTTATCAGAGCTTCAAGAATAAAGGGGCCTCAGCAAACGTTTCTAGTCATGGGGCTCCTGAACTGCAGCCTATACTAGCCAATATGTAAATCCGACACTGTTTTCACTGATGAATTTCTAGGGTTACTGTTTAGATTCTATTTGATAGACTCCTGCTTCTGATGTAAACTTGTTTTACTTTGAATAAATTCTTTCTGAAGAGTAGATTAAATCAATGTTTCGAGCCCTATATAAATTATGAGACCAGTAAGGACAATTTCATACAAACCCAGTGAAATGTATATATATAATTTTTTTGGCATAAAAAATAGTTTACATCTGTGCGCGTGGCTTTGTTATTCAGATAATATAATTGAACACATCAATCATAGCAAGATAAATATTTATGTCGAAACATTGAAGCAAGGTATAAAAAAACAAGAAAAAAATGCGTAAAGAAGAAAAAAAGAAATTATTTGTAATTTGATTTTTTGATGAATAAGTAAAGTTTTATTGACGTCAGCTAAAAATCTCACTGGCTTTTGCTAGTGCGCGCACAAGCTTGGTACGTCATCAAAAGTTCTTATTTATAAACAACGAATGAAATTTAATTTTTTTTTTTTTTTTTTTGTATATAAAAGGCGATCTGTGAGTCTGTTTATGACTGTAATTTATGCAGACTTACATTTTTTAAGCTACGCCATTTAAACATTCTAGGGACACATATCTACCGGGAAGCCAGGTCGACACATACTTTTTGAGTTTAAGTTCAGCAATTTTCCCTTTCGTACTTTTTGGCCAATAAAGCCGATTGCTTACATTTACTCCGTAAAACATTTAAGATCTAAGATGGTTGCTAGATTACGTCACAGAAATCAAATCACACGTGTCAAACGCGAAAAAAAAAATAGCCTTTATATTTAATTTTTATTCTGACGTTTTAAAAATTCATTTAGTCAACAAAAAAATGTGAATATTTTTTCCGTAATTTTGGAACAAATGAAATATTTAAAACAAGTGTTTTTTCAAACAAAAACAAAATATGTAAAAAAAAGTGCCAATGGTTAATTTAGTTATTTAAGTCTTTTTTTTCAGATTTAATATTTCATACTTCAGAAAATAAAATTTAAAAATGAAGCTTTTTTTTCGTTAAATATTTCATACAAGAAATCAACTGTCTGTAATTCGTCTGGCATTAATGTAACTTTTTCCTCTAAAATTAAATGGCTACATTTTTAAATATTCTTCGAAAATTTCTGAAATTCATTTAGTCAACAAAAAATGTAAATATTTCCCCCGTAATTTTGAAACAAAAACAAACGCAATGTTCTTTACAATGTCACACAAAACATCAATTCATGTTTACGCAAACAAAAGAAAATAGATTTTTTAATGGAATTTTTTAACAATTTTTAAACAACAATTTTTTGTATAATTAATTTTTTATAGAACTGAGTTTTAAAGTGAGGCGGCGACTACAAGCGCTCGGTAATCGCAACACGCTGCATTAATCATTTAATTAAAAAATGTTCTGAGTTGCACGGGCAACGCCGGGGTATGATGCTAGTTAAAAGAAAATAGAGATTTTAAATTCTTTTAAAAAGTCAAATAAATTTTGGGATGTAAATAAATGCTTTCAGCGGTAATATTTGCGTGCATACGTTTATTATGCGAAACATATGTCTGGCCAATCGTATCTGAGTATATCTGTCGAGTAGCAGACGCCTGTTCAGAGAAATTTCTGTTTTGTTCAACACATACGGAGACAACCTGTGATTTATACAACTATGATGAGCGGATATTAATTACAGTTCCTGGAAGAGAGCGCATCATCTGCCAATGTTGTATGTCTTCTCGCTGGCATAACTATAGACAAACGATTATGACGAACTATTTTCACGCAAGTCTTGAATCAATCTGTAGTTTGGTTTTCAAGAATATTCCAACGAAGGGATCAAGACGCGAACCTTTGATCGCATCTGATTATAGTGAGAGTAAAATGGTTCTTTTAATAATGATGCTGAGTAGATAGACTAAGCTATCGCCCGGTTCACACTCCACCCACGTCTATTGAACAGGTTAAGAGGCTCATCCCTTGTTCCCTGTTTAGGACGTGGTTTCCGGCTTTCTCTTTTCCAATCTATTCACACTTACGTAGCCCCCTGCACACCAGTGGCCTTACCGCCTTGCTTGGGGTGATGTGATTAAAAAAAAAGGCAATTAATACTGAGCACCAGGAAGAGACAACTAAACTGGAATTTGAACTCGGCTCCCCGATTTCTCGTTCCGAGCCGATTTCACTTGCACCACAACGATGTTTATATTAATCCATTTCAAATTTGACAAAAAATATTTCAAAGCAAATTCGAGTTATTGATTGTGAGACGATTAACATCATACGAACTGCATTTTATATCTTTATTAATAATTAAACATTTATTACTGTTGTTATTCACGTTCATCAAGATCCATTTTCATCCCACTTGTCTTGGATATGGTCAACAGGTATGGAGACTATGGAGAAAACAATTTCACTCCCTTCTGGTAAGTTTCAAATAAAATACGATGCGAAAATATTCGCGTTGAATTTTTCTGTGAAATTACTTTTACAGTACAAATTAAAAAAAATATTTCCCGAGTATTATAATAATTATAATTAATATGTTTAAAAATTATAGTCTTACACCGAAAAGTTACGAAAATTCATTTTAGCGGACCTGTACGACATTACCACCACCTGTAAATTCGTTATCATTTTTTTTTCTGTGTATTTATATGGATTAGTACATAAAGTTTCCGATTTAAAAAAAAAATTGATAAAATTCAATATTTAAAGATTTTTAGGGGTGCTCAGTTTCTCATACAACGTTATAGTAAATCGATCCTCCATTTTGGAAACACTCGCGTTGGGGTCGCATTGATGTCGCTGAGACCATGTATAGAGAAGTTTACAATTTGAAGATCGACAAACCCATGGAAAATTTTTAATTATCCCTACTTCATATCAATGAAAAATAAGTTATTTGAAACATTTAAAAAAAAGTTTTGGACAGAGCTTCTTTAAAATAATTCCTGTTGTAAAAAAATTTTGAATCTAAAATATGACATGTAAAACATTAAAAAAAATATATTTTGATAGAGAATCTTTAAAATAAATCCTAAAAAAAATTTGAATAAAAACATATTTCCTGTTTTTTTTTTGTTTTTTTTTTCACTAATTTCCTACAAGTTTCGAAAAAAAAGAAAACGGGCAACAACTCGAAGCGAGTGCTTCTAAAATGAAGGATCGATTTACTATAAGGTTGTATGAGAAACTGAGTACCCCCTAAAAATCTTTAAATATTGAATATTTTCCAAATTATTTTTTAAAACCGGAAACTTTATGTACTAATCGATATGAAAACAAAAACAATTTAAACAAAAATGATAATCAACAAATTTACAGGTGGTAATGTCGTACAGGTCCACCGTAATTTTTTCTATAAAAGATATTTTCATGTTGTCAAAAGTTTTAAAAGCCCAAAGAAGCAAAAATAGGTTACTTATGTCTTCGCATTAAATTTATAGAATCTGCATGGAACTGCTTCGTCGTGGACAGAGAAAAAATTCTTCCTAAATATATACGAGGTATACTGAAAATGTTTTAGCCCGCCAAAGTTTTCACCGATAATTTTGGTTATTTTGACAGATTTTGAGAAATGGATGTGGACGAGAAATAAATAACACTGGTCATTACGATTTTTGGACCCAAGAAACAAAACACGTTTTTCAGCTAATTTTTTGGTGCTGATTCCGAAATTTTAAAATTTTATAGTTAGCTGCTGTTTTCTCTGTACTGAAACTGCTCATTTTTGGCATCAAGGTCCCCCTCTTTTACAGTCAAAACTACGAAATGCAGCCGCCATATCTGCTCTAAAAATTATTTTCTCGTACTTCCCGCTTGAGGAACTCTCATCCGTATATTTGCTTCTCTGATAGCTACGATCACCAAGAGTTTAAATGCAGCCTCAATTGCTATCTCGGCGGACCTGAAGGAGACTATCACCACCTTTTGGCGGACCTGAAGGAGACTACCACCACCTTTCGGCGGACCTGAAGGAGACTACCTCCACCTTTCGGCGGACCTGAAGGAGACTACCACCACCTTTCGGCGGACCTGAAGGAGACTACCACCACCTTTAAATTTGTTGTTTTTCATTTTTTTTTTTTTTTTTTACTTTTTTCAGCGCAGTCTAATCGGTTATTACATAAAGTTTCAGATTATAAAAAAAAATTGGAAAAATTTTAATATTTAAACAATTCTTTTTTTGGGGGGTGGGGCTCAGTTTCTCATACAACCTTAGAGTAAAGCGATCCTCCATTTTGGAACCACTCACGTTGGGGTCGATTTGTTTTTTTTTTTTGTTTTTTTTTTTGGATGAGTTGTTGCTCTTGTTTTTGTCTTTTTCAAGTTTTCTTCTGTTCTTACGATGGCATCTTCCTCGGAAACTCCAAGAATGGCTTTATTCAAAAATTTTGCAAAGGATTCAGTAGTTGAATATGCGCAAGCAAAAAAGTTAATTGCACAGGATCGATTTACTATAAAATTGTTTAAATATTGAAATTTTTAAAAAGATTTTTATCAGTCGGAAAGTTTATGGTAAAATCGATAAAATTGCACTGAAAAAAGTAAAAAAAAAAAAATGATAATCAACCAATTTACAGGCGGTGGTAATATCGTATCAGCGAGTGGTTCCAAAATGGAGGATCGATTTACTATAATATTGTATGAAAAACTGAGCCCCCTAAAATTATTTAAATATTGAAATTTTTTCAAATTTTTTTTGTCAGTCAGAAAGGTTAAGATGTAATCGATAAGACTGCACTGAAAAAAGTTAAAAAAAAAAGAAAGAAAAATGAAAAAACAACAAATTTAAAGATGGTGGTAGTCTCCTTCAGCTCTGCCACCATCTCTTATCCCCTTGACCCCTAAATCTTGTTCTTTTCCCTTCCTACTCTACTCTTACGCAACTCTCTTCACACCAGTATTCCCATCCTTCTCTTGCCCATTCTCTGACATCCCCTGTGACCAGTTCTTTTTTGGTTTTTCTTTCTCCAAGCTCCCCTCCTATGTAACTCTTCACTCTTCTCTTATGTAGTCCTCTGCGCACCAATGGCACTACTGCCTTGCTTGGGGTGAAATGATTAAAAAAATATCCTTATATATATAAAAGGCAATCTGTGAGTCTGTGTATGACTGTTCCCTATGCACGCCTACATTTTTTAAGCTACGCCATTCAAACTTTCTAGGGGCACATATCTACAGGGAAGCGAGGTCGATACATACTCTTTGAGTTCAAGTTCAGCAATTTTCCCTTTCGCACTTTTTGGCCAATGGTGCAAATTGTTTACATTTGCTCCGTAAAACATTTAAGATCTAAAACGGTTGCTAGATTACGTCACAGAAATCAAATCACAAGTGTCAAACGCAACTAAAATATGTTTTATTAAAAAAAATGAGCCTTTATATTCAATTTTTATTCCGTCGTTTTAAAAATTCATTTGGTCAACGAGAAAATGTGAATATTTTTCCCCGTAATTTTGAAACAAAATAAATATTTAAAAAAATTTCTGAACTGAGAGTGTAATAGTTTTTATCTTTCTAATTTCAGTAAAAAAAAAAAAAAATTTTATTTTTATGTTAAATTCATTTAGTCAAAAAAAAAAATGTAAATATTTTCCCCCGTAATTTTGAAACAAAAACAAACTCAATGTTCTTTACAATGTCACAGAAAACATCAAATCACGTTCACGCAAAACGAAAGAAAATAATTCTTTTTAATGAAATTTTTTAACAATTTTTAAACAACAATTTTTTATATGATTATTTTTTTATATGACCGAGTCCTACTATTAAAATGTTCTGAGTGGCACGGGCAACGCCGGGTTATGATGCTAGTCTTATATTCAGAAAACAAATTAAAAAAATATCTTTTTCGAAAAATGAATCATGTCTGTACAGCAAAAACGGTAAGGACATTTTCAGATATAGCGTCCTCAAATTAGCTAAAAATGATGTTTGGTTTCTCGACACGCTTTCAATTTTTTTTGTCTTTGTTGACCAGTGTAATCATTCAACTCATCCAAAATGACAAAGCGAAATATTTTGTTTTCTTCACAGATGCTTTCCTCGTTATATTCTTTCCAATGTAATTTAATTTGTAATTAAATTGATTTCTAAGTCAAAGTTTTCTCTGTTTTATATAAAAACACACACACACTCATAAATTCTTAATTTATTTGTTTAAACGTTATTTCTAATGGCTACACACATTTGAAAAGAGGCCCTGTTTTTATTAATAAACAGTCTATTTATTTATTTACATCCACCAGCCAGAATACTCGAAAAATCTTTTTAGAATAATATGCGCCCTCCGGCAGGAATTAAACCCCCTTTCTCTTGGAGAAACCGTCATTAGATCTAACGTGCCTTAGATCACTTGGCCACGTAGTAACTGCTTGTTGTAGATTCTTGTTGAGAAACCACACGAAATAATAAATAACAAAAAGCATATATGAAGATAAAAGTGTAAGTTATATTGAACAAAAATATACAAACTGGAACACAGGTTAGTCAACTCTGGAAATACTATGAATACTTTTAGTAAGAATCAAGATATACAATCTTATAGGGAAGAAGAAAGTCCAAGTAATGAGTCTATATCCTTACTGACCAACTAGCGGCGGTACAACTGCTCAACTCAGCTATATTTAGTTGTCCCTCCCAGTAAGGGCAACATGTGACACATGGTCAGTTATAAGTGGGGTTTTACGGGCTATATGGCCCGGCCAAAAAATGTCTGTCTATTTTTGCCCAGTCGTGATTCTACCCTTCGGCGGAACCACGACTGGGTTATTGCTCTCTGCCCGAAGGCAGAGAGCTGACAGTGTCGTAGTAGAGTACAAGGACTCAACTCAACTATATTTAGTTGTCCCTCCCAGTAAGGGCAACATGTGACACATGGTCAGTTATGACTGGGATTACGGGCTATATGGCCCGGCCAAAATATGGCTGTCTGTTTTTCCCCAGTCGTGCTTCATAATATGAAGTTTTCCAGTACTGACATGACTTGTCACAAATGGAAAATTTCAGAAAACCCAACTACGTAGCCTACGGGGGCGACAGTTTTTTATTAGTTATCGTCACAACAACACCTTTGTTCGTTCATTACTTAACAGGAGTTTTGTGCTCAGTAAAGATATTATTTAAAATGTAAAAATATCCAGCATTTGTATATTTTTTGAGTAATGATCATGTATGATCATGTTTTTTGTACGAGTACAGAAAGTGCAAAACATCATTTTTACATGGCTATTGACATTATAAATCAAAGATCGGCAACATACGGCCCGCAGGCCGGATCCGTCCCTCGAATGCATTTTGACCGGCCCGCCGAGCCTGATTACTAATGGCTCTATTCATATAAATCAAGGATCGGCAACATACGGCCCGCAGGCCGGATCCGTCCGTCGAAGGCATTTTGACCGGCCCGACGAGCCTGATTACTAATGGCTCTATTCATATAAATCAAGGATCGGCAACATACGGCCCGCAGGCCGGATCCGTCCGTCGAAGGCATTTTGACCGGCCCGACGAGCCTGATTACTAATGGCTCTATTCATATAAATCAAGGATCGGCAACATACGGCCCGCAGGCCGGATCCGTCCGTCGAAGGCATTTTGACCGGCCCGACGAGCCTGATTACTAATGGCTCTATTCATATAAATCAAGGATCGGCAACATACGGCCCGCAGGCCGGATCCGTCACTCGAAGGCATTTTGACCGGTCCGACAAGCCTGATTACTAATGGCTCTATTCATATAAAACAAGGATCGGCAACATACGGCCCGTGGGCCGGATCCGTCACTCGAAAACATTTTGACCGGCCCGCGAGCCTGATTAACAATGATTCTTCATATAGAGCAATGGTTGGCAACCTACGGCCCGTGGGCCGGATCCGTCCCGCGAAGGCATTTTGACCAGCCCACGAACGTGATTACCAATGACTCTATTATTAAATGAGAGACGAGGCTTTCGAATTCAACAAAAGACCTTCTGTTATCTTCCTCTGATCCACCCAAAAGTAATTTTTGTTAGGTGTTTTTTAATTTTAGATTTTCTTTGGTTTTTCTGTTTTCTCAAAGTTTATTTTCAATATTTAGGTTGACAGGGGGCTGCATATGTAATTTTCCTTAATTTTTCATTAATGGCCTTCGTCCGGACCGCGACGCGTCATTAGAACACGATTCGGCCTGAGGGGTCGAATGAGTTGCCCACTGCTAATAAAAAGTTACCTTCATGGTATATATTTAAGCAGTGTTATGAAATGTAAAAGGATATCGTGTTTATGCTTGGGTTTAATTCCCAAGTAACATGATTTTATAGATCCTATATACAAATTAAATAGCCTGTATTCCAAAATTCGAAAGCTGAAGTACTTCTGGTCTCAAGAATTTTGGAAAAATGATTCAGTCAGTTAAGTGCCACATGTGATACACGCTTTGGGCGATCATGTCACGAAATAGAAATAACTGACTAGGAAGAAGATTATCCCGCAGTACGTTGCCATTGGTTGCCAGCCAAGGCTATAGAATCCAATCTCTCCTGCCATTTGACTCATAGCTGGAGGGAGAAGAGATAGATTATATTACATGATTATATTAAGTATAATTAGTGGGGGATCAGTTTATTACTTCATAACAAAAGGAAACCGATTCCCCACTTTATTTCCAGTAGACGTTTTAATTGTTTTCAAATATTATACTCAGTAAGTCAATTAAGTTCCATAGGTGATACACGCTTGGGCGATCATGTCTCGAAAGAGACATGACTGACTAGGGAGAAGATTATTCCGCAGTAGGTTGCCATTACTTTCTGCAGTAGACCGGTTGTCAGCCAAGGCTCTAGAACTTAATATGTCCTACCATTTAACTCATAGCTGGAGAGAGAAGAGATAGATTATATTACATGATTATATTAAGTATAATTAGTGGAGGATCAGTTTATTACTTCATAACTATAGAAAACCGATCCCCCACTTTATTCCCAGTAGAAGTTTTACTTATGTTTCCAACTATTATATTCATTCAGTCAGTTAAGTGCCATACGTGATTCACGCTTTAGGCGATCATGTCTCGAAAGAGACATGACTGACTGGGCAGAAGATTATCCTGCAGTAGGTTGCTATTGCTTTCTGCGGTAGACTGGTTGCTATCGTGGATATATTTCAATGATTATTAACATAATCTTTCAAAGATCATTACAGGTTGACCCGGATGTGCGTTGTGGTGCAGTGGATATCGACTCGGAACGACAAGTCGGGGTGCCGAGTTCGAATTCCTTGCATTCATTTATGCACAAATATCCTTGTGAAAGGTATTAATCTGTTTCTTCTCTCCAGTTATGGGTTAAATAATTGCACAAATTGGGTTCTATATACTTGGTCGGCAACCAGTCTACTGCAGAAAGTAATGGCTACCTATTGCGGGATATTCTTCTGCCTAGTCAGTCATGTCTCTAAAGAGACATGAGCGTCCAAAGCGGGTCCATATTACTTATGTTACGATATAGCGTCGGACAAGCTCCCAGTTTTGTTACGTGTTATATTGTAACAAAAGATAAAAATGATTGACCAAAACACAGAGCTAAATTACAGATTGGAGTAGATAGACTAAGCTATCGCCCGGTTCACACTCCACCCACGTCTATTGAACAGGTGAAGAGGCTCATCCCTTGTTCCCTGTTTAGGATGTGGTTTCCGGTTTTCTCTTTTCCAATCTTTTCACTCTTTTCTTTTCTTTTTTTTTTTTCAATTGGAGTAGATAGACTAAACTATCGCCCGGTTCACACTCCACCCACGTCTATTGAACAGGTGAAGAGGCTCATCCCTTGTTCCCTTTTTAGGATGCAGTTTCCTGTTCTCTCTTTTCCAATTTTCTCATTTTGTTTATTTTTTTTTCAATTGGAGTAGATAGACTGAACTATTGCCCGGTTCACACTCCACCCACGTCTATTGAACAGGTGTAGAGGCTCATCCGTTGTTCCCTGTTTAGGACGTGGTTTCCGGCTTTCTCTTTTTCAATCTATTCACTTTCTTTTTCGTTTATTTTATTTTATTTTTTTCAATTGGTGTAGATAGACTGAACTATCGCCCGGTTCACACTCCACCCACGTCTATTGAACAGGTGTAGAGGCTCATCCGTTGTTCCCTGTTTAGGACGTGGTTTCCGGCTTTCTCTTTTTCAATCTATTCACTCTTACGTAGCCCCCCTGCACACCAGTGGCCTTACCGCCTTGCTCGGGGTAGTATGATTAAAAAAACAAAAACAAAAAAAAAAAAAATATTTAATTTACGATGAATACAAGATGAGATATATACAAAATTTACAATATTTTTGCATTCAAAACAGAAACAGAGTTTACTGCTGGCAAGTCTTACGAAGGGGAAGGAAGGTGAATCAAGTATCTTTACCCAGTTAAGCTAGCAAAGTAGTTTAAGTGCTATACTTTTTGGAAATCCTCAAATGTATATATAAAGAATAATTTCCAGTATGGTCAATGAAAGAGTCAAAAATATCTATTTACCCATTTAGTTCCATGAGGAAAAAAATTTACGACTGTTTTACAATGGGTAACGTAATGATGACACAACCCACTTTTTTCCCGGTGACAAACACATTAATTTGGAAATTTTCGCAAAAATCAAATAATTATCAGATTTGAATGAAACTTTCAGTACTCATTCACAAATGAATGAAATTATTGTTGAAATTATTATTTTTTAAATATCTTGGTGAAAATATTTTTTTAAGTCTGTTACCCCACCTCTACATAAATCCATGAAATTTTAATAAAATTTAATTAGCTGTAAAAATCTTTTTATTAGTTAAACGCAGAACTCATTAGGGCATATAAATCATCTATGTTTTTTAATTTAAAATGGACAACCTGACCGAAAATCTGCCCCGAAGCGTAAGATAACAAATGCAATAAAACTCTGATATAATTTAATTTAATAAACATTTAATTGCTGGAATAAATAATAATTATTAAGGACATTATAGTCTGAAGAAAAAAAAATTCGTTTACTAATAAAATTTTGAAATAATTGATTCTATTTTTTTATTTTTTACTATAATAATTCATAAAAGTGTTACTAATATTTTAAAAACCTTTTATGGAAACGTTGTTTAATTTCATTTTTAGTTAAGAATTGATGATTATATTGCCTATCGAAAATTGAAAAGTTTAATATAAATCGTTCACCTATTTCATTTTTAAAATAATTAAAAAAAATAAATTTGTATGTAAATATGGTAAATTTTATTAAGTACGGTGTTCTATAGGGGTCATAACAAGTTTCCGTATGAGGTCGTATTGTTTTTAGAAGTTAACAAGTGTTTGGATTAATTGCCCTTACATCGAAAACGAGACAAACTTACACTTCGATTCTGATTCTAGTCTCTTCAAGACGTTTATAAACTCCAACAGCTTGTTTTGCAAGTCATTCCATAAACATTTTAATTTTAATATTTAGTTCAAAAACAAAAAACAAAAAAATTTAATTTCCAAATGTTACGTTTTAAGCTACAACAATTTTTTATCACTTTCGGGCGCCATACAAGCGTGCCTGAAAACTTCCGCCTGTCAATACGTCAATTATCACCTAAGATAACGCAGATAAAGAGGGCTACCGTAGTTAAAGGTAAGTTTCAGTTATAAAAATTGACTTAAATAACGTGCCAAGGAGGTATATTTTTTTTGCAAGATTTTAAAAATAGAAATTTGGCTACTGCTAACATAATGTGTCGATCAATCAATAATGGCGGTATATTTGAAAAAAAATTTTTTAGCAGTTAAATTTTTGATTCCGATCAATATAATTTCGGTTTGAACTAAACCAGGGTATTTTGCTTACTGTAATTAGTAAATTTAATCTCTTGGCTTTCAATTAAAGCTATAATTAAAGCTTCAAGAAAACATTTTTATTTTAAAAAATTAAATTGAGGTATCGGAAATGAACAGTGATTTATTGGAGGGACCTACCAAACGGTCACCCATCTAAGTACTGACCAGGCTCGGTGTTGCTTAACTTCGGTGATCGGACGCTAACCGGTGTATTCAACACGATATAGCCGTAGACGCAAGGTAAATATACTCATGTTTAAACACCGCTTAAAATTAACTTACGTCCGAAACCGACATTACATATAAAAAAGCACATGCAAATAACACGTAAACGGGTTTAAAAGTCAACCAGCTTCTCCCATGCTTCCCCCCGTGCGTAAAATACCCATGGATACACTCAACCATCTCTACCAGACATACACATATGTCTACACATGTGTGCAGCTTGGTGAATATAAACGTCAAAGGAGCCAATCTATTTCAAGCTTGGTCGCTTTGCCTTACCCTACACCCTGTAAAAACCCGGTATGATTCCCATCATTGCTCGTACAGCGATCCATCACTGTCAGATTAAAGAAAACAAAAGACGTATGAAAGGCTTGTCTGGCGACACTGCTTAACTGTAGCTCTCATCTGGAGGCTAGGACAACAACAGCATTGGGAATAATACTAATCGTGGAGATATGTTTCAGCCTATGAGACCAGTGTACTATGACATGTTATATGAACCCTCGACTTTCAATTCGTGCATGAGCGCTGTAAATGGATCGAATTCTAGAATGCGATAATGGAGTGATTCACACATTGTAAATCGCGGCTCCTCTGGACGCATCGGGACTTTTAAAATTCTTTTTATATTTTCAGGCAATCGTAATACGCTGATGCACTGTGGCGATGTCAGGAAGAAACACCTGTTGTGCGCCTCGTGAATCCCGCTGTAGACCCATGGTTCCCAACCACGGGGTAAATCACCCCAGTGGGGCAATGAGCCCATATTTTTGGTGGGTAATAAATGTTTGGTTTGGGAAGAGGCAATCAGCTTATAATTTCACGCTGTTTTCCTTGGAATGAAGACCAAGAAACGTAGCAGACTCAACCTGGAAAACGACGCCCGAATCGCCCTTTCAGTCACAATGCCAAGAATAAATAAACTGGCACAGGCAATACAAGCTCAACACTCACATTAGGAATCACGGCTAGGTTACGGCTACTATACCTGATTATTATAGATTGGAACTATTGTATTGAATAATTTCCATTAACTTTGTCTGCTTTTGATGCATGAAAATATAATTACTTCTTTTTCTATATTACGGGTATTTGTTCATTGGGGTAAATGGATAATAGTGAAATTGTATTTTGGTGAAATTGTATCTATCTATCTATCTATCTATCTATCTCATTCTGTTCATATCTATCTATCTATCTATCTATCTATCTATCTATCTATCTATCTATTCTTATCTCATCTATTCTATCTATCTATCTATCTATCTATCTATCTATCTATCTCATTCTGTTCTATATCTATCTATCTATCTATCTATCTATCTATCTATCTCATTCTGTTCATATCTATCTATCTATCTATCTATCTATCTCATTCTGTTCATATCTATCTATCTATCTATCTATCTATCTATCTCATTCTGTTCATATCTATCTATCTATCTATCTATCTATCTATCTATCTATCTATCTATCTCATTCTATTCTATTCTATTCTATCTATCTATCTATCTATCTATCTATCTATCTATCTATCTATCGTCATCTATCTATCTATTCTATCTATCTATCTATCTATCTATCTATCTATCTATCTATCTATCTATCTATCTGATTCTGTTTATATCTATCTATCTCATTCTGTTCATTAGGGTAATGGATAATAGTGAAATTGTATTTTGGGGTAATCGCAGCCAAAACGTTGGGAACCTATGCTGTAGACTGAACATCAACTTTTAAACGCTAGGTAGCGTTCGGGCAATAGACAGGTTTTACATAATGTATTGTTCTAGAATTATATCAAACATATGCTTTGTGTATAAGGAATTGCGAAGTCTACGGGGCATCAATACTGATTGATTACATTGAACGTTAATGTGATAGAGACAGCAAGTTATAACAAAGGTTAAAGTATAAAACGTAAAAATCTAAAGCAAGTTAATGATATAAATTTCAAAGCTTAAGTTAGTATTTTAGGCTGTAATAGTCGTCGTCATCGTCTTTATAGGATCGCATATCTGGGTTGTTAGCCGGAAGTGCATTCATTCATGCACAGCGTCAAGCAGACCTAGCTGAGAGCATTCCTCCACAGATCAAACCACAGCCGATGTCTTCCACTTTGAAGGTTCACCTTGGTCACGGAATTGTGGTCGTTGATTCAGTCAGTGGAGGGGGACTCTACTCTGGCCGTTGACTTTAGTCTAGGACCTTTTACCTTGCGCTGTGGTGTTATTAATACACTGGCTGCATATCAACTAGTTTACCCCATTATTCTGGATGGCTGTTAACGCATGAATATCCATCCTTGTTGTTTTGACCCAGTTGAATGTTATGTGGTGCAGTGAATATCGACTTCGAAGGACAAATCGGGGAGCCGAGTTCGAATTCCAGTTGAATTCCTTGCATTCACTTACTCACAAATGCCCTTGGGAAAAGTATTAAACCATCTCTTCCCTCCAGCTATGAGTTAGATATCAGTACAGATTGGATTCTATAGCCTTTGTGGCAACCAGTCTAACGTAGAAAGGAATGGCAACCTACTGCGGGATAATCTTCTGTCTTGTCAGTCATGTCTCTTTCGAGACATGATCACCCTAACGTGTATCACGTATTAACTGACTGTCTGAATATAATAGTTGAAAACATAATAAAATTTTTTACTGGGCATAAAGTGGGAGATCGGTTTTCTATTGTTATGAATAATAAACTGATCCCCCATAATTATACTTACTATAATAATAATCTCTTCTCCCTCCAGCTATGAGTTAAATGGCAGGACAGATTGGGTTCTATAGCCTTGGCTGGCAACCAGTGTACCGCAGAAATTAATGGCAACCTACTGTGGGGGTAATCTTCTATCCAGTTAGTCAGGTCTCCTTCGAGACATGATCGCCCAAGCGTGTATCAGGTATGGCACTTAACTGACTGACTGAATGTAATAGTTGGAAAGATAATTAAAACTTTTACTGAACATAATGGGGGATCTGTTTTATATTGTTATGAAGTAATAAACTGATCCCCCACTAATTACTACTTAATAATATAATACATCTTTTCTCTCTCTAGCTATGAGTCAAACAACAGGACAGATTGGGTTCTAAAAAGAAGATAGTGTCTGTTTATATGAACGCACTTCTTTGTGTTATTAATTTGCTTGTGCGTTGGGATTTTATGTTATCCAGTTCAGGATTTCGAAATGATTTCTTGCCTTATCATGATTTATATCAAAATTAGCGGTATAGCCCGGCGTTGCTCGGGTGCAATAAAAGCTTTAAAACTAATCCATGGTCCTGAAGCTCAGACTCAGCCTAAAGAATATTTGAAATAATAAAATAATTGCGACAATTTAACAACCGCACCTAATACACACACACACACACACACACACACACACACACACACACACACACATATATATATATATATATATTAGCAGTATAGCGCGGCGTTGCTCGGGTGTAATGAAAATTTTAAAACTAATCCATGGTCCTGGAGCTCAGACTCTTTGGACGTTGGCACGAAAGACTAAAAAGCAATAGTTGTTTCCAGTTAAAGCGAAACCGTAGACTGAAAGAAAAATGAATGGATGTAAGTCAAATTTTGATTTCCTGGTATCGATATCAAATAAGTTTTTTCGTCGTAAACTGAATTTTGAAGTCTAAATAAGTCCTCTGATTAAATGGTATCATGGCTGAGATTAAGAACTACAATTATACCTACTTAGAGCTAAACCCGAAGCGAAAACTAAAATAAAAGGGCTGAAAAAAATATTTTTTCAGCCCTTTTATATATATATGTATGTATTAGGTGCGGTTGAATCTTGATACTTGAAAAGAAAAAAGCATTACTAGACACAAAACTTATATAAAAACAAAAATAAATTTTTGAAAAGAAAAAGGTATCACCAACAATAAATAAATAAACATTTAGTTGGTCATAAATGAGCCGCCGAGGTTGCTATGCCATAAAAACCAACCAAACCACCAACTTAGGCAATATTTGGCAACTCTCGATATAGATCAATTGACAACCAGTCCCCTCAACTCTCGATATAGATCAAGTGACAACCAGTCCCCTCAATTCTCGATATAGATCGACAACCAGTCCTCTCAACTCTTGATATAGATCAAGTGACAGCCAGTCCCCTCAAATCTCGATATAAATCAATTGACAACCAGTCCCCTCAACTCTCGATATAGATCAAGTGACAACCAGTCCCCTCTACTTTCGATATAGATCAAGTGACAACCAGTCCCCTCAACTGTCGATATAGATCAAGTGACAACCAGTCCCCTCAATATTCTGACATCCCCCATTTTTTTTCTCATTTAAATTTACATCAGCAACGTTTGGTCATTGAAGAAATCTAACCAATAATTCTGCATTCGTCTCCCTTTGTTTAAACAAGTCATCGCAAACCTCGTCTATTTTTATGAGGTTGATAAAGTTAACTGAAACTATTATTTTTATTATGTTGTCATTTGTCATCATATTTCGATTTCTGCTATGGTCGCACTGCCAACCAAATCTGCGAGAAGACATAAGTCAGGTCGTGGTGTGTTGTCATGGCTCCATTCCATGTTGTTTATATCTCCCCTATCATCCCTAACGTTACATAGACAAAGTTCTCCTTAGTGTGTGGGCTGTACTTAACAAGACAATTTTTTGTATATCTCTTAAGCTGGGGTTTCTAGTGATTCTTTCAATGTGTTGTTTTGTTCCGTTTTTTATCATTCCAAGTGCACCTACTACCACTGGTACGATTCTTGTGTTCAATTTCCACATTTTTTCTATTTCAATTTCCAGGTCTTAATATTTTGACAGTGTTTCGAATTCCTTCGTTGCTATGTTACAATCTACTGGACAAAACATATCGATTAATAAGCAAGTTTTTCTTTCTGGTTTTTAACATTAATGTCCGACCTATTTACTTCAATTTTTCTGTCTGTGTAGATGGTGTAATCCCATAGAATGGTGACATTTTCTATTTCTGTAACCGGTGCTAGGTGATGTTCATACCAGTGTTTGTTTACATATTTTCTATAGTGTTTGCACATTGTCCAATGTAAATATTGCCCAACTCTATCGTAATGATTTTTTATATTCATTTGGGGCAAGTACAGAACATCCTGTGATTAGATGGTCTATTGTTTCTTGGTATTTATCACAGAACCTGCATTTTGGATCCACATTATTATGTATAATATTTGCCTGAAAGTTCCGAGTGAAAAGACTTTGGTCTTGCGCTGCAAGAATAAAGCCTTCAGTCTCAGACTTTAATCCAGATGCACGTAACCATCTATGAGTATTAACTTTATCAACATTGGATTTATTAGCACGTTCTGGATATTGGCCATGCAGAGGTTTGTCTTGCCAGCATTGTTTCATCTGTTCAAGAGCTTTATCCTTGGCTTTCTTTTTCATATTTTTTGCCGCAATTGCTGGTTCTTGGCTTCTGTTTTGCTTTTCTATAGAATCTAGTAAATGTAAATATTGTTTGTATTTACTGCATTCTTTCATTAGTGAATATTTTTTCTTTCTGTTTTCATGTTGTTTGACTAATTGTATCATCCAGACCTTTGTTGTTTGTATGTAAGCCAATAGTTATTATTATTATTATTATTATTATTACTCAGCCAGAGTTTGAACTCGAATTGCCAAATTCATTTGCCGTACGTTTAACAATTGAACCAACCGAATCATCTCTTACGTCTTTCATATCTTCTCTTTTGAATTTTAGGTTTATTCCTGATTTCCTTCTTATATTGCATGACTTTTAATACAGTTTATAATTTGTTGCTTTTCTTATTACGCTATTAACATCATTCGGATTGTTGCCCTCATCTTTATTGCCATATTCACGATGTTTCGACTGTTGTACGCTCCAGACTTCTGTTATGGTGCCCTATTCTACAGTGGAGTGGACTCTTCCTCCTACAATATAATACTACCTGCGTAACTTCCGGAGACGAAGCTGTGAAGCAGTCTAGACGCAGCGTAACTATACCAGTCGGACTAACATTCCTATTTTTTCTGATTACTAACACTTACTTGTATATATGTTCTGTTATTCAAATACACAAGAGTACAGTATAACCCGGATATAAGAGACCATTACATAAGAGAAGCCTGAATATAAGAGAGTTTTTGGTAATGTATATAAAATAGGCCAAACCCGGACATAAGAGAACTTTTATCCGGTCCCGGCAAATCTCTTATATCGGGGTTACATTGTATTAGTAATCAGCAAAAGTAGAAGTGTATATCCGACTGGTCTGTTATTCTAATACATCTATTCAACTTGTACATCGAGACTATTCTGAGGACCCTAGATGTTATGCCAGGATTTGTCATCGGAGGCCACAATTTGAACAATATAAGGTACGCAGATGATACAGTGCTGATTGCAGACACGGAAAGGAAACTACAGGACCTCCTACAGAAGGTAACTGAAGAGAGTAACAAAAAAGGACTAATAAACTGCAAGAAACCCGAATGCATTGTCATCAGCAAAAAGAGCAGGCCAAAATGCCAAATACAGGTGGTGGATACTAAAATCAAGCAGGTACGAAAATTTAAATCCCTGGGAAGTGTGCTAACAGAAGACAGAAAGTGTGACACAGAGTTCCGAAGGCGAATTGGCATGGTGGAGGAAGCATTCCAGAAGCTGATAAAGTATTAAGACACAGGAAACTTTCATGAGAAACAAAGAGGAGAGTACTGAATTACTATGTGATGTCAATTTTTCAATATGGCAGTAAATTCTGGACAATATCTATCACCAAAGATGAAGGAAAAACTTGAAGCAGCTGAAATGTGGTTTTACAGAATCATACTGCGAATATCGTGGACCGAGCATGTGATCAATGACGAGGTTTTGGAAAGGATGGAAACGAAAAGGAAATTAATAATGAGCATCAGGAAGAGACAACTGTAGTTCATGGGATATGCAATGAGGAAGGAGAGCTTGGAGAACCTGATTCTAACAGGCTAGACAGAGGGAAAAAGAGACAGAAGAAAGTAGCGGATAACATATTTGAAGGACCTGAGCAAGTGGATGACAGAAAGGGGGGTGCGTGGTGTAACAGGAGAAAGCGTGCAAAGAGCCACCAGGGATAGGGAGATGTGGAAAGCCATGATCGCCTACGTCCTGAAAGGACACTGCACATAGAAGAAGAAGTGTTCTAATACACTTGTTTGAACCTACCTTCTTGTTTCCATGTCTTTCTTCTTGGCCCAAACAGGCCACAACAACTTGGCGACTTCTTCAGGTGATAAACGGTTCTAATTCGACGTGGATATCTCAGTATCAGTAAAATCTCTCTTAACTTTTCAACTTTCCTCTACCGTGGCCAGCTATTAACTCCGACGAACTTAAGTCATTAGTGCCCTCACCCTCAGAAGTTACTCATGCAACCAGACTGGCAACAAGGTCCCACACATTTACAGTTAGATCAACCAAATGCAACTGACAATTCTACTCCAACAGCTTCTTTTCTCGGACTTCCCGCCTGTGGAACTCCCTTCCATATACTTACTATCCTGACACCTACAACCTCTAGGAAATTAAATGCAATATCAATACCCATCTCTTATCCACTTGACTCCATTTCTTTCTACATCACCCTCTGTATCTTCTTTTCCTTTCTCTCTACCTTCGCAAGTCTCTTCACACCTGTGTTCCCATCCTTCTCTTATCCTTTCTCTGACACCCCCTATAAATGCCCCGTCTTTTTCTTCACTCTCCTCCTGCCTAAACTCTTATGTAGCCCCCTGCGCATCAGTGGCAGTACCGCCTTGCCTGGGGTGAAACGATTAAAAAACTCTCAACTCTTTGGGTCAAGTTACTCTTTGGATTACTCAACCAACGCTTTTATTCGCTGGTTTATATGTCCGTGTTATATCACCTGAAGAAGTCCAGAAGGTACAACAGCTGAAACATCGTGAATGTGGCAATAAAGATGAGAACAACAGTCCGAACTATGTAAATAGCGTAAATAGTTACAATACCTCATCTCAGAAATATAGAAAATATTTTCTTTGTTTAAGGTATTTGTGGTTGAAATAGTATTACCGAATTTTTTGTAATTAAAATAGTTCAATGAATTTAAAGGTTTTGATGGTCGTTTAGACGATCGTAGGTCTACAGTTGTCCTGGCGTGGTGCCAGAAGTTGTAGGATATTAATCATTCATCATAATCGTGGTTTCGTTTTAAACAATAAAATATTTCATTTTTCTTTATACATGCTAAATAATATTTTTTTCAAATAAATCCATTATTAAATATTATTAAAAATAAATGTCTCAAAATATTTCAGAAATGGAAATCTCAATTTGTTAGATTTGCAAAATATATATGACAACATTGGTTGCTTTCTTTTACTCCCAAGTTATGAGCTAAGACGTAAAGGTATTTTTTATCGCTGTCAGGGCAGAAAATAGCTGTATTTGAATAAGTAATCAGTGGAATATAAAATTCATCGACTTATTAAAATTGCAAGCATGAAATTGGAAGTGAATAATATGTCAATTAGTTTTTATTAGAATTCCTAATTATATACTTTTAATTATATTACTTTTAATTATATAATTGATTTAATTAGATATTTATAGGTGAATAGTATAATTAGTTTATGTTCATTTAGGAATCACTAACTTTATTCATATCCGGCGATCTTTATATATAACAGCATTTGTTTAATGTCTCCATTTCCATTAATATACAGGTTTCATCTGAACTTTTATATTATATCTGGTATTTTTGGCGGATTATATATATATAATGCTACCTTATCTCAGATATATATATATAATGCTACCTTATCTCAGATATATATATATAATGCTACCTTATCTCAGATATATATATATATATATATATATATATATATATATATCTGAGATAAGGTAGCATTTAGAGTATTTATATTATTCAGACTATTGTCCTCATCTTTGTTGCCATTTGTACGACGTTTTGGCCTTTGTACGCTCCGGCCTTCTTCAGGTGCTAGGAATTTCGAACCGAAACCATTATTACGATTACTGGGCCATATGAACTCCATTCCCTGCGGGAAGTCTCGATTAGAAGTCTAACCCTACAAATTATTTTTTCACTACTGCTATAGCCTATTGAAAAAAAAAGCCCTAAGAGTCAAGTCAGGAACTAACCAGCGTTTTAATATCCACCTAAAGAAAAGATTTTTTGGGACTTACAAAACCTAATGTCCAGTAACCCTTGTTTTTACCAGAGTTCATATTGTAATTTTTTATGTTAATGGGTTTCTCTAGTATTTTTGATGTTAATGGTTTTTTCTAGTATTTTTGATGTTAATGGTTTTTTCTAGTATTTTTGATGTTAATGGTTTTCTCTAGTATTTTTGATGCTAATGGTTTTCTCTAGTATTTTGGTTGTTAATGGTTTTCTCTAGTATTTTTGATGTTAATGGTTTTCTCTAGTATTTTCTAAATTAATGGTTTTTTTCTGATATTTTTTATGTTAATGGTTTTCTCTGGAATTTTTTAACTTAACGGTTTTCTCTAGTATTTTTTATATTAATGATTTTTTCTGGTATTTTTCATGTTAATGGTTTTCTCTAGTATTTTTTGTTAATTGTTTTCCCTAGTAATTTGTATGTTAATTGTTTTCTCTCGTATTTAATGGTTTTCTCTAGTATTTCTCTGGTGTTAATGGTTTTCTCTAGTATTTTTGTACCAGAGGTCATATTACAATTTTTGACACTTATGATTTTCTTTTACTGGTTCCCATATTGTGTTCATCTCTGTGCTTGTTTAGCTTAGGAGCCGGATTTCTTAAGTTTACGTATTTTCCAGTGGCCTTCTTTATCTATTATTTCAACTTCATCAATTTTAACTTCATTGGGAGCAGTGATCCCCTTTCTCCCTACATATGTGGTCGTGTTACGGCCTTGCGGTGTTCTTGTAGCCTTACCTTAACCGCGGAGGACATGACTAAGGACTGTGTTTGCGCCATTTCATTGCTAGAGAGACAAATACAACTGAATTTTTGGGACTTATAAACATAATTTCCAGTAACCCTTTTTTTACCAAAGTTCATATTGTGAATGGCAACAGAGATGAGGACAATAGTCCAAATAATGTAAATACTGTAAATACTACCTCATCTCAGAAATATAGACAAATAGAATGATCTATTATTAAACGTCGTACAAATGGCAACAAAGATGAGGACAATAGTCCGAATAATGTAAATACTGTAAATACTACCTCATCTCAGAAATATAGACAAATAGAATGATCTATTATGTAAACATGTTACGGAAATTAACGAATTTTAACGAAACTTGGTTATAAGCAACCGACAATTTGTAATGAATTATTTTGAACATTATTTTTACCGATACTCGTATTTAAGTAGATATTCTGTTTTTAATTAAACAGTATTTTATATTTATATCTACCGACCTGATTATTTCACGATAAATTATTTCACGATAATATATTTCACGATAAATTATTTCACGATAAATTTTTATTGCGAAAATTTTCGCAATAAATATTTATCGTGAAATAATCAGGCCGGTAGATATAAATATAAAATACTGTTTAATTAAAAACAGAATATCTACTTAAATACGAGTATCGGTAAAAATAATGTTCAAAATAATTCATTACAAATTGTCGGTTGCTTATAACCAAGTTTCGTTAAAATTCGTTAATTTCCGTAACATGTTTACATTTGTTGACATTTACGATACATTTCAGAGCAGATATGGTTTGTTTACGATGGATCGAAAATTGTGTTATATAAGCATGATAAAAACCTCGTCTGATGAAGAGGCTATTCATAGTCAAGTGGTTAAGACAGTACCAGATCAAATGGTAGCTTCCCCTATGTAAATAGGGGTCGCAGGTTCGAATCCTGCTGGATGGCACACATTTTCGCAATAAAAATTTATCGTAAAATAATCAGGCCGGTAGATATAAATATAAAATACTGTTTAATTAATAACAGAATATCTACTTAAATACGAGTATCGGTAAAAATAATGTTCAAAATAATTCATTACAAATGATCTATTATTAAACGTCGTATAAATGGCAACAAAGATGAGAACATTAGTCCGAATAATGTAAATACTGTAAATACTACCTCATCTCAGAAATATAGACAAATAGAATGATCTATTATTAAACGTCGTACAAATGGCAACAAAGATGAGGACAATAGTCCGAATAATGTAAATACTGTAAATACTACCTCATCTCAGAAATATAGACAAATAGAATGATCTATTATTAAACGTCGTACAAATGGCAACAAAGATGAGGACAATAGTCCGAATAATGTAAATATTGTAATTTGCCTGTTGTAGATGTTATGTGCTTTGGTATAAACCTTTTTTTGTTAAGGTAGGACACTATGTTGACGGTTTCAGAATTTTCAGAGAGTTTTCTCATGTTGGTTTCCTTCTAGTGTTTGTGCCTTACAATCGTTAATTGACTAAATTCAGTTAAAATGTGTTTTGCCGTGAGCGCATCTTGACATATTGTACATGTTGGTTAATCTTCATTCTTCAGCAATTATAATAGATGAGGTATGTTTTGTGGGATATCCCCCTTTTTGAATATGACAATGGACTCGACTGAGCGTATATATAATCCTGCCATAGAGAGAACTGTTGAAGATCTGGAATCTCAGTTCCCTGGGACATTTTTCGTTTTGTGTGAATTTATTTTCGTATTTGTTGTTGTGTTTGTGTGTGTGCGTGCTTTTGTGCATAAGTGATTGATATCTGCGAGCCCCGCTAGAATTTCGCTCAACTAACTAATGTTTCTGTCACGATTAGAGATTGTGGGAGGGGTTATTACTAACATCAAGTTTGTTTAGTTTTTGTATATATTTTCATTCATTGCATAAAAATCATTGGAGTTATCAATTTTAAAAGTTGTTCCCCACCTCCCACAGACAAATTGTACATATGGGTTTAGTTAGATTTTCACAGAGTGTATTGAAGCATTATGGTGTTTGTAGCAAGAATGGTACGTAAGAATGTGATGTTTTGGTGCAAGGGATATTGTCTGCTTGGGTCAGTGAGTGAGGCTAGCTAAGTTAATGCAAGACAGATGAAGACCAGCCTTTCGTAAGAATGTGATGTTTTGGTACAAGGGATATTGCATTGTCTGCTTGGGTCAGTGAGTGAGGCTAGCTAAGTTAATGTAAGACAGAAGAAGACCAGTCATTCCCCATCCCCCTTTTGGCCTTGTGCCGCATTTTTTGTATAAAAAATAAATAATAAGACCTGGAATCTCATTTGTAGTTGGAGTTTACATTGGAGAGTAATCGTTGAGATCCGTTACCGTTATCGAAGAGTTCCACTAGATACCGAAGTACCCAGACACCAGACTAGCTCTGAGCTCCACTCAGCTAGAATAAGTTACCCGGACATACTATTTCACTTCAAGATTTGTATATATTTATTTCTACTAATAGAATTCCTGAATTAAGTAACCCGCGTTCCAGTTCTCTCTATGGCAGGATTATATATACACTCAGTCGAGTCCATTGTCATATACAAAAAGGGGGATATCCCACAACACATACCTCATCTATTTATAATTGCTGAAGAATGAAGATTAACCAACATGTACAATATGTCAAGATGCACTCACGGCAAAACACATTTTAACTGAATTTAGTCAATTAACGATTGTAAGGCACAAACACTAGAAGGAAACCAACATGAGAAAACTCTCTGAAAATATTGAAACCGTCAACATAGTGTCCTACCTTAACAAAAAAGGTTTATACCGAAGCACATAACATCTACAACAGATAAAATAGAATATTTACATTGTTTGTACTATTGTCCTCATCTTTGTTGCCATTCACAATATGAACTCTGGTAAAAAGGGGTTACTGGACATTAGGTTTATAAGCCCCAAAAATTCAGTTGTTTTTATTACGTTCATTATAACCTACTTTCTATTTCCAGGCCGGTTTTTGTTGTTCATTATTTTGGCGCTTCCTCCTCCGGAATCCACAACAAAAGGTGTGGCCTATGTGTAGTCCAACCAGCGTTACCACAACTTTTCTTAATTTCTTAAGAATGGAAATAGCCTGACCCGGGAAATTTCCTCTAGACACAACGAACTTATGGAATTCACTTTCAAATTTTTTAATCAGAATCAGAGAGATTCAGTTTAGGGTGTTGTTTGAGTTTTCCATGTAACTTTTTTTTCTTTTTTTTTTTTTTTTTTTTGCTGTTCCTGTGTTAAACTACCCAAAGCGGACCCCAATTTCTGTTGGGAATTTACCAAGGCCTTTAAAACAATTTGTCCTGGTTGAGGCGATGATACATCAACCAGTATACTCGCATCGTGAAAACTTTCACCTCCTGCTAATTTCTTTAACAGCATTACTCAAAAATATTGAGGCCTAACCACCAACATTTAGCCCTTTTAAAATAACGAAGAGTTGGGTCGTCATGTGATCAGTTTGTGAGACATTATCTGGCTTGATTATGTAAGTGTTAGGACTTGATATGACCAACCAATTGATCGAATATGGGCCTCTCCAGCCGCCCGTCAATCTCAAGTAAGGGTCAAAGTGGATTGTTGCCTCTCGCATGATCAATTATATAGACCGGTCACGTACTGCTCAGTCACTAGATTTCAGTCCTCAGGCATTTCGGGTCACCACACACGGCAAACAGTTGACTTCATGAGGTACACTTGGTGTATTCTATAGCCCCAGCCTACGGAGGGCAAAAACGGGGTTTCAGGAGGGGGCGGTATATCATACTCCAAAAACAGATTTTTTATATTTGTTTCTTCTGCTCAAAAGGTTAATTTGGTTTATGTCGCATTATTTGTAATTGAAAGAAAGGCTTTGATTTTTATTTTGTTTTACAATATGCATAAATGAACTCAACTTTTCCTTATTTCTTCAAACTTGTTATTGGTGTAAATTCAATATTATCAGCATATAATACCGCCTACTCCCAGGAGAACCAGTAACAGTTTTTTTTTTTTTTTTTTTTTTTTTTTGCAATAAACTTTTTATAATTCTCCGCCTTTGTCGTCTTTGCCGTGTGTACCGCAATTTTTGTGACTTCTTTCCATACAGGGGTGGTTTCCTTGTTAATCTTTTGTTTAAGATAATCTTTCCCTGATAATCTTTTGGTTAAGATAATCTTTCCCTGATAATCTTTTGGTTAAGATAATCTTTCCCTGATAATCTTTTGTTTAAGATAATCTTTCCCTGATAATCTTTTGTTTAAGATAATCTTTCCCTGATAATCTTTTGGTTAAGATAATCTTTCCCTGATAATCTTTTGGTTAAGATAATCTGTTGTTTAATCTTTCCCTGTTAATCTTTTATTCATGATAATGTGGGGCATCAGCATCTCCATTATGCCATTATTTTCTTTTTGAATTACCTGTGCTATTCATTTTAGTTGTTTCTGCTGTTGAAAATCTTTAAGGGATGTGGTTACTGTTGTTTGGTACAGTTCTCTTCATTTTTTTTTTTTTTGTGTGTGATCCTGTCCAAGACTTTCAAAGAAGTACAGTTCTCTACAGTCCTCTCTGTAGAGTGATACAGCATTTTTTATTTTACTTTACCCTCCCCAAATCACTTTTGATAGCACTCTGACTTGCTCCAACGCACTTTTAAGTTTTATATTTTTGTATATATATATATCGGTGGTTTAGGCCTATTTCAGGCGAACCATCGTCAGTTTTCGTCTTTATTTAACAAAGGATTTTACACGAATAAGTTTTTTTTCGTTGTAAACTGAATTTTCAAGGCTAAATAAGTCCTCTGAGTAAATGTTATCATGGCTGAGACTAGGAATTGCAATTGTACCTACTTGGAGCCGAACCCGAAGCAAGAACGAAAATGGGAGGGCTGAGGAAAAATGCAGACATGCGGGCGGATAGGCGGACACGCATACGAACATCTTGCCTTTTATATATATATATATATATATATATATATATATATATATATATATATATATAATTGGAGTAAGATCTATCTATCGACCCGTTCACACTCCACCCACGTCTATTGAACAGGTTAAGAGGCTCATTCCTTGTTCCCTGTTTAGGATATGGTTTCCGGCTTTCTCTTTACCAATCTTTTCACTTTGTTGTTTGTTTTTCAATTGGAGTAGATAGATCTATCTATCGCCCGGTTCACACTCCACCCACATCTATTGAACAGGTTAAGAGGCTCATCCCTTGTTCCCTGTTTAATAGGTGGTTTCTGGCTTTCTCTTTTCCAGTCTTTTCACTATTACGTAGCCCCCTGCACACCAGTGGCGTTACCGCCTTGCTCGGGGTGATACGATTAAAAAAAAAAATATATATATATATATAATATTTATTCAGGAATTATAACATGGATATGTTATAATATCACTACAAAAGTAGCTATTTTGTTTCGACACTTCTTGTGTCTTATCGAGTGATGATGTTTATATATATATATAACCAGGATTTGTACCCACAGAAACAACAAATTGCTTTAAACAAAACTGACGTCAGTGTGCGAACCTTAGACAGCTTTCGGCTAACGCATATTCATAGGTGCTCGTTGGCGTAATTGTTAATAATAAAACTGGACACAAGAACAAACGAAAGTTTACATACAAAAGGGAAAGGTGGCTTCTGCTCCGATGAGCTTAGATCACTGGTGCCGCCTAAGCACGAATTTACACGAGATACTAGATTAGCAACTAGGTCCCACCCTTTTACAGTTAAACAAATAAGATGTAACCGTAAATTCTACTCCAACAGCTTCTTTTCTCGCGCTTCCCGCCTGTGGAACTCCCTTCCACAAGTCTGTTTTCCCGACAGTTACAATCTCCAGGTGTTTAAATGTAGGGTCAATAGACACCTCCTATCACACTAACTCCCAACTATTCTCACAACACTCTCATCTACCCAACCCTCATTCTCGGTATCCTTACCCGCCTATCACCCACCCTCTGTCATTTCCTATATTTAATCAGCCTTTCTCCACTCTACGTAGCCCCCTGCACAGTAGTGGCAGTGACATGCCTTGCTCGGGGTGAAACGCTTATAAAAAAAAAAATAAAAAAAAACTCGTTTAAAAGTAAATTTTAATCAAAATAATTAAGATGTAAGTGGGGTGTAAATACATTGTTCCACAAGATACAATTGAAAAAATAATACTCACAGACCCTCCAATACTTGTAAGGAGCGAATAAAATACTCTTTCTGACTGCACTGATATATATATATACATATATATATATATATATATATATATATATATATTGTTAAATATAACAGACAATGTCTATTATGCTTAATCATGAGCTGTTTTTTGTATTTTGGCTTTCATTTCAGGTGAAAGTTGCATTGCTATGCAACGATAACAGTCACCGAATAGCAGACGCAGTTCGTAAATTTGTAATGCATTTCTATGACGTCACACCGCGTGAGAGACCAAAATGTTAACAGAACCATATGTCTAAATGCAATGTAATATCTTGCGACCAGATTGAAATGTGATTTTATTAAGTGTGGGTTGTTTGGATGTAATCTAGATGGCCTCCAATATTTGAAGGTTCTTTTTACTGTGTGCACGAGTGAGTATTATCGTGTTATCGACTAAAATCTGTCTAATATTACCTACATGGCTATGTTTTTCTAAGAAATGTTGTTTAATTGAACTATGATCAGAAAGGTGGCAGGTAAGTCTACGAGAGAGTGTGGTTGTAGTAAAACCAATATATGCAGTGGGTTTATTATTAGAACCAGAATAAAAAAAATATCCAAATGTTGGAGAATTTTTGTTTTTATTTTCACCTGAAATTAAAGCCAAAATACGATGCTTAAAACGGCTTATGATTAAACATAATAGACATTCATTGTCTTCTATATTTAACAGTATATGTTTAGAAAATTATTTGCTGCCTTGATGCACTATATCAATATATATATATATATATATATATATATATATATATATATTAACGAAACTTGATTATAAACAACCGACAATTTGAAATGATTTGTTTGAACATTATTTTTTATCGATACTCGTATTTGAGTAGATATTCTGTTTTTTTAATTAAAGAGTATTATATATTTATATCTACCGGCCTGATTATTTACGATAAATTTTTATTACGAAAATGTGTCTTTCGGCAGGATTTGAACCTGCGACCCCTATCCACATAGAGAAAGCTACCATATGCTAAAAATTTATGAAAGATTCATCAGGTAGTGTCTCATTTGGACACTACTCGATGATATATATATATATATATATATATATATATATATATATATATGATGCTTCCTTATTTTTTCTTTTTGTTAAAGCCAACTGACTGGCCATTTTAAGGCTGTAAAGAACCATACCTTATCCTCTACTGTTAATCTGTCTCTAAAATTTTCAACACGTCCATTAATCACCTCTATCTTCTACCTCTTCCCTCTTTTCGTTCAAATTATAACTTACAAAACTAATTTTCCATTTTCCACCCCACCTACCTCTCACATATAATTCGCCAATATAAGATAAAGAATTTTCCATTTTCTTTTCACATTACCTGATGAAACATTGTCCTTTCAATGTCGAAACAAAATGTTCACTTTGTAGAAGATGATAATTTGTACACGTTCTAAACTATAATTTATAATAAATATTGAAAGCTCTATTTCTATATTGAGCTCTGTTTTAAATTGATCTTTTGAACATTGTTAATATTTTCTTATTCACTTGGATAAATATATATATATATCGCATCGCTCATTCAGTAATGAATTAGAGCACTCTAACTACTGGCGCATGATACATCATACGCTAAATGTCTGCCTCCTTCTACCGAGCGCCCATAGCTCAGAGGTAGAATCGCCTACTGACGCCAATTCGGTCGAGTTTCAATCCTGGATAAAAGCAATAGGATGTCTAACCGTACTGATGAGCTGTGATACACACACACACACACACACACACACACACACACACACACACACACATATATATATATATATATATATATATATATATATATATATGATGCAAGAGATAAATTGTCTAAATTGTACAAAAATTAAAATAACACCGACATCCCATTTTAACAGATATATTTACCAAAATTGCATAAAAATATATTGAAATGCTAAAGAGTTAATGTACGATTGTCATTAACATCAACTACGGCTTCCAGACAACTTCGGAATCTCCTGCAACTCTTGTTAACATTCTTCTTGTTTGTGGATCAATACTGCCATAATCCACGCTTTCAGTTTATCTTTGTTGTTACATGAAGTTTTGCTGGTCTTTTGCTCAACTGTGTCCTATATATAATAACCAAGGGGGTTGCAGTCTGGGGAGTTTGGGAGCCTGACAGCGACGACTGGGTTCTCCTGTTTGTGTGGCATTTTGAAAAGTTTTGTTGTCAGACATGGAGTTTTCGAGCAGCTACACTATTGACCACTTTGTGTTGTGTTGTGTCTGAGGCTCTTTTGGAAGATGAATGGAGGCATAACGTCGCCACCGCAAGCGATCGCTTCAAACACCTTCGTAATCACCGTAAGTGTTATCCATCATTTTCCGATTCATCCGCACTGTTCTCAGATTAACACCCAAACACTCTGAAATGATCGCATTGGAGATACCGACGCGAATACTAAGCAGTACTGCATGTCGTTTCCAAACTTGTGGCGGAGTGAATTGTGTGATGGTAATCTTTTTCTCACAAAAACCGACCCTACTGTACTTTAATTATAGTTGACAATTTGAAAACAAAAACCGCGCATGCGCAAAATTAAAAATAAAAACGGCGATAATTTACCCATCGCACCTTGTATATATATGATATCGTATATATATTTTAGGTGCATAATGCACGTGATATACTAAGTGATATGGTCCCCTCCTACGAGGAATGGACTCTTCCTCTTGTCATATGTGTGTTGTGGAGTAGTTTTCTCACTGAAGGTTATAATCGTGCTATGTCAGTTGCTAATCGACTTAACGCACCCAAAATGTTAGGAACTTGAAAATCATCCACTGTAAGCTGCCGACTAATATCAACTGCCTTAGTCCAACTATGTCCAAACTGGAACTAACTAATAGTTCTACTGAACTCCAATAAAACTTCTAAGAACTCGTAAGAACTTCCCAAGAACTTCTCGAGTTAACTTCCTGTTAACTCTTATTAATATAGGAGGGAGAGTCCATTATTTGAAGAATAGGTGTGTTTCACCATGACAATGTGATTACCTGCGTGACTTCCAGAGAGCAGTTAACCAGGAGCAGTTAACGACAACTACTAGTCAGGCAATAAGCAGCGTAATAATACCTTCGGATTTACTCATTTCTAGTGACTTAATATTAACACTTCCTTTGAATATCTTGTTTCTTGTTATACTGTTTTGAACTTACTTTCTTGTTCCGTGTCTTACTTCAGGCGCAAACCGGTCACTACAACTTTGTCGCGAAGTTCGCCACAAAATTTCATTACTTCTTGCGATTCCTTATATAAAACATGTTTCAGTTTCGTTAATCAGACAAAAACCGGGTTCTCTGTTTCATTAACGAAATAAACTGGTATTCGAATCATTCTCTGCCTTTTTTTTTTTTTTTTTTTTAATCATTTCACCCCGAGCAAGGCAGAAACGCCACTGATGTGCAGGGGGTTACATAAATGTAGAAAGATTAATTAGAAAAGAGTGAGGAGTACAAGCTAGTTAGAAAGGGACAATAGAAAGCTGAGAAAGCAGGTGCAATGACAGATACATGGGCGGAGAGAAAGTGAAGATTATACAGGGGAGGGGAGAGAGCTAGAGTCCAGTGGTTAGTAGATGAGTATTAACTTTGCATTTAAATTTCTGGAGGTTGTAGCCGTCAGGAAAGCAAGAATACGGGAGCGAGTTCCACAGGCGGAAGTGCGAGAGAAGAAGCTGCAGGAGTAGAATTGTCGTCTGCATTTGGCTAACCTGACTGTGAATGGGTGGGACCCAGTTGCCAGTCTGGTTGCACGAGTAAACACCTGTTGAGGAGGCATCAGTGACTTAAGCTCATCCGAGCAGAAGCAATGAAAGTATTTATAGAAGAGACAGAGGGAGGCCACATTTCGACGATGGGAAAGTGGCTGCAGACGAGTCGCCAGATCAGTACCTATCACATTACAGACTCTCCTTTGGAGCTTGTCAAGAACACTGAGGAGAACGGCAGGGGCACCTGACCATCCTTGAAAAAAAGTTTCCTACCCAATGACTAACGACTGATTTATTTTCTTTCCGCAGAAAAGTCTTGTAACTGAACACTGATCGTTTTTTTCATATACTCTGTCGAAATATGCAAGATAGAAGCAAAGTATTTTAAATGTATCTTTTTTGTCGCCTCCTGCACACCAGATGACAGAACTTTGATTTGCTATCCGATACAACCACGTATAATAATTTGTGCTATGAAAGCTATCAACTCCTTCCGTTTAATATAATTCAAATTAAAAGGCCCGTGTAAATCTGATATGAATCCATGTCAGAAGGAAAGCGTAAACTCAGTTTCATTCTACTTGTTAAGTATTTTTTAATCCATGGTTTATGTATGAGTATTTACATGGACATAATGTAAAGCATATTGGCATGAATGGATTTTGAATTAACATTTTTTTAAATTACCAAAAAAAAAATCAAAAAATAAAAGGTTGATAAAACGCAAAACAAAACCAACACTAAGCAAGAAATCTAAGGATTGAAGAATTGGAAATCTACTTTAAAATATAAACGTCATCAGATCTGCATTTGGCTTTAGAATCGTATATAATATTAATATATTAATGCGGTATTATGTAACGACCTCTTCGCGGAAAGTGCGTTACACTAAAGAAAAGAAATATTAAATAAAGCTTAAACCACATTAAAAAGATCAAAGGTATAATCTATATATATAAAAGGCAATTTGCGAGTCTGTGTGTGACTGTAAGCTATATTTTTTAAGCTACGCCATTCAAACGTTTTAGGGACACATATCTATAGGGAAACCAGGTTGACACACACTTTTTGAGTTTAAGTTCAGCAATTTTCCCTTTCACACTTTTTGGCCAATAGAACCAGTTGCTTACATTTGCCCCGTAAAACATCTAAGATCTAAGATGGTTGCTAGATTACGTCACAGAAATCAAATCACACATGTCAAATGCGACTAAAAAAAAAAAAAAAAAAAAAAGAGCCTTTATATTTAATTTTTATTCCAGAAAATTCATTTGGTCAACAAAAAAATCTGAATATTTTTCCCCGTAATTTTCAAACAGAAGAAATATTTTTTTAAAAATTCTGAACTGAGAGCGTAATAGTTTTTATATTTCTACATTTCAGTAAACCAAAATAAATAATTATTATTCTTTTGTTAAATTCATTTAGTCAACAAAAAATGTAAATATTTTCCTCCGTAATTTTTAAACAAAAAAAAAGAAGCGCATTGTTGTTTAGAATGTCACACAAAACATCAAATCACGTTTACGCAAAACAAAAGAAAATAGATTTTTTAATGGAATTTTTTAACAATTTTTAAACAACAATTTTTTATATAATTATTTTTTTCATAATTATTATTATTTTTTTTTTTTTTTTTTTTTTTTTTTGCAGGGGCAGTAGTGGTTTATTTCAAATACGAAGTATCTACTACAAAAACCTTTAAAGTAATAACAATTTAGATAAACATTAAGTTCATTAATTCTTTAGAAATTGCTTTCAAGTGAAAAATTGAACAGATAATGAAGCGTTCAAGAAAATAGTCTGAAGGAAGAAAATGTGCTTTCTTTAAAAAAGAGACCCCCCCCCCCCCCACTTGCTGTAATGATTTTCATGGCAAACGACAAAGAACAAGAAATCAAACGGTGTTTTCACGTACAAAAGTAGCTGCAGGTTCGAATCCTGTCGAGGATTAAATTTTTCTTTACAAAGTTTTCTCGGATGCGCAGACCGATTGACGTGATACGTACAATTTAATAAATAAAAAGAATGACTGCTTTATAGCGACAGAATTGGAAAACTACTTCGAGGAGAAAGATTGGGTAGATGGTACGTAAGCTAGTCAGTCAGTCGGTTAAGTGCCATACGTGATATATGTTTGGGCGATCATGTCTCGAAAGAGACATGACTGACTGGGCAGAAGATTTTCCTGCAGTATGCTGCCATTACTTTCTGCGGTAGACTTGCTTACCAGCCAAGGCTATAGAACCCGATCTCTCCTGTTATTTGACTTATAGCTAGAGGGAGAAGAGATGTATTATATTAATAAGTAGTAATTAGTGGGGGATCAGTTTATTACTTCATAACAATAGAAACATTTGATTAAAATCGGACCACTCCTTCTATAACTCGATTTTTTCGATTGTCGAAATTTTCGGAGGTACCTTGACACAAAACCTAGCTAAGAACACTCGCAGACGCTTATAGTACAACTATGTAAATTTTCACGAAAATCGTTTCAGCCGTATCGGAGTCTATAGGTAACGGATACACACACACACACACACACACACACACACACACACACAGACAGAGGGAGAGAGAGAGAGAGAGAGAGAGAGAGACAAAGTTCGATTTATAAATAAGTTTAGATATTAATAAACTATAAAAAATAATATTTATTTATGAGCAGGACTAAGTATTTGCAATTGAGACGTTTTTTAAGCTGAGTATGTGCTTTGCGGTGCAGTTGATATCGGCTTGGAACTAAAAAGCAGGGAGCCGAGTTCGAATTCCGGTTGAATTCCTTGCATTCACTTACGCGCAAATACCCTTGAGAAAGGTATTAATTCGTCTCTTCGCTCCAGTTATTGGTTAAATAATAGGATTGATTGGGTTCTGTAGCCTTTGCTGGCAACCATTCTACCGCAGAAAGCAATGGCAATCTACTGCAAGATAATTTTCTGCCCAGTCAGATATGATTGCCCAAAAGCGTGTATCACGTATGGCACCTAACTGACTGAAAATTTCTGAAAATGTTCCTAATACAAGCCAAAATGAATTCTCGAATGATTTACTGTCAGTCAGTTAAAGTGCCATACGTGATACACGCTTGGGCGATCATGTCTCGAAAGAGACATGACTGACTGGGCAGAAGATTATCCCGCAGTAGGTTGCCATTGCTTTCTGCGGTAGACTGGTTGCCGACCAAGTCTATAGAACCTAATCTGTCCTGCTATTTAACCCATAACTGGAAGGAAGAGACGGATTAATACCTTTCCCAAGGGTATTTGCGCATAAGTGAATACAATGGATTCAACTGGAATTCGAACTCGGCTCCTCGGTTTCGAGACGATATCCACTGTACCACAACGCACATCCCTGATTTGCAGCACCTGTGCTTATTTTAAATGAAAATATATTAGTTTTTTTTTCTCTAATACATATTCTTCCGAGGTTATGAATTGTTTTTCTGTTAACCGCCCTGTCGTGAGAAATACCCCAATATCGCATTCAACTACAGGAAATTTTTGGTCTATTGCTTTTATCGTCATTGCGTTTGGCAATGAGAGACTGACTTTAAAGATATTTCATCATTTTCCATAACAATGACTAATTATTTTTAATTCAATTTTAAATTATTTTTCTATATTTTAAATAAATAGATTCAAACTTTTTAATTTAATTTTGTTCAGTTCAAAATTAAATTTTAATTTGATTTACAGAGTTTAGTTTATATTCTTTTAAATATTTTTAAAAAATTTTTTCATGCGGAATAAACATATTTTCCTTTCTTTAAATACTTTAATTGAAGTTAGGTGCTTTGAATCTTGAGAGCTAAATTAAATTTAAAACATTCTGAAACTTAATTGATTTTTAAGGCTTAGATTGTTTTACTTAATCTTTTTTTTTTTAATTTACTTAATTTTTTACATTTTTAATGTATTTTTTTATTTTTATGTTAAGTTTTTTTTTCTTGATTTTGGTGTCTCACTTTTTGTTTTTGTTTTAGATTGATGTGGAATGGTTTTGAGATGGCGCGACCCCTACTCCAGTAGACTCGCAGGCGTCACCTTCAATTCGACCATGCAAACAACTTGACGAGTCAGGAAAAAGTAGGGGGCTATGTATAAGTCACCCTCGTAATTATTAGGGTATATTATTACTAACATCCAGTGCTAGTAACAGCTTGGGGTCTGCAACAGCGCTGCTAGCACTGTTTGCTTGGGGGAGGCGACGGTTGTCGAGTTTTTAATAAAGAGTAAAGAAAAATCGGGAGAAAGAATTTCAGAAATAAGGAGGAGGCGGGGGAGGCGGAGGAGGCGGGGGAGGCGGAGGAGGAGAGGAACAAAGGAGGATTTTAAAAAATGACGAGAGAAACAAAATTGAAAGAAGCAGCAGTTAGGTACATCAATGAATGAATGAATATAAATGAAAGAAGAATCAAAAAATGAAATATAAAGAAAGAAAAACTAAACGAATAAGGAAAATTAGAAAGAGTAAAATAAAACAAGAAAGAAAGAAGCAAGCAAGCATGAAAGAAAAAAAGAAAGAAAGAAAGCCTGAAAAAAAGAAAAAACCAGAAGAAAGGGAAATAAAAATTCGAATAAAAAACATAAGAAAAAAAGAAGAAAGAACCAAGAATGAAAGAAGGAAAAACAAGAAGAAAAAAAGAGAGAAAAAAAAGAAAGATTTACAATTTTGAAAATTTAGAAAGAAAAAAGAAAGAAAGAAAAAGCAATACAAGTGAGAATCAAGCAAGAAAGAAAAAATGAAAGAAAGTAAAAAAAAAAGAGAGAAAGAAAGAACAAAGAAGGACATTAGAAAAAAGTTGGAACCAAGAAAGAAAAGAAGAAAGAAAAACACAAAAAAAGACAGAAAGAAAAAGAAAGAAGAATTTTGAATGAAAAATTTAGAAAGAAAAAGAGAAAGAAAAAAGAGAAGCAAGCAAGCAAGAATAAAATTGAAAAAAGAAAAAAGAAAGAAAGAAAACACGAAAAAAAGAAAAGAAGAAAAAGAAGAATTTTGAATGAAAAATTTAGAAAGAAAAAAGAGAAAGAGACAAGCAAGCAAGAAAAATAAACTTGAAAGAAAGAAAGAAAGAAAGAAAGAAAGAAAACATGAAGAATGAAAGGAAGAAAAAGAAGAATTTTGAATGAAAAATTTAGAAAGAAAAAAGTGAATGAAAAAGAGAAAAGCAAACAAGAAAAATAAACTTAAAAGAAAGAAAGAAAGAAACATGAAGAATGAAAGGAAGAAAAAGAAAGAAGAATTTTGAATGAAAAATTTAAAAAGAAAAAAGAGAATAAAAAGGAGAGAAGCAAGAAAGAATAAACTTGTAAGAAAGAAAGAAAGAAAGAAAGAAAGAAAGAAAGAAAACATGAAGAATGAAAGGAAGAAAAAGAAAGAAGAATTTTGAATGAAAAATTTAGAAAGAAAAAGAGAAAGAGAAAGAGAGAAGCAAGCAAGCAAGAATAAACTTGAAAGAAAGAAAGAAAGAAAGAAAGAAAGAAAGAATAAATTCAGTTCTCGATTGGATATCTATGCTGATGACACAACAATTTACTCCTGTCTTAATGGTAAGTCTTATAGGTCAGATAAGGTCAAATTCGAATGTGCGTGATGAAGTAGATATCGACTAGGAACGAGAAATCGGGGAGCCGAGTTCGAAATCCAGTTGAACTCCCTGCACTCACTTACACACAAATAACCCTCTATTCCGTCTCTTCCCTTCAGTTATGAGTTAAATAATAAGACTGATTGGGTTTTATAGCCTTGGCTGGCAATCAGTCTACTGCAAAAAGTAATGGAAACCGACTGCAGGAAAATCAGTCATGTTTCTTTCGAGACATGATCGCCCAAAGCGTGTATCACGTATGGCACTTAACTAAATGACTGAATATAATAGTTGGAAACATAATTAAAACATCTACTGGGCATAAAATGGGGGATCGGTTTTCTATTGTTATGAAACAATAAACTGATCCTCCAGAAATTACTACTTAATAATATAATACATCTCTTCTCCCTTCAGCTATAAGTCAAAGAACAGGAGAGATCGGGTTCTATAGCCTTGGCTGGTAAGCAGTCTACCGCAGAAAGTAATGGCAGCATACTGCAGGAAAATCTTCTGCCCAGTCAGTCATGTCTCTTTCGAGACATGAAGCGTGTATCACGGATGGCACTCAACTGACTGAAGGTCAAATTTGCAGTTGATCTCAAAAATAACTTTCAATCGGTTAACCAAAGGAATAAAATGGACTTTTTTAACTTTAACACTTCGAAAACGAAACTGCTTTCTTTAATTTTCTTAGAAAACCTTTCTAGCCCTCCATCAGCATGGCTGATGCTAATTCCCATCAACAATGATGACATGAAATGGAACGATTATATTGAATCAATTTCTAGGAAAGTTGGTTTACTGTGATGTGATATCTATCTCACACTTTTATAAGTCTACCATTCGTCTATGAATTGGATATCGAATGAATTGGATGAATTGGATATTGCTATCAGAATTATTCTGGTCTTCTGCTATGTATTTATAGATTCTTGATAAAAACTAAAGAAGAATCTGCAATATTATCGGTCCTGACATAGCATTTCTGTTTTAGTTACTTCTCACGGCTTTATCATAATATACCTGTGACTTTTCTATAAATATTTCCATGGTAATTGTTGTGAGGGGCTTTCTTCTTTGATAACATGATTTTACGAATTTCAGAGCAGTACTAAATTGGCAGTTAGGTCACGTCATTTTACAGTTGAATTTACTAGATCCAGCTATAATTTCAATGCTAATAATTCCTGCAGTCCTATTTTTTGCTTGTGGAATTCTCTCCCGGTTTCTTGCTTTCAAGTCAACTTTGATTTTGAAAAAAAAAAAAATGAAATGTCAATAGTTATCTTCTCTCATCTTAATTCCTTTTGTATTGCTATCTCTATGAGCGTTGTGGAGAAGTGGATATCGACTCGGAACGAGAAATCGGGGAGCCGATTTCGAATTCCAGTTGAATTCGTTGCATTCATTTACGCACAAATACCCTTGGGAAAGGTATTAATCCGTCTCTTCCCTACAGTTATTGGTTAAATAACAGGATAGATTGGGTTCTCTTCTAAGAAGTTTTAGCAAAAATTCACTTCTGCGAAGTTTTTATAAAAATTCAGTTCAAAGAAGTTTTAATCAAAATTCTCTTCAAAGAACTTTTAATAAAAATTCTCTTCTAAGAATTTTGAGTAAAAATTGTCTTCTAAGAAGTTTTAATAAAACTTCTCTAAGAAGTTTAAGTAAAAATTCTCTTCTAAAAAGTTTTAATAAAAATTCTCTTCTCAGACGTTTTAATAAAACTTCTCTTCTGAGAAGTTTAAGTAAAAATTCTCTTTCTCTCATCTGGGAACTTTTAATAAAATTTCTCTTCTAAGAAGTTTAAATAAAATTTCTCTTCTAAGAAGTTTTAGTAAAAATTCTCTTCTAATAAGTTTTGATAAAAATTCTTTTCTAAGACGTTTTAGTAAACATTCTCTTCTAAGAAGTTTTAGTAAAAATTCTCTTCTAAGAAGTTTTAGTAAAAATTCTCTTCTAGGAAGTTTTAGTAAAACTTCACTTCTTAGACGTTTGATAAACTTCTCTTCTTAGAAGTTTTAGTAAAAATTCTCTTCTTCGAGAAGTTTCTAAGAAGTTTAAGTAAAAATTCTCTTTTTCTCATCTGGGAAGATTTAATAAAATTTCTCTTCTTAGAAGTTTAAATAAAACTTCTCTTCTTAGAAGTTTTAGTAAAAATTCTCTTCTAAGAAGTTTCGATAAAAATTCTCTTCTAAGAAGTTTTAATAAAAATTCTCTTCTAAGAAGTTTTAGTTAAATTTCTCTAAGAAGTTTTAATAAAAATTCTCTTCTTAGAAGTTTTAGTAAAAATTCTCTTCTAAAAAGTTTTAATAAAAATTCTTCTTAGACGTCTTAAAACTTCTCTTCTAAGAAGTTTTAGTAAAAATTCTCTTCTAAGAAGTTTTAGTAAAAATTCTCTTCTAAGAAGTTTTAGTAAAAATTCTTTTCTAAGACGTTTTAATAAAACTTCTATTCTTAGACGTTTTAATAAAACTTCTCATCTGAGAAGTTTTAATAAAATTTCTCTTCTTAGAAGTTTAAATAAAACTTCTCTTCTAAGAAGTTTTAGTAAAAATTCTCTTCTAAGAAGTTTTAATAAAAATTCTTTTCTAAGACGTTTTAATAAAACTTCTATTCTTAGACGTTTTAATAAAACTTCTCATCTGAGAAGTTTTAATAAAATTTCTCTTCTTAGAAGTTTAAATAAAACTTCTCTTCTAAGAAGTTTGAGTAAAAATTCTCTTCTAAGAAGTTTTAGTAAAAATTCTCTTCTTAGAAGTTTTAATAAAAATTCTCTTTTTAGAAGTTTTAATAAAAATTCTCTTCTAAGAAGTTTTAATAAAAATTCTTTTCTAAGACGTTTTAGTAAACATTCTCTTCTTAGAAGTTTTGATAAAAATTCTTTTCTAAGAAGTTTTAGTAAAAATTCTCTTCTAAGAAGTTTTAGTAAAATTTCTTCTTAGACGTTTTAATAAAACTTCTCTTCTGAGAAGTTTAATAAAATTTCTCTTCTTAGAAGTTTTAATAAAACTTCTTAGAAGAGAAGTTTTATTAAAAATTCTCTTCTAAGACTTTGTAATACAAAGTAACACCGCATAAGAATAACGAAGATACCATCCGAAAGTTAAATAAAGTTTTAAGAAAAGAAAAGACGTCGCTCGAAACAGAAAATAATACTGAACTGCTATATAATGTCATTCCTCATAGCATCGAATGGTGGACAATTTCCTCATAGCATCGAATGGTGGACAATTTCCTCATAGCATCAAATGGTGGACAATTTCCTCATAGCATCGAATGGTGGACAATTTCCTCATAGCATCGAATGGTGGACAATTTCCTCATAGCATCGAATGGTGGACAATTTCCTCATAGATGAAGTTTACTGGTGAAAACATGACAAAATTGGTTTGATATTCTGAGAAGAAAAGGACGAAATATTTCTACAATTTCGAAGCGTCATAATATAATAATATATATTTTTTTAATAATTGCCATAATATAATAATTTTTTTTTTTTTGAATAATTGTCGTAAAATCTATCCCTTGTTTCTTGTTTAGGATGCGGTTTCCGGCTTTCTCTTTTCCAATCTTTTACTCATTTCCATTCTTAAAAAAAAAAAACAATCTTGGTGCTAAACACTTTTAATCGTTTCACCCCAAGCAAGGCGGTAACTGCACTGATGCGCAGGGGGCTACATAAGAGTAACAGTTTAGACAAGAGGATAGTAAAGAGAAAAACGAACCAGTTACAGGGGTTGTCAGAGAAAGGGCAAGAGAAGGGTGGGAATACAGGTGTGAAGACAGTTGCGAAGGTAGAGAGAAAGGAAAAGAACAACATAGAACAAGATATACAGGATATATATGTAGAAAGACCTGGAGTCAAGTTGATAAGAGATGGGTATTGACATTGTATTTAAATTCCTGGAGGCTGTGGCCGTCAGGAAAGCAAGTATATAGAAGAGAGTTCCACCGGCGGGAAGTGCCAGAAAAGAAGCTATTAGAGTAGAATTTTTGGCTACATTTGGTTGATCTAACTGTAAATGGGTGAGACCTTGTTGCCAGTTTGGTTGCACCAGTAAAATGTCAACACTACACACACACACATATATATATATATATATATATATATATATATATATATGCGTGTGTGTGTTATTTTTAAGTATTTGTATTGTTATTTTTTAAGTACCCACCAAAAATTAGAGCTAGATTAATACAAAGTAACAGAAGTTTAAAAAAAACTCATGTTCATATAAAAAAAAGAAAGAGATTTTCTTAATTTTAAATTAAGTTTAAATATAAAAATATATTAAATATAAAAACTAAATTTATATACAAAAATATTTGTAGCCGTATAGTTGACTAATACAGATATGTTTATCCACTACCAATTCCTCTCTCTCTTCTTGGCCCATCCTCTCCTACTCCCTCCCACCCATATACATTTCCTTACTTCTTTCTCTTTGTTAAACCTAAAGGACTCGTCATAAAAGGCTGTAAAGGAAAATACCTTATCTTCTGCGGTTAAATCTGTTTCTAAGATTTTCAAGATTTTCATTAATCACCCCTCTCCTCTTCCTCTTTCCTCCTTTTGTTCAAATTCTATCTTCAAACTTCCAACTCTGATTTCCCATCTTCTACCCCACTTACCTCTCACACATAATTCGCCAATATAAGGTAAAGAATTTTCCATCTCCCTTCACACGACCTGATGAGACATTGTCCTTTCAATGTCGAAACAAAATGTACACTTTGTAGTAGATAATAATTAGTACATGTTCTAAACTGTAATTTATAATAAATATTCATAGCTCAATTTTTATATTGAGCACTGTTTTCAATTAATGTTTTGAACTTTTTAAATATTTTCTTCGTTCCTTATTCACTTGGACAAACCA
>JBBBDQ010001564.1:1267500-1515000 GCA_037127315.1 Ascarosepion bandense
TAATCACTCGACCAACAATAATAATGATGATAGTTCTGAACTGGAGGAGTTCTAGTTTTATTTGATGTCTTAAGACGCGCTACAGCTAGGAGGTGCGTTTTGGTGCAGTGGATATCGGGTCGGAACGAGGAATCGGTGAGCCGATTTTGAATTTCAGTTGAAATCGTTCACTTCCGCGCAAATGCCCTTGGGAAAAATATTAATCCGTCCACAGACCTGAAGGAAACTGCCACCACGTTTAAGTTTGTTTTTTTGTTTTTTTAGTTTTTTCAGCGCAGTCTTATCAGTTATTACATAAAGTTTCCGATTATCAAAAAAAAGTTAGAAAAAATTTAAATATTTAAACAATTTTAGGGGTACTCACTTTCTCATATAACTTTATAGTAAATCGATCCTCCATTTTGGAATCACTCGCGTTGGGATCGCTTTGTTTTTTTGTTTTTTTTGTTTTTTTTTTGTTTTTTTGAATTTTTTTTTTTCTGGACGAGTTGTTGATCTTCTTTTTGTCTTTTTCAAGTTTTCTTTAGTTCTTACGATGGCATCTTCCTCGGAAACTCCAAGAATGGCTTTATTCACAAAAATTTCGCAAAGGGTTCACTAGTTGAATATGCGCAAGCAAAAAAGTTAATTGCACAGGATCTATTTACTATAAGGTTGTATGAAAAACTGAGTCCACCACCCCAATTATTTAACTGTTGAAATTTTTACATTTTCTTTTGTCAATCGGAAAGTTTAGGGTTTAATCGATAAAATTACATTGAAAAAAGTAAAAAAAAAAAAAAAAATTGATAATCAACAACTTTACAGCTGCTGGTAATGTTGTACCGGTGAGTGGTTCCAAAATGGAAGATCGATTTACTATAATGTTGTATGAAAAACTAAACCCAACCTAAAATTGTTGAAATATTGAAATTTTCCAAATTTTTTTGTCAATCGGAAAGTTTACGGTGTAATCGATAAGATTACACTGAAAAAAGTAAAAAAACAAAAACAAAAACAAAAACAACAAATTTAAAGGTGGTGGTAGTCTCCTTCAGGTCCACCAATCTATCTTTTCCCTCCAGTTATGGGTTAAATAACAGGACAGATTGGGTTCTATAGCATTGGCTGGCAACCAGTCTACTGCAGGAAGTAATGGCAATCTACTGCGGGATAATCTTCTGCCCAGTCAGCCATGTCTCTTTCGAGACATGATCGCCCAAGCGTGTATCACGTATGGCATCTAAATGATTCACTGGCAGTAAATATCCTCTTTAGTAACTCAAATTTCCTTGTCCATTGCCCAATTTTAACCAAGAGATGTTGACACATTACGCATCTTTTCCAAAATCGCGAATAGTTGGGAAAAATCATGGTCGGATGTTGAGAATTTCTTCAGTTTTTTAGTTCGAAGTTAGCGTTAGCCGAATAGTCACATCTCGATACTTGGGTGCTACCACAACCTCCCGAGCTGACAGGGTTAATCAAGCTGAAGGTATTTTTAACTGAATCCAACCCGAAATTTTATACGCTACCTTCATCAAAACTCTGACGTCATCTCGCGCACATTTGTGATTCGTGTGCTTTTTATACACTTCTCAAATTGGGTGCCATGATGAATATGTTAGGCTTCGTATATTTTTCCTCCGACATCACTTTCTTGCTGTACTTCATATTCACTCAATAATAATAATAATAATAATAATAATAATAATAATATCGTAAGGCATTCGATAGTGTGCCACATTTCTGGATTTTAAAGACTTTAAATATATACAAGATATCACCCGTCATCATCAATTTCATCAAAACAGTGCATGTCTATATGGAAAACAACCCTTTACCTCAATCATATAAATGGAACCTATAAGTCTGATGAAATAAACATCAAAAGAGCTATATTTCAAGGTGATTCTTTATCTCCCTTACTATTCTGCATATCATTAATAGCACTAACCAGTCAACTTAATAAGACAGAATGTGGTTATAAAATAGGCCAAAAGAAAATAAGCCATCTATTTCACATGGATGACTTAAAGTTATATGCTAAGAATGATAATGAGCTGGAAGGTCTTCTGCAAACTGTAAAATGCTTCAGCGAAGACATTGGAATGAAACTCAATTTGAATAAATGTGCTAAAGCTACAGTTTTACGTGGATCAATACAAGAAACATCCTCAATTAGCTTAGACCCTGCTGTAACAATAAAAGAATTGAAACCAGAAGAAACTTATAAATACCTAGGTGTAAATGAGAGTGAAAACATTCACCATAAAAAATGAAAGAAATAGTGCATAAAGAGTACTATAGAAGGCTACGAATGATATTAAAAACTGAATTGAATTTTCAGAACAGAGTTATGGCCATTAATAGCCTTGCAATCCCAGTTGTCCAATATAGCTTCAACATCTTAAACTGGACTCTAAACGACATCAGGCGAATGGATTCTAAAACAAGAAAGCTTCTTTCTAAGCATAAGATGCAACATCCAAAGGCTGATGTAGACCGTCTATACATACCCCGTAAAGAAGGTGAAAGAGGTCTTATTCAGCTGGAATTGTCATACAAGACAACAACTATTGGCTTACTAACATACATAGAAACAACAAAGGATTGGATGATACAATTAGTAAGGCAACATGAAGAAAGAAAGAAAAAATATTCAATAATAAAAGAAGGCAGTAAATACAAACAAGATTTACAGTTAGTAGATTCTGTAGAAAAGCAAAACAGAAGCCAAGAACCAACTATTGCGGCAAAAAATATGAAAATGAAAGCCAAAGATAAAGCTCTTGAACAGATGAAACAGCGCTGGCAAGACAAACCTCTGCATGGCCAATATCCAGAACATGCCAATAAATCCAATGTTGACAAAGTTAATACTCATCGATGTTTACGTGCATCTGGATTAAAGTCTGAAACTGAAGGCTTTATTCTTGCAGCACAAGACCAAAGTCTTTTCACTAGAAACTTTCAGGCAAATATTATGCATCATAATATGGATCCAAAATGCAGGTTTTGTGATAAACACCAAGAAACAATAGACCACCTAATCTCAAGCTGTTCTGTGCTAGCCCCAAATGAATATAAAAATCGCCACGATAGAGTTGGGCAATATTTACATTGGACAATGTGCAAACATCATGGAAAATTTGTAAACAAACACTGGTATGAACATCACCCAGCACCGGTTACAGAAATAGAAGATGTAACCATTTTATGGGATTACACCATCTACACAGACAGAAAAATTGAAGCAAACAGGCCAGACATTATTTTTAAAAACCAGGAGAAAACTTGTCTATTAATTGATATGGCTTGTCCAGCGGATTGTAACATAGCAATCAAGGAATTTGAAAAACTGTCAAAATATAAAGACCTGGAAATTGAAATAGAAAAAATGTGGAAATTGAAAACAAGAGTCGTACCAGTGATAGTAGGTTCACTTGGAATGATAAAAAATGGAACAAAACAACACATTGAAAGAATCCCTGGAAACCCCAGCTTAAGAGATATACAAAAAATGTCTTATTAAGTACAGCCCACACACTAAGAAGAACTTTGTCTATGTAACCCTAGGGATGATGGGGAAGATAGAAAAAACATGAAATGGAGTCATAACAACACGCCACGACCTACCTTAGGTCTTCCCGCAGACTTGGTTGGTAGTGCGACTATAACAGAAATCGGAATATTATAAAAAATGACATAATAATAATAAACACTATGGAAAATATGTAAACAAACGCTGGTATGAACATCACTCAGCACCGGTTACAGAAATATATGTCACCATTCTCTGGGATTACATCATCTCAAAGACAGAAAAATTGAAGTAAATAGGCCGGACCAAAAACAAAAAAAAAAAAACCAAAAAAAAAACGTGCCAACTAATTACTACGTCTTGTCCAGCGGATTGTAACATAGCAACCAAGGAATTGGAAATACTATCAAACTATAAAGACCTGGAAATTGAAATAGAAAAATGCGAAAGTTTTAAACAAAAATAGTACCAATGATAGTAGGGGCACTTGAAATGATAAAAAATGGAACAAAACATAACATTGCAAAAATTCCTGGAAACCCCAGCTCAAGAAATATACAAAAAATTGTTTTGTTAAGTAAAGCCCACACACTAAGGAGAACTTTGTCTATGTAATACTAAGGATGTTAGGGAGATATGAAAAAACATGAAATGGAGTCATAACAACACACCACAACCTACCTTAGGTCTTCCCGCAGACTTGGTAGGTAGTGCGACCATAGCAGAAATCGATTTATAATTAAAAAAAAAGTGACATAATAATAATAATACCAGATACACAGTACATAAATCTTCAGCATTACTATAAATAAATTTTAATCATGTCTAACTTCTGTCTTACTCGGGCCTTCATTTATATTTCCCTTTGCTTTACAGAGGAGTTTCATTTCTGATGTGTAGATGTGTGTTGCGCATAATAGATTATTATCTCGTTAGATATCGTCATGTCATGTCGAGTGGCGTGCCCTCTTGGTGGTCTGTTCTCAGGCAGATGACTGATTGGCTTGCCGTACTTCTTTATCTGATGCCGTGTCCGCTCTGTTGGAAGCGAGATAATGTAGCTTTCTTGGTTACTTGGCTGGCTGCATGTTTAGCACGTCTCCTAGGCTTGCGTATTTTGGTTTAGTTTAAACATTAACGTTCTTGAGAAAAAAAAAAAAAAAAAAGAAAGAAAAGAAAGAAAAGAAAGAAAAAGATTTAAAAACACAGAAGAAAAGAAAAACGGTACTTTTTGAAAGAAAGCAAAAAAAAATACGCCCCTCCATTTCAGCCGGACATCAATATAACCCGGATATAAAATACCCGGATATAAGAGAGATTTTCTCTGGTCCCAAATTAGAGCCTGTGGTACAGTGTAACCCTGATATAAGGGAGTTGTCGGGACCGGATAAAAGTTGTCTTACATCCAGGTTTCTCTTATATCCGGGTTTGGTCTATTTTATATACATTACCACAGGCTGTAATTTGGGACCAAAGAAAATATCTCTTATATCCGGGTCTCTTATATCATGGTTATACTGTAATGTAGTCGTTTCTTTTTGGATGCTAGAATTCTTCGGTTTTACTACTGTTACCTATCACATTACTGATTCTCCTACCACCTATAAACAATCCTACCCCTTCACAAGTTATCGTTTTTGACCACTTCGTATGACAGACGTATTTCTCTACAGCCATAGTGCTTTGTAGGTTAATGTTTTGCTATTACCAGCATTTCTGTTCTGTTACATCTCTTATGGTTAATGACTGTACTGAGATAAAGTTGCGTATAATGAATCAGCTGGTCCCGACGAACGTCGCCGATATTATGTTAAAATTGATTGAGCAAAAAACAGAGTTAAAATACAGACAAATATTTAATTCACAAAACATTAGATAAAAATATTTACAAATATACAGTTTTTACATTCAAATCAAGCGACATAGAATTTACTACTGGCAGGCGAAGTGTTACGAGGAGAGAAAGGGAAGGTAAGGCGAAATGTTACGAGGAGAGGAGGGGAAGATAAGTTGTCAAATATCTTTATCCAGTTAAGTTGGCGGGGAAGTTAAGTGCTATACTTTTTGGAAATCCTCAAATGAGTATATAACGACTAATTATCGGCTTGGTCAATGAATGAGGCAAAAAGATTTATTTACCCAGATAGTTCCATGAAATTCTCTTTTAGGTTTTAGTTGTTCGGACTTTTCTATGAGATTCTTTCGGCCGGATATGGATCCTAGAATCTTTACCGGAACTGATATGACAGCAAATCCTTTTAACAACTCTTTCAAGTTTTTGATTGTCGTCGACTTAGAGAGATTCTTTCGGCTGGATATAATTCCATGAATCGAAACCGGTGCTGATGAGGTCAACACATCCTTTTATCAACTGTTTCAAGTTTTAGTTTTCTGTCGTCGACTTAGGGATCTTTCGGCTGGATATACATCCTGAATCTTAACAGGAGCTGTAGAGGTCAACCCATCCTGCTATCAACTATCTGCTCCTTGCCCCAAATCTATTTTCTATAAGGGCTAACACCTAATTTGCATATTTCTAGAACCTTTCGAATTCTCTGGAACATTCTACAATCTTCCAAACGTTCTATTTCTAATTTTCTTATTTTTACGACCACTTTCTGAATTAAAACTTTTTTTGTAACAACAAGTAGGACTCTAATAGAGTTCTTTACTACAGCTTTTTAGACATCATTAATATTATTTTTAGAGATAAATGCATCCTCATAACAATGATATAGAATCTGTAGACGTGTTCGTCTGATATAAAGTGAACGTTGGGATTAATGCATCTGTACATATTAAAGCTTACGGGCTGATTAGGATGAAAAGAAAGAAAAAGCGGACGAGGGAAAAAAATGACGGGCTTGATTTTTTAAGTGAAGATAAAAAAAGAAAAGAATCAGTCAGTGAAGTGCATACGTGATATACGAAAGAGAAATTACTGACTGGACAGAAGATTATCCAGTAGTAGGTTGCCATTTGTTCTGCGGTAGACTAGTTGCCAGCCAAGGCTCTCGAACCCAATCTGTCCTGTTGTTTGACTCATAGCTACAGGGAGAAGAGACGCATTATATTATTAATTAGTAATTAGTGGGGGATCAGTTTATTACTTCATAACAATAGAAAACTGATCCCCCACTTTATGTCCGGTAGAAGTTTTAATTATGTTTCCAACTATTATATTCAGTTAGTCAGTTAGGCCATACGTAATACACGCTTTGGGCGATCATGTCTCGAAAGAGACATGACTGACTGGGCAGAAGATTATCCCACAGTAGGTTGCCATTGCTTTCTGCGATAGACTGGTTGCTTGCCAAGGTCATAGAACCCAATCTGTCCTATTATTTAATCCATAACTGGAGGGAAGAGACGGATTAATATAGATACCTCTAATATTTCAGCTTAAATTTTCGATACCTAATTTTACAATGAAATTTTTAAAATGAAAAAACTTTTCATTTTAGATTTAATTAAAAGCTTAATGATTAAATTTATTATTTCCATTAAGTAAAAAATTCTGGTGTATTTCCAATAGAAATTATATAGATTGCAATGTCACATTTAATTTCGATTTCTTAAAATTTTCTTAAAAGCAGCCATTTTCTTAATTTTAAGAAATTTGTAAACAAACAAAATTCATCGATTTTAAAAATATTTCAAAAGATTTCTTACACTTTATTTTAGGAAAATTAGGAAACTGACAGTTAAGTTAATCTGATTTTAAAGAAATATTACTTACTTATAGCATAAAAAGTCATATACAACAAATTATTAACGATTGGTCGTGTTCATCTGATCGAAGGTTTGACAGACTGTTAAATGACGAAACGATGACAGCTTCTACGCATGACCAAAAATGCAATTTTCATAAATTTAAGGAAGGAGACAAAACTCTTAAATTAAGTAACCTTTTCATAATAATGGCAATTTCAGTCTACCATACATGAAAATAAGGTAACAAAATACAAAATTATTTTAAAAATAGATAGCGTAACTAAGTTTATTAATTTTTGTAATTTTGTTTCTCGTAAATTTCGTTTCCACTTATTTACTATATCACATCCTATAATCACCCCAATACAGAATTTTACACGATTTTAAACCATTATAAATTATTATAATTAAAATGTAAGAAAAAAATGAAAAATTCTTGTAAAAATTCATTATTCATCAGAAAATTTTTTATTTCTTCAGACGATAATATCCTTAATATTACTTATTTACAAAAACAATTAAAAGCTTTGCTAATTAAGTAATGTCATAGTTTTATTGGATTCATTATTTTTCAATTCAGAGCAGGTTTTCAGTTAAATGATACAAATTTGAAAAAAAAAACGTAGATAATTTACAACCTTCAATGACTCCGACTTTTAGCAAAAAAAATAATTTCAATAAATAAGAAGGTTCTGTGCAAACTTTTATGAAATTAAGTAAGAAAATGTTTTACCAAAGAAAATGTTTTATCAAAGAAAATGTTTTACCAAAGAAAATGTTTTACCAAAGAAAATGTTTTACCAAAGAAAATGTTTTACTAAAGAAAATGTTTTACCAAAGACAATGTTTTACCAAATAAAATGTTTTACCAAAGAAAATGTTTTACTAAAGAAAATGTTTTACCAAAGTTTTCAAAAAACATGTCAACAATAATTTCATTCATTTGTGAATAAGTCCTGCAAATTTCATTAAAATCGGACAATTATTTGATTTTTACAAGAATTTCCAAATAAATGTGTTTTCTACGGATAAAAAAATCAATGTTAAACTTTGAAGAAGGCGATGACGTAAACAAAAGAAGCATTTTAACCAAAATTTCGAACGTGTTAGAAAGGATTAAAAAATTCCAAAAAATAATTAAAAAATACTTTAGTCTTTCATCTTAATAATAACATGAACATTTTGACGATAAAACTTTATTTTCGTTAAGTTTGTGACCTTTTTCATTACGTAAGGAAATTTATCCCGCGAAATAGTGAAGGTAGCTAGATTAATACCTTTCCCAAGGGTGTTTGTGCGCAAGTGAATCCAATTAATTGAACTCGAATTCGAACTCGGCTCCCCTATTTGTCGTTCTGAGTCGATATCTAGTGCACCACAACGGGATAAAAAAAAAAGAATGAAAATCGGAAGGACAGAACAGTATTAAAACGGACGAGAAAGAAAGAAAGCAGAAAAGAGAAAGAATAGATTCAAAATTTTAAAATGGCGTAGAAAGAGAGACGCATCAAAGGAAACCTGTTGAGAAAAGGCGGGAAAGAAATCACAGATTACTGAATTTTTTTTTTTTTTTGTTTCAGACCATCGTAATGAACAAAACTGAGAAAAAGTTATGAAAAAAAAAATTAAAATAATCGTTTAAAAAATAAAAGAAAGAAAAAAGAAAGAAAAATGAAAATCAGAAAATGACAAGAGGGACTGAAACCTAAACCGAAGTAAAAGTCCACATTTGGCCCAGACTAAAAAAAAAATGTCTGTCTCGACGGCCTTGGTTTTAAACTCGTCAAAATAATCTATGACAGATTTATGCCCTTTTTGTTTTGTTTTTTAAGATGGCGACTGAAAGAAAGGAAAGAAGACTTCGGACGAGTTCTTTTGGGCAAGCCGAGAAGGTTACAACACGTCTTGTTTCCTTCACATATAAAGTACGCACGTATACACACACACGTACACACACACGTATACATACACACACGTACAAACACATGTACACACACATAGTTAAGATTTCTAAATTTTTAAAATTTTATCATATATTTTTCTTTTTCTCATCAGGTTTCTTTTTTCATTCGATCATAATTTTTTAACGATTTTTATTTCTCTTTTTCTCGATTTCTTTTAAAATCCATTTCTTCTTTCTTTTATTTCATTTCACAAATTCCTTTCTTACACTTCTTTACAATTTGAATTCATTCTTCCCTCTTTCCATGGATTTTATACGTTCGCTAAAATTGGTGCAGACATTCGGGCTTACACACCAACACCATAAAAGACACTAACGGGGTTTATCCAACAAATGAAAACATTTCATAGAATTTCAAAATTGAAGCTCAGCATTATACGAATTTCACAAAAAATTCTAATGAAGTTAAAGAAATAGTGAAATATGTTAAACTACCAGTATATTCCGGCGTTGATCGGCTGTAATGAAAGCTTTAAAACTACGAAGCTGTTATCAATTAAACACCATAGACAATCGCATCTACCTCCCATTAGCATGGGACAGGCTAGCCTCCCAGAGAGTAAAATACTACGCCTCCTTGGCCTTACACTCTTGGCGGACCTCAAACGGAATGACTATATCGAATCCATTGCCAAATCTGCCGCTATGAAAGCCGGCTCTCTGTGCAGGGTCAGGAAGTTTTTCCCACCTGAATCTATTCTGCACATATACAAATCTACCATCCGCCCGTGTATTGAATATTGCTGCCATATCTGGTCGGGTGCCCCTGCTACTCTCCTTGGGCTTCTTGACAAAATATATAGCAGTATAGCCCGGCGTTGCTCGGATGTAATGAAAGCTTTAAAACTAATCCATGGTCCTGGAGCTCAGACTCTTTGGACGTTGCCACGAAAGACTAAAAAGCAATAGTTGTTTCCAATTGAAGCGAAACTGTAGACTGAAAGAAAAATGAAAGGATGTAAGTCAAATTTTGATTTTCTGGCATCGATATCAAATAAGTTTTTTTCGTCGTGAACAGAATTTTGAAGGCTAAATAAGTCCTCTGAGTAAATGGTATCATGGCTGAGACTGAGACTAAGAGCTACAATTATACTTAGAGCCAAACCCGAAGCAAAAACTAAAATAAAAGGGCTGAAAAAAAAAACTGACATACAAGCAGATAAACAGACACACGCACAAACATCTTGACTTATATATATATATATATATATATATATTATCGATTTTCTGCACTATTGTAAGAACTGCAACCTTGAAACTTCTGAATATCGTTTCTTTGTCTATGAGTGTATCAAATTTGATTAAAATCGGACCACACCTTCTATAATCCGATTTTTTCGATTATCGACTTTCGATATTTATCGGCGGTACCTCGACACAAAACCTAGCTAAGAACACTCGCAGACGCTTATAGTACAACTGTGTAAATTTTCAAGAAAATCCGTTCAGCCGTTTCGGAGTCTATTGGTAACAGGCACACACACACACACACAGACAAAGTTCCATTTATAAATAAGTTTATATATATATATATATATATATATATATTGCGGTAATAAATAGGAAGAAAAATATTTGGCAAATAATACTAATGGACCCTCGTAATATTAGATTAAATATTAAAAGTGATCTAGAAGAGAACTCGATATAAATTTTAATGCTAAAAATTTGTCGCTTCAACGGAGAAGATTTATGCTGACTTTGAAGTTTCGTGAGGACACCGTTATGATGTCTTCACTCATCAGGGCTGTTTTTTTTTTTCATTTTTATTTTTGTTGTTTTTGCTATTGAACCCTAGTGCCCTTTCTCATTGATAAGGGGTCCAGTGTAATTTAACTTTTTCTGGGAGCACTCACGTTTGAGATTGGTTCATTTTTTTTCACGTTTTCTTTATTTTTATTTTTATTGGTGTTTGACTGCTTTTTATTTTTATTTATTTAAATGTACGCGTCAGTGGATGTCCGATTGTTTTGTATTGAATAGTTGTCTGCTTAATTGCTTTTACAGTTGGTTTATTCATGTCGTTTAGGGTGATTTCTATTATTGATTTGACTTTTTTCTTACCGTGTTGGTGTTGTTTCTTTTTTAGGTCATTGTTGGATGTATGTGTTCTTATTTATGTTTGTTGACTTTATGAGTTTTTTTGTTTTTTTTTTTTGTTTTTGTTTTGTTTTTGTTTTGTTTTTGTTTGATGCTTTTTATATTATTGCCTGTTTTTTATGTCGGGGTTGAGTGTTTGCATATTTATGTTTTTATTACGTTTTTGTTATTTATTGTTATTTGCGTAGCAAAGCAGATATATTTGTACATGTCTACATTTTGCCATTATCTCGTTTTTTTTATTTAAGATTTTATTTTAGTTTTTAAAGCTGATTATTACTAATTTCTCTTCTATGCATAATTTTCAGTTTTTGCTATTGCTACTGTGTGGTGGTGCCATTTTTACTAGTTCTCATTTAATTTTAGTAATAATACTATTTTCTTTCTGGTTTCATATATATTTTGATAATGTTGTGTTGTTTTTATTTTTTTCTGTGTTGAGTGATATTTTGTAATTATTGAATCTTTCTTTGAATGATGCTTCTGTTTCTCCTATGTAAATCTTTTCGTTCGTATTGGTGCTATTTGTCACGGTAGCTTCGTATATTATGTTGTTTGTTAGATATTTATTATCAAGTTTACAGTTGTCTTTCTTTTGGCAGTTACATTTGTTCGTATTGTGTTGTTGATTTCTGTTATTTTTATTAGTTTTATTAAGTATTTTCTTATTGTGTTCGGTTAATATTTTCTCCATGTTTTTCATTCAGTTATAACTGACGAAACTTGTAAGTCGGCATGAACATGCTCAGTTCTTCCTTCACATATACATTTTCATCTTTGCTGTTTTTATTCCCAACCCCTTGAACGGGCCTCACACCCTTATAGTGGAACGTCTTAAGTCTTAAGCTTCTTACAAGATTAACAAGGAAAATGCTTCTTAATAGCTGGCAAAAATTCTAACTGAAGGATCAGTCGATTAAGTGCCATAACTGATATACGCTTTTTGCGATCATGTCTCGAAAGAGACATGACTGACTAGGCAGAGGATTATCCCGCAGTAGGTTGCCATTGCTTTCTGCGGTAGACTGGTTGCAAGCCAAGGCTATATAACCCAATCTCTCCTGTTATTTAACCCATATCTGGAGGGAAACGGATTAATACCTTTCCCAAGGATAGTTGTGCGTAAGTGAATGCAAGGAATTCAAATAGAATTCGAACTCTGTATCACGTATGGCACTTAACTGACTGACTGAATATAATAGTTGGCAACATAATTAAAACTTCTACCGGGTATAAAGTGGGGGATCGGTTTTCTATTGTTATGAAGTAATAAACTGATCCCCCATTAATTATGCATAATATAATAATGTAATATAATTTATCTCTTCTTTCTCCAGCTATGAGTTGAATAACAAGACAGATTGGGTTCTATAGGCCTTGCTAGCAACCAGTCTACCGCAGAAAGTAATAGTAACCTACTGCGGGATAATCTTCTGCCCAGTCAGTCATGTATCTTTCGAGACATGATAGCCCAAAGAGCGTGTATCACATTTAACTGAATTGGTCCTGACTTGACAGCGCACCTTCAGTCACTTTCATACTGATGTAAGTAGCTTCCCTCTGTCTTTTCTACAGGTATTTTCATGGATACTACTATAATGTGCTTCTTTCAATGGTGTTCCAACCACATATATTTACACGTGCTACTAGATTGAAATCAAGATATCATCCTTTTACCATTAAAATAGTTAAGTGTAACTCCTCTTCTACTCTAACAGTTTCTTTTCTCACAATTCTCATTTGTGGAACTCATTGTGGAACTCATTAAAGTTGAGTTTTTGCTTCGGGTTTGGCTCTAAGTAGATATAATTGTAGTTCTAAGTCTCAGCCATGATACCATTTACTCAGAGGATTTATTTAACCTTCAAAATTCAGTTTACGGCGAAAAAAACTTATTTGATATCGATACCAGGGAATCAAAATTTGACTTACATCCATTCATTTTTCTTTAAGTCTACGGAAACTGGAAACAACTATTGCTGTTTAGTCTTTCGTGGCAACGTCCAAAGAGTCTAAGCTCCAGGACCATTGGTTAGTTTTAAAGCTTTCATTACACCCGAGCAACGCCGCGCTATACTTTTAATTTATTTTTGCATCTCGAAATGATACCAGGGTATAACGATAAGGAGGCGCTTTCAATTACAAGCCCAGTTTCATGTATATAGAATTATTTTACTTTTTGTGGAATCTGGTTTTGTCTGGCCGAATAATAACGTTCGCTATTCTTTTCTTCTGTCAGTCTTAACTCAGTCTACCAAATTTTTCGAATTTGTTTGTTACTTCCTTAATAAAAATCTTGAAGAAAATCGTTTTGATATTTTCTACAGAGTTCAGTCTCTGCAGAAAATATCAAAACGATTTATTTCAAGATGTTTATTTAGAAAGTAACAAAGTAACTGAGAAAGGGTCAAAGTTTCAGTTGAACCGTTGTATTTACATAGCGAATACAGAACGCGTCCAAACAGTATTTGATATGTCAATGACTCTTCTCATAGTTAGAGACGAAAATCATTTTTATTTTTCTGAATAAAATAAACAATTTTAATGAATTATTGTAATTATTATTCTACGTGTTAATATCATCATCCTTATTAGATTCATCAAGCTGTTTTATTCTGCTGATATTTTTTCAATGTGGTTCTACAGAAGGATGCTGCGTATATCATGGACCGAGCATGCGAGCAACGATGAGGTGTTGGAAAGAATGGCAAGGAAAAGGAAATTAATAGTGAGCATCAGGAAGAGACAACTGAAGTTCCTGGGACATGCAATGAGGAAGGAGGGCTTGGAGAACCTGTTACTAACAGGCCAGATAGAAGGAAAAAGAGACAGAGGAAGGCAGCGGATGACATATTTGCAGGGCCTGATCAGGTGGATGATGGAACGGGGTTGCGAGGTGTAACAGGAGAAAACATACTAAGAGCCACCAGGGATAGGGAGACGTGGAGAATCATGATCGCCTACGTCCTGAAAGGACAGGGCACATAGAAGAAGAAGAATTTAAACCTTAAAACATTCCATTTAAAAAACAATGATGGAATTTTCATTTTTTAAAATTACGTTCTGTAGATGGCGTCCTCCTCTACGAATATATTCTTGAAATTCGCAGTAACAGTGACTGAGATCCCCTGTTCATTTTCAAAACAATAAGGTTTGATAATCCAATGTAATGAAACAGCACACCTAATGTCACCTTACTATCGTGTAAAAGGCGCTCATGAATTTCATTAGGATGTGTGTTTGCCCAGGAACGGTAGTTCTGCTTATTCACGTAACCTGTGAGATGAAAATGGTCCTCATCTGACATCCATAACTTGCTTAGAAATTTATTTTGATCCATGGTTACCGAAATGGCAGAGTGTTTACTTCGTGAGGCCACTGTTTCACAGTGCTGACACTTGATCATGTCTGCCAATACACACTTAAAAATTCCCGTTATTTTTCTGAAGGTGGTCACCCTGTATTTTATTGAATACCGGCGTTGCTTGGGTGTAATGAAAGCTTTAAAACTAATCCATGGTCCTGGAGCTCAGACTCAGCCTAAAAAATATTTGTGTGAAGTTTGGTGAAAATCGGATAAAAATTGTGGCTTTGTATAAAGGACATACAGACAGATAAACTCTCTCTCTCTCTCTCACACACACACACACACACACACACACACACACACACACACATCTTGCCTTTTATATATATATATATTATCGATTTTCTGCACTATTGTAAGAACTGCAACCTTGAAACTCCTGACTATCGTTTCTTATGTCTTTGTCTATGAGTGTATCAAATTTGATTAAAATCGGACCACTCCTTCTATAACCCGATTTTTTCGATTATCGATTTTCGATATTTATCGGGGGTACCTCGACACAAAACCTAGCTAAGAACACTCGCAGACGCTTATAGAATAACTGTGTAAATTTTCAAGAACATCAGTCCAGCCGTTTATGAGTCTATATGTAACGGACACACACACACACACACACACACACACACAGAGAAAAAGTTCCATTTATAAATAAGTTTAGATTAGCTGTGTGAATTCCAGAGCGCAGTTCCGCCCAGTAACTGGCTGGCGTACTGTCGAGCTTTCTGCCTTCAGGCGGAGAGTATTAAGCCAGTACAGGCTCCGCCGAAGGGTAGAGTCTCGTCTGGGGAAAATCACACATAAATATTTGCCCTGGCTATATGGCCCGGATTATCCAAATGAAAAAGGCCTTGTGCCGTATTTTGCCTTAAATGAGAATACGAATAAATGCAGTTACGAGCAGTCAAGTTAGCAGTTAACGAGAGCAGTTATAAGCTGTCAAATACAGCAATTAACGACAGCTACTAGTCAGGCAGCGTAATAATACCTTCTGACTTACTTATTTCTATATTACTTATTATTAACCCTTCTTTTGAATATCTTGTTTCTGGTTATACTAATACACTGTTTTGAACCTACCTTTTTGTTTCGTGTCTTACTTCCGACCAAACTGGTCACTACAACATTGCGGGGAAGTTATGCCACAGCTCCGCAAAAAAATGGCGACGAAGATTCACAAAAAAATAGGAAAAGAAAATAACCAATTATGATTCATCGAAGTTTTGAACTCACAAGACTTTTCGAAGTTGAAGGTCTCTATCATACCAGTAATCATCAGTGAACGGTGAGTGAAAGAATAAATAGGGTTAAAGAAAATTGGCACTGCTTGTCCAGTAGAACTGACGCCGAAAAGAACCCCCTTAAGAACAATAAGAAGAATCAGAAAAATAATGAACACTTAGAGGAAAATTTGATAACTAAGGCTGCTGGTTGTGACCCGCTATCCATTAATAAATTCTCAGATTTTATATGAGATTATATTTAACTAATAATAATAGGTATTTATGGGAATTTTTTGGAATCTACTCAGGGGATCCGGTGACAATTGACATAAACTTGGCATGTACAGTAACATCATTTATATAATTGGAATTACACCCAGTATAATAACGCCGTAGAAAAGAAATCTTAGGCAAAATGGAAATTACTTGGTGTCTGTGGTCTTAAGACTTAAAATGTTCCGTCATTTTAAAACCATTAACGCGTAAATTTCAATTATATTAATGATAAAGTAGGGTCAAAGATTATATTTCCGTATATACATGAATTAAGCTTTGAAATAAACGTCTGTAAAATGTGCATTCTTTTTATCCACCCAAATAAATGGTAGTAATAACATAGTGGAAGCTGAGATCATCTTCAAGATGTGTTCATGAAATAAACGTCAGAGTAAAGTGGAAATATGTCAAAATTAACTACTCAAGTTTTACATTTATTTTAATATATATATATATATATATATATATATATATATATATATATATATAAATTAAAAAAGGATTAATTCAATGATGTTGGATGATCATTTCGACATGAAAATCCCCACGGGGGATAACACATCACCTCAGCAACAGAAAAATCCTATCAGAAAATCTGAAAGTGTTTTTGAAAGGATTTTTCTGTTGCTGAGGTGAATTGTTATCCCCCGTGGGGATTTTCATGTCGAAATGATCATCCAACATCATTGAATTAATCCTTTTTAAATTTATATTTGCTCTGTAATATTTTATTACATGGAGCTCTCTTCCTGTATCATTTTTTAATATTAAAATAAAATTTTTAATATTAATTAGGATCGGGTTTTTGGAATTTACCTTCCTGCTTTTTCCGCTTGGATTAAAGTATCTGAATTAATATATATATATATATATATATAAAGAGAGGTAGGGGGGATAGGGAGAGAGAGAAGGAGATTTTGCGTGAGAGAGAGATTAAAGTATCTGAATTAATATATATATATATATATATATATATATAAAGAGAGAGAGGGGGATAGGGAGAGAGAGAAGGAGATTTTGCGTGAGAGAAAGATCGCGTAGTATATATCTTTTATATTAATATCATGCTGACAAATTTGACCTGGAATTTCGAAGGAAGGAAAGCTTCCAGTAAAATGTTCTGTAATAAATGTAATTACACCAGCATCTCACATTTCAAAAGATCTTCTTTCTTCTAAATACATAAAACTGGTTTCACTTGAATCTCCTCGTTTCGTACGTGTAGTATTTGATATGCTATAGCCTCCAACAAACCTCAGCTCGGTGGGTGGGGTCTGGATACGAGCTCTTTAGGTAAATAAAACTTACATATAAACAGGAATGTTACTTCGACATCCATTTAATTCGTAATCTCTGGCTTTCGCAAAATGTTTTCTTTGGAGTAAATTTGCCCTCGCCTACATTTGCCTTCAGCGGTGTTTGTTCTTGCAATTTAAAACCTAATAAATAACCGACTATCTATCTATATATATATATATATATATATATATATATATATATATATATATATATATATATATAAAATGACGAGAACATTATTGAATGTACTAGATGATATTAGCGACGTTTAAGTTAGAAACAAACGGAATATTTATTTCTTGATAATCTCTATCTGCTTCTCTGATTTTCCTCTCCATCGGCGTGGACAAAGACAAAGCGGCAACAAGTCGCCTGAAAGTCGCGACCGTTTGAATAGTTCTCAGTCTGACCAAAAGGTCTCACCTAAAAATATTTGAGAAAGGGTAAGTCAGTCAGTCAGTCAGTTAAGTGCCATACGTAATACACGCTTTGGCGATCATGTTTCGAAAGAGACATGACTGACTGGGTAGAATATTATTCCGCAGTAGGTTGCCATTACATTCTGCGGTAGACTGCCAGCCAAGGCTATAGAACCCAAACTATCCTGTAGTAACTGGAGGGAAGAGACGGATTAATACCTTGCCCAAGGGTATCAGTGTGTAAGTGAATGCAAGGAATTCAACTGGAATTCGAACTCGGTTCCCTGATTTCTTATTCCGAGCCAATATCCACAAGAAGTTTGCTAGTTGGTATATATATATATACTACCGGCCATAATTTTTCAAAAGAAATGATGTATTTCATACTATTTTTAGTATTTATTGGTAAATGAAAATAGAATGGTTCCTTTGTTATTATTATTTTGCAAAATTTTACAAGGTAAATAGCGACAATTTACCCATCGCTCCCTGTAGATTTTATATATATATATATATACACACTACCGGCCATAATTATTAGGCAACCCCAGTTTTTTTGTTTTTTTTTAAAGAAATGATGTATTTCTTGCTATTTTTAATATTTATTGGCAAATGAAAATAGAATGGTTCTTTTGTTATAATTATTTTGCAAAATTTTACAAGGCAAGGAAGCAAAGATGAACTCATCCGAATCATCGTAATTTTTTTCATTCTTTCATTGATAAAACTTCAACATAGGTAATCATTGAACAATTGAATATTTATAAGTTCATTTGACGCACATGTTATTGTGCAATATTAACAAAAGAACCATTCTATTTTCATTTACAATTATTCACTTGGCAATAATTACTAAAAAATAGTATGAAATACATCTGTTTTTTTTTTTTTTTTTTGTCACTGGAGTGGCCTAATAATTATGGCCGGTAGTGTATATATATATAATTTTAATTGCTTTAACGTTATTTTTAATCCCTAAATATGCGGTTGTTATTCCGTTTCGTTAATCTTTGGAACTTTCCGCAAATATATATATATATATATATAATACATTGAGTGGAAGACGCAACATGTAATTAAACGATTTTAAATCCAGAATTTATTTTGGCAATGTAAAAATATTTTTGACAATTGCCTGCTTCAGATCATTGAAAAATAAATAAATGATAATTTTATTCAGAATATTTTTTTAAAAAGGTCTTAACAGCGGAAGTGAAACTTGTAACGTTTAAACCCTAAATAAATTAAGAATAGATGCATCAAATCACACATATAGCACAATACAGATGGGCATCTCGAGGTGGTGTAATGGTTAACAAGCTTGTCTCACTAGAATCATTACAGTTTAGTAGTGAGTTCAATCCTCACTGGGTGTCCCATACTGGCTGTTCCATACTACGCTTAGAAAATCTCTCAGGCACCCCGACGTGGTGTAATGGTTAGCAAGCTTTCCTCGTTAGAACCTCTTACGACTGAGTAGTGAATTCGATCCTCATCGGGTGCCCAATACTTTTGGGCTTGTGTCACATCTACCGGGCGTGGATCGCTATCTTTCGGGTCCCTGGCCGTTCGCTACGCCAGAGTCGGCCGAGTCGTACTCGGAGAAAAGTGTTACCGACCCGGGGGTGATGCGCCCGCGCGCAGCGCCTAAACTCGACGACCTAAATCGGGACTAGTTCAAGCCGCGGGGTCTCACCGGTGGTCGGTGGGAGGAAAAAATGGCCCTTAGAAAATCAATATAGCACAATACAGAATAAGGAATACATGCATTAAATCACACAAAAAAACAAATTAGAAGAGAATATATACAAACCAAAAAAAAAGAAAGAAAGAAAGAAGACGCAGTCTAAAACAGATAGAAAAGGGGAAAAGAAAAAAGCAGATAACATATACAGTCGCAAATTTTAGCTAACACAAAAAGGTTTTAGAAAATAAGAAAAACAAAATCATTATAATTTTTCCCAAAAATATCCTCCTTAATAAAAAATATTCTTTGTTTTATTTTTTTTTACGATGTACGGCTATATCGTGTTGAATACACCGGTTATCGTCCGATCACCGAAGTTAAGAAACGTAGAGCCTGGTCAATAACTTAGATGGGTGACCATTTGGGAATACCAGGTGCTGTTAAATGTAAGCACTAAGACTGGTTCTCCAGGTTTGGGGGTTGGGCGCAGGGTTAACAACCCTACCCCATAAAAAAACAGTTTGTTACAGAAGCAGCAACAAAAAGTTTCTGCCCTACACACCATTGAGTGTGTAAAGGGTGAGTTAACTTTTTTCTGTCTCAGACGGTTGAAAATAAAAATAAACGCCAATTTCACATAGAATATTCTAAAGACGTTTTTTCACAGGGGAGGTTAAATTTGTATCATTTAAACGGAAAAAATTCAGAATGCAACAAATCACACAAAAGACATACCGAATAAAGAGACAGTAACCCACACATATATCAGTCAGTTAAATGCCATACATGATACACGCATGGGCGATCATATCTCGAAAAAGACTTGACTGACTGGGCAGAAGATTATCCCGCAGTAGGTGGCCATCGCTTCCTGCAGTAGACTGGTTACCGACCAAGGCTATAGAACCCAATCTATCCTGTTATTTATCCCATAACTGGAAGGAATAGACGGATTAATACCTTTCCCAAGGGTATTTGCGCGTAAGTGAATGCAATGAATTCAGCTGGAATTCGAACTCGGCTCCCGGATTTCTCGTTCCGAGCCGATATACTAGACTGAAATATATAAGCACATACAAAAAAGGATAGGAATAGACAAACGCAAAAAAAAAAAAAATCAAATCAAACCACAAGCGGGATATATACATACATTAAATCACGCAAATATAAAACAATTATTAAGAGAGAACATATATACGCGCACAAAATGGATAAGGTTGGAACATATATATATATATATATATATACAGTATAAGATAACAGACAGAAACATCTGAAAGTACAAACTGAGAGAGAAGGACAAAGGTTATAAACAAAACAGGAGACCGATAATACACTTACAGTCACAAATATTAACAAAAACAAAAAAGATTTGGGGCGGACTTGAACAAGACTATCACCACATTTAAATTTGTTGTTTTTCATTTTTTATTTTTTTTTTACTTTTTTCAGTGCAATCTTATCGATTATTACACCCTAAACTTTCCGATTGACAAAAAAAAAAAAAAAAAAATCGATCCTCCATTTTGGAACCACTCGCAGGTACGATATTACCACCACCTGTAAATTGGTTGATTATCAATTTGTTTTTTAATTTTTTCAGTGCAATCTTATCGATTAAACCCTAAACTTTTCCATTGACAAAAAAATTTGTAAAAATTTCAACATTTAAACAATTTGGCGAGGGGCTCAGTTTTTCATACAACCTTATAGTAAATCGATCCTGTGCAATTAACTTTTTTGCTTGCGCATATTCAACAACTGAATCCTTTGTGAAATTTTTGAATAAAGCCATTCTTGGAGTTTCCGAGGAAGATACAATCGTAAGAACTAAAGAAAACTTGAAAAAGACAAACAAAAGGGCAACAACTCGTACCCCCCCCCCCCTGCAAAAAAAACAAACAAAAAAAACAAAGCGACCCAACGCGAGTGGTTCCAAAATGGAGGATCAGTTTACTTTAACGTCGAATGAGAAAGTGAGCCCCACTAAAATTGCTTAAATATTGAAATTTTTCAAAATGTTTTTTGATAATCGGAAACTTTATGTAATAACCGATAACACTGAATAAAAAGTATTTTTAAAATTTTTTTCAAAGGTTTTTTAAAGCGTTTCTTTTTTCAAATATCTTTTATTAAAAAAATCTTTCTTACAAAATCGTTATAAAAAAAGACAAAAAAGCTTTAGAAGAGAAAATATTATACATTAAATATAAATGCATAAAATAATGCAGATAATGACGAAGGAGCCAATGCAGTAAAAAACAGCAACATACAGTCACAAGTGTTCAACATTACAAAAACAAAATCAATTTTCAACCGATTTAATTATAGAAAAATAAAATAAATTAGTGAAAATACAGAATATTTGGTGCTTACGTATTATCGGGAGGACCTTTAAAAAAACGACTCAAAAATTAAAGTAAATTATTTATTGAAACGGTTAAAACAATAAAATAACATTACATTTGTAATTCCGGAGGCCAGAACGTCGCAATTGCTTCCAAAAGTGACTCAAAGACATCAGTACAGGCAACATGCTTCCGCCACATGAATTCGGCCAAATACGACTCCAAATGGTGACGTGCAGTGCCACAGTGCTTCTTGTTTCGCCACTTTGTCGATCCCCATAGGCGTTCCACTGTCTGCGTATGAGCCCCGGTGTTCGAATCCACAAAGTTGTACTTGTGGTTGACGTTGAGGTGATGAAAGCCTGATTTTTCCAGTTCCTTGGTGTTATAAGCGGGGAAAAAAAAGAAAAAGTAAAAATCAAAGGTCCTCCCGATAATACGTAAGGACCGAATATTTTTTTAATTTTAAAGACCAAATTATTAACAAAGTGTTGTGGATCTTTGTCGCTAAGGTAGGTTCAAAACAGTGTATTAGTATAACAAGATCATATGTAAAAAGTAAGTGTTAGTAATCAGTAAATTGAAACAAGTAAGTCCGAACGGTAAATTTACGCTGCTTATTGCCTGAATCGTAGCTGGCTTTAACTGCGTACTAGCTGTCTCTTACTGCCTTCCAGAAGTCACGCTGGTAATTATACATATCAAGAGGAAGAATCCATTCCTCGTAGGAGGGTACCATAACACAAAGAAATTAATATAATTTTATAATAATCATCTAAATCTTATTTTAGTAATATAACACAAAGAAATTAATAAAATTTTATAATAATCAACTAAATCTTATTTTAATGGATAGCAATATTTGAGCAGATTCTCTGTTTTTATTTATTTATTTATTTATTAAACAATACATTTATTTATGTCCATCTACCAGCCTGAATATTCGTGAAATTTTATTATAAAGTATGCACCCTCCGGCAAGGCCCAAACCTGCGTCTTACTAGGGGAAACCGTTATTAAATCAGGCAAGCTTTGACTGTTCGGTCACGAAGAGCTTCCTGGTTAGCCAAAGCCCGAATAGCTTTGAACATAGTATAGGGTATTTGTGCGAAAGTGAATGCAAAGAATTCAACTGGAATTCGAAGTTGGCTCTACGATTTGTCGTCCTGAGTCGAAATCCATTGCACCACAGCCCACATCTAGAATTGTACATGTAAAAATGACGATTTCCCCTAGGGGAACGCCAGTTCTAATCTTGCCGGTACATAATTTTTTAAATATTTCTCGAATATAAAAGTTGGTAGATGGACATAAAGAAATATACTGTTTAATAAATAAAAACAGAGCGTCTACTCAAATACAGGTATCCATTAAAAACAACGTTTAAGCAATGCATAAAAATATGTCGGATTCAGTCAGTCAGTACGTGATACACACTTGAGCAATCATGTTTCGAAAAGGACATGACTGACTGGCCAGAAGATTATCCCTCAGTAGGTTGCCATTACTTTCTGCAGTAGACCGGTTGCCAGCCAAGGCTATAGGTCCTGTTGTTTGACTCATAGCTGGAGAGAATAGAGATAGATTATATTACATTATTATAATAAGTATAATTAGTTAGGGATCAGTTTATTACTTCATAACAATAGAAAACAGATCCCCCACTTTATGCCAAGTATGTTTTAATTATGTTTCCAACTATTATATTCAGTCAGTCAGTTAAGTGCCATACGTGATACACGCCTGGGCGATTATGTCTCGAAAGAAACATGACTAACTGGGCAGAAGATTATTCCGCAGTAGGTTGCCATTGCTTTCTACGTCAGACAGGTTGCCAGCCAAGGCTATAGAACCCAATCTGTCCTGCCATTTAACTCATAGCTGGGGGGAAAAGAAATAGATTATATTACATTAATATAAGTATAATTAGTTGGAGATCAATTTATTACTTCATAATAATAGAAAACAGATCCCCCACTTTATGCTCAGTAGAAATTTTAATTATGTTTCCAGCTATTATATTCAGTCAGTTAGTTAAGTGCCATACGTGATACACGCTTAGGCGATCATGTCTCGAAAGAGACACGACTGACTGGGCAGATATTATTCCGCAGTAGGTTTCCAATGCTTTTTGCGGTAGACTGGTTGCCAGCCAAGGCTATATAACCCACTCTGTCCTGCCATTTAACTCATAGCTTGGAGGAGAACAGATAGATTATATTATTAAGTAGTAATTAGTGGGGGATCAGTTTATTACTTCATAACAATATAAAACCGATCCCTCACTTTATGTCCAGTGAAAGTTTTAATTATGTTTAATTAATTGGCTGTAGAACACAATCTGTTCTATCACTTACTCCATAACTGGAGGGAAGAGACGGATTAATACCTTTCCCAGGGGTATTTGTGCATAAGTAAATGCAACGAATTCAACTGGAATTCGACCTCGGCTCCACGATTTGTCATTCCGAGTCTCGTCGATATCCACTGTCTCACAACGTACATCCCAAAAAATATGGAACACTTCACGCATTTGCGTGTTATCTTTGCGCCGGGTCCATGATAATCTTCTCTGTATCGTTCGGACAGCCAAATTCAAACTCACTTTGGTTTGCTATATTCACTTTCGAGCAAATGTTCTTGGATATACCACTTCTCCCCAAGTTATGAGTTAAATAGTATTCATTGCATAAAAAATCATTATTATACGAAAAAATTATATTACAGTCCAAAAATGCTCCGGCTTCAGTTTGATGTTGATAAACCGTAAAAAACAACCGACAAAAAAGAAAAAGACACCAATGAACATAAAATAAAATAATCTGTTAGATCTTGATTAATATTAAACTATATATTACATAACATAATTATAATTTAATTATATTAATATATAACTAGCGGAACCTGTGGAATTTCCACGGTAGGATAATTATGATTTTCTGGAAAAAAATTTACTTTGTCATACTACAAATGATAGTAACGTCTTCAAACATAAATGTATTGGATAATAAAATAACGATAACACAGAGTGTAATTTTATTAAAATATCTATAAAAGTAATGTCCATAGAAGCTACTTTACTGTAATCTTATATTATATTAAGCGGCGTATGCACAGACCATAACCAAAATATCTATAAAAGTAATGTCCATAGAAGCTACTTTACTGTAATCTTATATTATATTAAGCGGCGTATGCACAGACCATAACCAAAATATCTTTAAAAGTAATGTCCATAGAAGCTACTTTACTGTAATCTTATATTATATTAAGCGGCGTATGCACAGACCATAACCAAAATATCTTTAAAAGTAATGTCCATAGAAGCTACTTTACTGTAATCTTATATTATATTAAGCGGCGTATGCACAGACCATAACCAAAATATCTATAAAAGTAATGTCCATAGAAGCTATTTTACTGTAATCTTATATTATATTAAGCGGCGTATGCATAGACCATAACCAAAATATCTTTAAAAGTAATGTCCATAGAAGCTACTTTACTGTAATCTTATATTATATTAAGCGGCGTATGCACAGACCATAACCAAAATATCTATAAAAGTAATGTCCATAGAAGCTATTTTACTGTAATCTTATATTATATTAAGCGGCGTATGCACAGACCATAACCAAAATATCTATAAAAGTAATGTCCATAGAAGCTACTTTACTGTAATCTTATATTATATTAAGCGGCGTATGCACAGACCATAACCAAAATATCTATAAAAGTAATGTCCATAGAAGCTATTTTACTGTAATCTTATATTATATTAAGCGGCGTATGCACAGACCATAACCAAAATTATGTACGCTATTTTGGGAGAGATTTTGAAAAATAATTTTTTTTTATTACTGAAAAATCATGGTTCCTGTGTCCATTGTAAACAGAAAAGACCAACTGAGTAATGGCCAAAGGTGTAGAGGCCAAAAATTTCGTTATTAGGTCGCGGGATACGACAACAAACCTACCTATTTTTACTCTATTGTACAGTACACGCACATATACACACCCAATTACTCTACCAATCACCAGCTTAAGCTGCTACTGCTACGGTAATGCTATAGGCTCTCTCCTCCTAATCTCTCACTCTTTACTACCCTTCCGTTTGGCAAAGGTGAGAGAAAGACTGAGGAGAGATAGAGGGGAAGGAAAAGCTCGTGTAGAGAGTGTGTTATCTTTTTTTCAATGGCGTAACTGACGGAGGAACTAAGTAACTAAAGAAGGAACAAGCAGAATTATTATATGACGATAAAATATTAGCTCGCGTTGAGGAATTAGAATTTGTTTGAAGAATCTGTTGTAATCTGGAACAGACTCCCACTAGAATGTTTCCCCAACCATAACTTCTGCAAATCGAGTCAACCGTTGTTTATCCAACATATTCTCTTTTAAGCAGAGTTTCTTCCAGGCAACTAGCACGGATGGTCGAGTTGGGGATCCGGTCGGAGAGGCGAACGCGCAGGATACGGCGAAGGCAGTAGTAATCGAAGACCTCAAGTTTATGAAGATCCTCTCTCCATAGTGGCCATGTCTCACATCCAGAGAAGAATCGTTCTGACCATGGCCTTGTAGATTCGAAACTTCGTGAATCGTCTCTCCTGGAGGGACCAAAGTCGTTTTTGAACACGGACAAAGGCAGCTCTAGCTTCAAGTCTCTCTTTCATCTTTGATGATATTTTCTAGCATTTACTGCGATATTGAAAAGCAGACATCGCATAACAATCCAGCATTCTTTTCTTTGTTTCCAACGAATTTTTTCCTGTCACTCAATAATACTCTACTCGGCGTTTGGAATGCATCCTTGGTCATGCTGATTCTTTGGGTCTCAATGTCGCACTTTCCGTCTTCTGTTAGAACACTTCCCAGATATTTAGATTTCAGCATCTGCTTGATTTTAGCATCCCGCACCTGTAGCTGTCATTTTGGGCTCCCCTGTTCACTAATGATCATGCATTCGATTTTCTTGTTTATTTGTAGTCATTTCTTTCCGCTTTCTTCATCTACCTTCTGTAGGAGGTTTTGTAGAGAAAAAAAAATAAAGAATTTGAAAAAGAAAATAAATTATTTCAATATTGTTGGAATCGGAATGAACGCCGAGCAGAAGATATAACCTCAAAATTCTGATGTTTAGCCATTTGGTCAGATTTGGGGGAGTATGTTGGGCCAAGGATTTTTCATTACTTCATCGTAGAGAAATGATGAAAATTGGTTTTACTTGATGACGTGATAAAATTCCATTGCGATCAGAAAATTAGTTTCGATAATAAATTGCAAAGAAAAATTAGAGACAGGAAGACACTGAATGGCGTCACTCTACCCAATCTCTATAGAAATGCATCTGACCTTTATGATATATGTGTGGTGTAATACTAGCTACCTCCACTCGTGTTCGATGCCCAAATTTGAATTGAATTTTTAAAAATAAAAAAGTTTTCTTGAAGCTTTAATTTTAGCTTTAATTGAAAGCAAAGAAATTAAATTTACTAATTCCGGTAAGCAAAATACCCTTGAGTATTTCAAACCGAAATTATATTGATAGAATTCTAATTTTTTTTTTATTTTAAAGAAATTTCAATTTTTCGGTCATTGATCGACACATTTTGTAAACAAGCCAATTCTCGGTTTTAAAAAATCTTGCAAAAATAAAAAATACCTCACAGACACATTATTTTATTCAAATTAGCAAATTTAAACTTACCTAAATCTGAGTTGAAATTTATATTACTTGCTTACTGCCTGAAATGTACTAAAAAAGCGTTTCTTAATTACAGTAGCCTTATTATCAGGTGTTATCATCGTGTTATCAGAGGTGATAACTGACATGACAGACTGAAGCCGTCAAAAATAGTAAGTATGGTAGACGAATTTTACATAATTCTAATCGTTTTTTGTGTTTGTTTTTTTTTTGTTTTTAACTACATAGTAAAATTTAAAATTTAGCACAATATTTTCAACAATTATCTAATATTTTATAAAATTTTAGTTAATTTAGCTTTATAACCTTACATTTGAAGATGCTTTATGAAAAATAAAAATTAAAATAATATGATTTCTTTTAAAATAATCTTAAATTTAATAGCTGAGAATTATATCATATAACATAACAGAGGTAACTCAATAATTCATGAAATGTTATGGTATTTATTATTTTTATTTCTAATATGTATTTTTCATAGTCTTTTTAGGTACCTTGTGAACTTCACAATTGTGAACTTCACAATTACTTTTTTAACAAAATTAGGAAACTAGAAATTAAAATGTAAAACTTGCTTTCAATTTTGAAGGGATGATTTGCAAAGCCCGTTGAATGTAGAAACATAGGATATACAAAACACGGAAGCAAGATGAAAAAATTGTACGCTGTCGAAAATGTTTATAGTTTTCCTGTAAGGAGCAAACTCTTTGAAACACGTGATCTTTTAATAATATCTATAGCGTACGGCCACCCGTAAAAAGAAAATACGAGTCATCAATATGCTCACAATTAAAATGTTTGAATTATTTAAAAAATCGAATGGCTCGATTATTTGTAATAAGGTTTTCAATTTTTGATTAGTAAATATAGTTTTCACGTATTAACTTAACAACTTAGCGTTAACGATGAGAAAGAGAATTTTAAAAGATTTTTTAAACTTTATAAATCATTATAATAAAAAATAATAAAAATGAAAACAATTCTTGTCAAAGTTCAGTATTCACTATTTTCTCTTTTCAGACTATGATATCCTTAATATAAATTGTTTATAAAACCAATTAAAATTTATCTAAAAAAACTTGGCATAATTTTATTGCATTTTTATTTTTACAGTTCGGAGCAGATTTTCTGAAAAAGGGCTAATTTAGAAAAAAAAATTGCTAAGCATTACCTAATGACTATTGAATTTAATTAATATTAGGTATATGGGCGAACTCTTACGAATTTCTAAACATTTCAAGAAATCAGTTGTTGTTGTTGTTGTTGTTGGTGGTGGTGGTGGTGGTAACATATGCAAAAAATATTATTATTATTATTATTATTATTATTATTATTATTATTATTATTATTAACAAGTTTTTCTAAAAATAATTATTTCAAAAATGATTTCAGCCATTTTTCAATAAAAATCCGGTTATTATTTAATTTTTGCAAGAATTTCTAAATCAATGTTTTTCACGGGCAAAAAAGTGACTTGCATATTATTAGGTTTACCGTAATAAACTCTAGTAAGAATTGCGTCACTCACTGAGGAACAAAAACAAGATTGTATATCAAAATTTCGAACGTGTTCGAAAGAATTAAAAAAAAAATTAAAATAATGAAAAGATACTTTGATCGATCCTCTTAATAATAACGTCAACATTTTACCGAGAAAACTTTGTTTTTATTAAGTTTGGAGCCTTTTTTCTTCATAGTATGCTGCTTTTACAGCGAATTCGTGGAGGTGTCTATGTAATTGGTAAAGTAGTGTCAGTGGGTCAGATAGAAGGAAGGAGAGACAGAGGAAGGCAGCGGATAACATATTTGCAGGGCCTGATCAGGTGGATGACGGAACAGGGGTTGCCAGGAGTAACAGGAGCAAACATACTAAGAGCCACAAGGGATAGGGAGACGTGGAGAGCCATGATCGCCTACGTCCTGAAGGGACAGGGCATATAGAAGAAGAAGAAGTGTCAGTGGCGATTCTACGTGAGAGCCAAGACCCCACCACCAAGAATTTTGGCTGGCCACTCGGTTGCTCCCCCTCTTTTATAAGCTTAAAAAATTATGAAACTAATCAGTCTCTGATTTTGATAAGATTTGATCTTCAGTACTTTCCTCTCTGCATTTTTTTTTCATTTAGCTTTTTAAGGACGCATACAAAGACCAGTTTGAACAAGCAAAATAGAACAGCCTGATAGATAGAAACAGACGTTTTGTTAGGGAGAGAAAGAGACTTAATAGTCATATTTTCATATCTTAAGGAAGACGTGAATTAAAGATACTGTTCCCAACTTGATATGTAGATACAAATGCAGTCTGTGAAAGAATTGGTCAGTAATTTCAGAAAAAAAAATTAACAACCTTTTAGTGAATATGTCAGTCAGAAGTGAGCAATAAAATGCGAATCCCCAAAATAATCAGTCATCATTCACAAGTATCAGCTAAAATTCGTATACCAGCCCCAGTCAGTGTAATAAAAAATGTCCTTTTAAAAAGTAAAATCATAACGATTAAAATAATAAAAAAAAAACTAAGAAAAATTAATGAATTTAATTTGTTTTGTTTTTTTTCATTTTTCTTTTAGATACCTTCAATTAATCGCTGAAAAAACAGTATTGCATGAAGAAAAAAGGCCCCAAACTTAATAAAAAAGGAAAAAGGCCTCAAACTTAATAAAAACATCAAAATGTTTATTTTATGTACGTTCACTCATTTCGATAATTAATTTTTAAACTGAATTTTTAAAAATAAAAAAGTTTTCTTGAACCTTTTATTTTAGTTTTAATTGAAAGCAAAATGATTGAATTTACTATTTCGAGTAAGCAAAATACTAAAGTGTATTTCAAACAGAAATTATATTGATTGGAATATATAATTGTGATATTTTTTTAATTTTTCAATTTTTCGGCCATTTTTGAGCGATCAACACATTTGTAAACAAAAGTTAATTCTCGGGTTTAAAAATCTATCACAAATAAAGTATAGATCTGTGACAAATTATTTTTAAAAAAAAGTAAATTTAATGTTAAATTATTTTGATTTACACAAGTATTACTTATTTATAGCATGAAATTTAAAATAAGTTGAGTTGAAAATTTTTTTTTAACCTTTCTACCGTAATTGTTGACAGATTGAGAGATGAGATAAGAAAAGCGTATGGTGAACACAAATGACATAATTTTACAATTTTTTTTTCCTGTAAAGGGAAAAAACCTTGAAATACATGTCCTTTTAAAATATACATAGAAATTACCATACAACAAAAGACTTCAAATACACAAAAATTAAAAATTGTTTTAAAAATACGAAGGCACGACGATTTGTATTAAACTTTTAATTTTCGATCAGTAAATGTAACCATCACTTAATAAGTTTATAAACTAACTACACAAATCTTTGAAGTATTTTAGAATAGTTTTGAGATTTTTTAACTTATTATAATTTTAAAAAATGAAAACAATTCTTTTAAAATGTCATTATTAATCGAAAAAAAAATTTTTCTTTTAGTTTATAATGTCCTTAATTTATATCATTTGTTAAAATAATTAAAATCTTATTTAATTAAATAATGTCATAGTTTTATTGCATTTTTTATTTTACTATTCGGAGCAGATTTTCGAAAATAAAGGCACAATGTTTCAAAACATAGATGATTTATATTCCCCAATGAGTATTGCATTTAACTTATAAAACTAATTTTCGCAACAAAATTTAATTTCTTAAAATGTTATGAATTTACATGAATGGGTGTAACAGATGCAAAAAATGTATATTTTTACTAATACTCTTAAAAATAATAATTTCAAAAATGGTTTCACTCATTTGCAAATAAGTCCTGAAAGTTTCATTAAAATGCAAAGATTATTTGATTTCGCAAGAATTTCCAAATTAATGTTTGTCACCGGAAAAAGACTGAGTTATGTTTGAATATTGCTGCCATATCTGGTCGGGTGCCCCTGCTGCTCTCCTTGGGCTTCTTGACAAAATACAAAGGAGGATCTGTAACGTGGTTGATACTGACTTGGCAGACCGGCTGCAGCCGCTCTCACACCGGCGTGATGTGGCTTCCCTGTGCCTCTTCTACAAGTACTTTCATGGCTTCTGCTCCGATCACTGGTGCCGCCTAAGCACGAATTTACACGAGATACTAGATTAGCAACTAGGTCCCATCCTTTTACAGTTAAACAAATAAGATGTAACCGTAAATTCTACTCCAACAGCTTCTTTTCTCGCGCTTCCCGCCTGTGGAACTCCCTTCCACAAGTCTGCTTTCCCGACAGCTACAATCTCCAGGTGTTTAAATGTAGGGTCAATAGTCACCTCCTATCACACTAACTCCCAACTATTCTCAGAACACTCTCATCTACCCAACCCTCATTCTCGGTATCCTTACCCGCTTATCACCCACTCTCTGTCATTTCCTATATTTAATCAGCCTTTCTCCACTCTACGTAGCCCCCTGCACAGTAGTGGCAGTGACATGCCTTGCTCGGGGTGAAACGCTTATAAAAAAAAAAATAGTACGCTTTCCATTGTAATTTCTTGTAACGATTTGGCTACCCGCTCACTAAAATCAAAACAAGTCAGTCAGTTAAGTGCCATACGTGATACACGCTTGGGCGATCATGTCTCGAAAGAAACATGACTGACTGGGCAGAAGATTATCCCGTAGTAGGTTGCCATTGCTTTCTGCGGTAGGCTGGTTGCCAGCCAAGGCTATAGTACCTAATCTATGTTGCCATTTAACCCATAACTGAAAGGAAGAGACGGATTAATACCTTTCCCAAGGGTATTTACGCGAAAGTGAATACAATGGAGTCAACTGGAATTCGAACTCGGCTCCCCGGTTTCTCATTCCGAGCCGATATCCACTGTACCACAATTTTACCACAATTTCGAATGTATTGCAAAGGATTAAAATTTTAAAAAATGATTAAAAAATACTTTGATCTTTCCTCTTAATAACAGCATAAATATTTTAATGGAATATGTTCGTTTTCATTAACTTTGGGGCCTTTTTTAGTCATACTATGCTGTTTTTTTTGTTTTGTTTTTTTTCAGAGATTTAGAAAAAGGTACTTGTTATTATTAAACACTAGTTTATGTTATTATTAAGAACAAAGTATTTTTTATTATTTTTTAAAATTTTTACTCTTTTTTAACACGTTCGTAACTTTGATAAAAAATCTTATTTTGATTTTAATTAGCATGTAACGAAATCGTTACGAAAGTTTACAATGGAAAATGTGATATTACGTGACCCCTTTTTTTTCGGTGAAAAACACATTAATTTGGAAATTCTTGGAAAAATCAAATAATTGTCGGATTTTTTTTTTTCAGAATTTATAAAAGAATGAAATTATTTTTTAAATTATTGTTTTTAAAAAATCTTGGCTAAAATATATATTTTTACATCTATTACCCCACTTCACGTAAATTCATGAAATTTTAAGAAATTAAATTTTGTAGACAAAATTGGTTATATTAGTTAAACGCAGGACTCATTAGAAAATATAAATCATTTATTACTTTTTCAAACATTTGTCCCTTTTTCTAAAAGTCTGCTCTCAATATTAAAATAAAAAATGCAATAAAACTATGACATTGTTTAATTAGATAAACTTTTCATAGTTTTAATAAATAATATAAATTAAGAACATTATAATCTGAAAGAATGTTATTTGATTAATTATAAAATTTTAAATGAATTGTTTTCATTTTTTAATTATAACAATTTATAAAGTTTCAAAAATATTTTTAAAATATTTCAAAGACTTATAGATGTTACTTCGCATCTGTCTGATGTCTTATGTCAAATCATACGGAAAAGGTCAGAAATATCAACATTCCGTGATTGAGAAATAATTTTATTCTAAACTTCAAGCTACAAATAAGTAATACGTGTGGAAATCAGATTAATTTAACACTACATTTGCTTTGATTTTGTTTTGAAATTAGTCTCTCTTGTGTTCCAACAGCTTGACAGTGGAAAAAAGGGCAAGAATAGTAGGTACCTCCAAAAATCACTAAAAAAAAAAAAACAGCATGAACTAGCATAGTATGAATTAAAAAGTTCATAAACTTAATGAAACAAACTTTTTCCATCAAAATATTTATATTATTATTAAGAGGAAAGATCAAAGCAATTTTTAATTATTTTAAAAAAAATTTGAATCCCTGCTAACATTTTCGAAATTTTGATAGAGATGTTGTTTTTATTTGAGTTAGCGGCTAAAAAAAAGTTTACGACTGTTTTACAATGGGTTACGTAATGATGACACAGCCCACGTTTTTTCCCGGTAACAAACATGTTCATTTGAAAATTCTCGCAAAAATCAAATAATTGTCAGATTTGAATGAAACCTTCAGTACTCATTCACAAAAGGGCAAGAATAGATTAGAACTCTTCTACTATGAATGAAAATCTTATTGCGTTTAATTTGGTGAAGTAACATACTTATTCTCAAACTCATTCCTAAGTTGTGTATACGATAGGGGGGTGTAGTAAAAAAATGAAGTGACTGCTTGAGTTTGCCCTCCTTCTCCTCAGGAAAGTCTCGGCTCCTAAGTCCCCCCCACCACTTTCAGATTAGGACATAAACAGTATTTAACAGTATTTAATGCCATTTCACAACAAAATAATTCTTGTGGTCTTTCTTTCCGTAATGGAAACTGTTCTACTTTTTTCTCAAACATTAGCAAGGGTATACCAGTAATATATACAGGGTGTTGCAGCAAAATCCGACACTTGACGAAAAGAAAACGAAATAGGAAATTAAAACAAAAGTTGTATTTGTAGAGACCCGACAGTTTATTTAGTGACATTTTAGAGTTACATACTACATTATTTTTCAATGTAACCGCAGCCGGCGGCGACAACCATGTCAAGGCGGGCACGAAATGAATCACACGCTTTGGCGACCATTGTTCAAACATATTTTTGAAACTTTATAAATTGTCATAAATAAAAAAAAAATGAAAACAATTCTTTTAGCATTTTATAATTAATCAAAAAACATTTTTTCAGATTATAATGCTAAATAAACTGTCGGGTCTCTGCATATAAAACTTTTGTTTTGATTTTTTATTTCGTTTTCTTTTTAGTCAAGTGTTGGATTTTACTGCAACACCCTGTAGATTTTGGATAAAAATTCAGCAGCCAATAAAACAAGCGTGTGCCTATGTTCTTTTTTTTTTTTTTTTTTTTTAATCATCTCACCCCAAGCAAGGCATTCCACTGCCACTATTGCGCATGGGGCTACATAGAGGAAGGTAAAGAGAAGGAGTGGTTAGACATAGGGAATGTCAGGAGGAAGGTGACAGATGAGTAAGGATAGCGAGGATGAGGGTTGGGCAGATGGGAAGAGTGTTTGATAGAATGGGAGCAGGTTACTGTGTTAGGATGTGTCTATTGACCTTACATTTAAACTCCTGGAGATCGTTTGGAAGTGAATTCCACAGTCGGGAAGTGCGAGGAAAGAAACTGTTGGAGTAGAAGTTACGGCTGCATTTTATCGGTTTCACTGTAAAAGGGTGGGATCTGGTTGCTAATCTAGTATCTCGTTCAAATACGTATTTAGGGGGCACTAGTGATCTAAGTTCATCGGAGCAGAAGCCGTGAAAGTATTTATAGAAGAGATACAGGGAAGCCACGTCGCGCCGGTGGGAGAGATACTGCAGGCGGTCTGCCAAGTCGGTATCTATCACATTACAGACCCTCCTCTGAACCTTATCGAGAAGCCCGAGGAGAACAGCAGGGGCACCCGACCAGATATGGCAGCAGTATTCAATGCACGGGCGGATGGTAGATTTATAAATGTGCAGGATAGATTCAGACGGAAAAAACTTCCGGGCCCTACACAGAGAACCGACTTTCATAACAGCGGATTTAGCAATGGATTCGATATAGTCATTTCATTTGAGGTCCGCTGAAAGTGTGAGACCAAGGAGGCGCAGTGTTTTACTCTCTGGGAGGCAAGCCTGGTCCATGCTAATGGGAGGTAGGTGAGATTGTCGATGATGGTTAATTGAGAGTAGCTTCGTTTTAGAAGCATTAAAATTTACTAACCATTTCTTATCCCAGTCCAATATGGATTGGAGGTCTTTTTCAATCTCGGCTGCGAGGTTAGCTTTGACGCCTACAACAGATTTTTGTAGGAAGCGAGAATAAACTATGGTGTCATCGGCGTACAAACCTATTTGGGCTCTTATGGAATCAAGGAGATCATTAATGTATATCAGGAAGAGTGTAGGACCTAAGATGGAGCCTTGGGGGACACCTGCGTTTGTATGGTAGTTCTGAGAGGCATGTCCGTTTAATACCACCTTCATTGTGCGGTTAGAGAGGAATGACTGGATTAGTTCAAACAAATGTCCAGTTATACCATGTTTGATTCAAGAACAGAAACGTCAGCTGCTAACAATGATACTATTCACCAAACTAATCAAATGCCATTTCAAAGATGATGGAGATTCTGTGTTGTAGTCGACGAACAACAAGGTTACAATTATTGACATTAACGCATCGGTTCCTGCGTTGGAGAACATCGTTACTTGTAGAGGGAAAAACTAACGTCGAACCATGTTTTTCGGCTTTTCAAGTTCGAATTCCATTTGAATCCCTTGCATTCACTTACGCTCAAATATCCTTGGGAAAGGTACTAATCCGTCTTTTTCCCTCCAGTTATGGGTTAAATAATAGGATACATTGGGTTCTATAGCCTTGGTTGGCAGCCAGTCTACCGCAGTAAGTAATGACAACTTCAGGAAAATCTTCTGTTCAGTCATGTGGTGCAGTAGATATCGGCTCCGAACAAGAAATCGGAGAGCCGAGTTCGAATTTTAGTTGAATTTCTTGCATTCGTTTATGCGCAAATACTCTTGGGAAAGGTAATAATCCGTTCTCTTCAGCTATGGGTTAAATGGCAACATAGATTAAGTTCTAAAGCCTTGGCTGGCAACCAGCCTACCGCTGAAAGCAATGGCAACTTACTACGGGATAATCTTCTACCCAGTCAGTCATGTCTCTTTCGAGACATGATCGCCCAATGCGTGTATCACGTATAGCACTCAACTGACTGACTGAATATAATAGTTGGAAACATAATTAAAATTTCTACTAGGCATAAAGTGGGGGATCGGTTTTCTATTGTTATTAAGTAATAAACTTATCCCCCACTAATTATATTTAATATAATGATATAATATATTTCTTCTCCCTCTAGCTATGAGTCAAACAACAGGACAGATTGGGTTCTATAGCCTTGGCTGGCAACCAGCCTACCGCAGAAAGCAATGGCAACCTACTGCGGGATAATCTTCTGCATGGTCAGTCATGTCTCTTTCGAGACAAAGTCGCCCAATACATGTATCACGTATGGCACTTAACTGACTGACTGAATATAATAGTTGGAAACATGATTAAAATTTCTACTGGGCATACAGTGGGGGTCGGTTTTCTATTGTTATTAAGTAATAAACTTATCCCCCACTAATTATATTTAATATAATGATATAATATATTTCTTCTCCATCTAGCTATGAGTCAAACAACAGGACAGATTGGGTTCTATAGCCTTGGCTGGCAACCAGCCTACCGCAGAAAATAATGGCCACGTACTGCGGGATAATCTTCTATCCGGTCAGTCATGTCTCTTTTGAGACATGATCGCCCAGTGCGTGTATCAGGTATGGCGCTTAACTGATTTCACTGACTGTTCGCGGCAGGCAAAGGGATACCTTGTTTCCCTGTGCTGTAGTGCATGCACACTGGACAGATGCCTCTCCCTCCCATGTATAATATCGGTAGACACTTCCCTCCCTCTAAGCGCGTCCATAAAAACGACAATGATAAAAAATCATTAAATTTTGAGTGATCACCAGTTACATCAGAGATATATTTTGTGACTTTTTTCACCACCCATCCCGGCTCTACATTCGTCAGACAACGATAAATAAATATCGACATACACATGCGCACCCAAACACGCCACAGGCACACACACGCGCACATAAATCTTATCTAAACTTATTTATAAATGGAAATTTATAACTGTGTGTGTCTGTGTGTATGTGTGTCCGTTACCTATAGACTCCGAAACGGCTGAACTGATTTTCTTGAAAATTTACACAGTTGTAATATAAGCGTCTGCGAGTGTTCTTAGGTAGGTTTTGTGTCGAGGTAGCCCTGATAAATATCGAAAATCGATAATCGAAAGAATCGGGTTGTAGAACAAGTGGTCCCATTTGAATCAAATTTGATGCACTCATAGACAAAGACATAAGAAACGATATTCAGAAGTTTCAAGGTTGCAGTTCTTACAATAGTGCAGAAAATCGATTATATATATATATATATATATATCCTCAGTGTTCTTGACAAGCTCCAAAGGAGAGCCTGTAATGTGATAGGTACTGATCTGGCGACTCGTCTGCAGCCACTTTCCCATCGTCGAAATGTGGCCTCCCTCTGTCTCTTCTATAAATACTTTCATGGCTTCTGCTCGGATGAGCTTAAGTCACTGATGCCTCCTCAACAGGTGTTTACCCGTTCAACCAGACTGGCAACTGGGTCCCACCCATTCACAGTCAGGTTAGCCAAACGCAGACGACAATTCTACTCCTGCAGCTTCCTCTCTCGCACTTCCCGCCTGTGGAACTCACTCCCGTATTCTTGCTTTCCTGACGGCTACGACCTCCAGAAATTTAAAAGCAAAGTTAATACTCACCTACTAACCACTGGCCTCTAGCTCTCTCTCCCCTCCCCTGTATAACCTTCCCTTTCTCTCCGCCCATGTACCTGTCATTGCACCTGCTTTCTCAGTTTTCTATTGTTCCTTTCTAACTAGCTTGTACTCCTCACTCTTTTCTAATTAATCTTTCTACATTTATGTAACCCCCTGCACATCAGTGGCGTTTCTGCCTTGCTCGGGGTGAAATGATTAAAAAAAAAAAAAAAATATATATATATATATAAAAGGCAAGATGTTTGTGTGTGTGTCTGTTTATCTGCCTATATTTTTGTATTTTTTCAGCCCTTTTATTTTAGTTTTTGCTTCGGGTTTGGTTCTAAGTAGGTATAATTGTAGTTCTTAGTCTCAGCCATCATACCATTTACTCAGAGGACTTATTTAGCCTTCAAAATTCAGTTTACGACGATAAAAACTTATTTGAGATCGATAGCAGGAAAGGAAAATTTGACTTACATCGATTCATTTTTCTTTCAGTCTACGGTTTCGTTTTAACTGGAAACAACTATTGCTTTTTAGTTTTTCGTGTCAACGTCCAAAGGGTTTGAGCTCCATGACCATGGATTAGTTTTAAAGCTTTCATTACACCTGAGCAACACCGGGCTATACTGCCACTTAACTCATAAATGGAGAAAGAAGAGAAGGGTTCATGCCTTTTCCAAGGGTATTTGCACGTATGCGAATGCAACGAATTCAGCTAGAATTCGAACACGGCTCTACGGTTTCTCGCTCTGTGCCGATAGCCACTGCACCACAACACACCCTCGCAACTGTAAAATGCTTTTCAAAAATCCATTATTTTATTGATAAGCCTTTTTTCTTACGAAAATATGTGTCATTCGGCAGGATTCCAACCTACGTTCCCTATCCACATAATTGACACATATTTTCGTAACAAAAATTAACCGTAAATAATCAGACCGGTAGAAATAAATATATATACTGTTTGATTATAAACAGAATATCTACTTAAATACGAGTATCGATCAAAAATAATGTTCAAAAAAATAACTTCAAATTGTTCGTTAATTTCCGTAAAATTTACGTTCTCACACCCTGATTGAGCACTCTGCAAAAATGGTAGACTTTGAAAAACGGTAGCTACTCGAGCATCTACGCATCGCTCATTCAGTAATGAATTAGCGCACTCTAACTACCGGCGTATGATACATCATAAAAGTCTGCCTCCTTCTACCGAGCGCCCATAGCTCAGAGGTAGAATCGCCGACTGACGCCAAGTCGGTCGGGTTTCAATCCTGGGTACCAGCAATCGGATGTCTAATCGTACTGATGAGCTGCGATACAGCGAAACAGATCTGTCTGCGGATGACTATATATATATATATATATATATATATATATATATATATTCTAATACGGAAGATCAGCCGAATATGTTACCTTCGTGTCAACCTTTCGGTAAATACATTTTGGACTTGTACAAATCCGGATGAAAATATGTACAATGTTATTTCGCTAGTCTTGTCAAACTTCCTGTTCAGTCAGTCAGTTAAGTGCCATACATGATACACGCTTGGGCGATCATGTCTCGAAAGAGACATGACTGACCGGGCAGAAGATTATCCCGCAGTAGTTTGCCATTGCTTTCTGCGGTAGACTGGTTGCCGACCAAGGCTATAGAACACAATCTGTACGCCGTTTAGCTCATAGCTGGAGAAGGAAGAGATAGATTATATTACATTATTAAGTATTATTAGTGGGGGATCAGTTTATTACTTCACAACAATAGGAAACCGATCCCCCACTTTATACCCAATAGAAGTTTTAATTATGTTTCCAACTATTATAGTCAGTCAGTTAAATGCTATACGTGATACACGCTTTGGGCGATCATGTCTCGAAAGAGACATGACTGACCGGGCAGAAGATTATCCCGCAGTAGTTTGCCATTGCTTTCTGCGGTAGGCTGGTTGCCGACCAAGGCAATTTGTCCTGCTATTTAACCCATAACTGGAAGGAAGAGACGGATTAATACCTTTCCCAAGGGTATTTGCGCGTAAGTGAATACAATGGATTCAACTGGAATTCGAACTCGGCTCGCCGGTTTCTCGTTCCGAGCATACGTTCAAAAACGTTGGATAATCAGTTTTTATTTATCCTGGCTTACTCGCTTACTGGCTACACAGCTTGTCTTATGATATCTAAATTTGTCTTAGCATGTTTAAGACTGTCTTTACCGATCCCACAAATCCACCAAAAGGCAGGTCATTAAGTTGGGTATATCAGCTAATATATAACAACTGAAGATAGCAAAAGTTTGAAGCTAAGGTAGCGTAATCGGCTGATATTCCGAATTAAAATATTTAAAATCTCTATATGTTAAATTTTTATTTTTCCTTTACACTATTGAACAAAAGTGTTTACTGGTCTCATTTGACTCTGACCAATAACTGATTAATAATCATATATATATATATATATATATATATATATATATATATATATATATATATATATATCCAAGTGAATAAAGAACGAAGAAAATATTAACAACATTCAAAACATTAATTTAAAACAGTGTCAATATAAAAATAGGGTTATGAATATTTATTAAAAGTTATAGTTTAGAACACGTAAAAATTATAATTTACTACAAAAGTGAACATTGTGTTTCGACATTGTTCTTTCGATGTCGAAACAATATGTACAGTTATATAGTAAATTATAATTTATACATGTTCTAAACTATATATATATATATATATATATATATATATATATATATATATATATATATATATAAAACAAATTCCGATGTTCAAATTCGTTGAATAGCCATTTCTACGAGAAATTTCTCGTGTCATCAGCAACGAATTTTTTTATTTCAAAAAGCCAAATGACAAAATGAACAAAGATATTTTACCCGCGAAAGTTAAAAAAAAATATTCATCACGAAAAATTAAAAGGGTAGGATTAATAAGAAAGCAGACAGAAATCTATGTCTGTTTTTATTTTTAGATTTTTTGAAAACCCCTACTCCTTAACTGAGTCGAGAGGTAAAAGTTGAAATTTAGTCTTGTCTGGTCGAAAGAATTGATAGGGGGAAGAATAAAAAGATAAAGGAAGGAAGTAAAAAGGAAGAAAGTAAAAGGGGTGGAAGGAGTGGTTGACAGGGAAGTAAGCTAAGAAAAGAAAAATCTATTTCCATAGAAACAAGGGAAATTGTTATCAATCGTCTAGAAAAATAAATCATAGCGGTTTTTGGTTTAAATAAATGGTATATAGAAAATTATTTTAGGGAAATTTGACATACAATTTAAATTTAAATATACGACTAGATTTAAATTAAAAAATTAATAGAAAATTAATAAAAAGTAATAAAACATAAAAAATTAAAATTAAAGTATCAAGATAAAAAAAAAATTAATATTTAACTTAAGGGGTAAATCAATTCAACAAGAGTACACACACACACACACACACACACATATATATATATTATATATATATATATATAAATATATATACAAAAAACACACAACACACATACACCACCCACACCCAACCACACGAGTACAAAACCCTACACACATACACACATATACTTATATAAATGCACATAACACATTCCTGAACATAAATAACTAAAAAACTAAAAGATATTCGCAATTTATGAGTTAAATTCGATTCTAATTATAGTTGAAGACTTATATATATATATATATATAATATATATATCAGTCGATTCATTATCTATCTATCTATCTATCTATCTATCTATCTATCTATCTATCTATCTATCCGCGCTTAGAAAATCACCTTACATCAATATATATATATATGTGTGTGTGTGTGTGTGTGTGTGTGTGTGTGTGTGTGTGTGTGTGTGTGTGTGTGTGTGTTTGTAAATGAGTCTATGCATATGTTGTTTAAAATGTGCTATATTTATTAAGGAAAAGTGTTCAATATTGAAGAAAAACGTTCATAGATATAAACAGTGTGCTCATAGGAATCAGCACTCTATGGTGACTGTCGATTTCTCTTTTAAATCATAAAGAAATTCCATGTGATCTACTACAGTGAAGATTAATTCCACTGTGTACAAAGAAAACAGGGAGGTCTACTCACGTTTAACCACAGCGTATAATGTTTAAAGTATTAAGAAATGCACGGACACGCGCGCGCAGACACACACACGCGCACGCACGTGTGTTTGTGTGTGTTTTCGTGTGTGTGTGTTTTCGTGTTGTGTGTGTGTGTGTGTGTGTGTGTGTGTGTGTGTGTGTGTGTGTGTGTGTGTGTGTGTGTGTGTGCTGCTAGGAAAAGATTCTCTGAACTTGCGATTTTAACGCCCACCACACCAAGTGGCTTGAAAACTCAGCCACCGACCTTGCTGGGATCCGCACCATGCACTTTTCAATATCCCAAGCTCTAACGCAAGTGGTGGACTTCCCCATGCGTTTCTCTAAAAACCCTAACGGAAGCGACTCTTTACTCGACCTTTGTTTTACCTCCATCCCAGACTCCTGCACTACCAGGCAACTCTGCCCCCTTGGAAACTCTGACCACGCCGTAGTCTCCGTAAACATATCAATCCGCACTAACTCTTCCCAAGAAAACCAGACCAGCAGAATATCATACTGCTACCAAAGAGCCGACTGGGACTCGTTCAGGGACTTCCTCTGCGACGTCCCCTGGAACAACGTCTTTGATCTTCCTGTCGAAGACTGTGCCTCCGAAGTCTCCTCTTGGGTTAAGGCTGGCATCGATGCTTTTATCCCTGCCAGAAAATTCCAACTAAAACCTAATTCGTCCCCCTGGTTCTCACCCGCTTGCTCGGCCGCTATTGCCCACCGGAACCATTTCTTCCGGCTCTATCGAAGCTGCTCGTCGAACCAAAACAGGCGCCTTTTCACCTCAGCACGGAACAAGTGTAAAAAAGTACTGAACGAAGCCAAGAGGGCGTTTGCTACCAGAATTAGGCAACGCATAGCATCCTCTAAGTTTGGCTCCAAAGATTACTGGCGTCTCTGCAAAAGCGTGCTCAGCAGGAACAAGACTTCAATACCCCCACTAATCAATGAATTTGAAGTTCTCACCTCCCCAGCCGACAAGGCTGAATGCTTTGCCCGTAAATTCTCAACCAATTCGACACTGGACTCGTTAGGAATACCTACACCAGACTTCCCACCCAGAACTAAGGCTCAACTAAATAACGTCCACATTTCACCCTCGCTGGTCGCCAAGATAATTGCGCAACTTGACCCACACAAAGCGAGCGGCGGTGACGGAATCCCAGTCATAGTACTGAAGAAATGTGCCCCAGAACTCTCCTCTGTCCTCTCTAAACTCTATAACCTCTGCCTATCTGCTTCCTGCTTTCCTGCCTGTTGGAAGTCCTCCTGCGTAGTACCTATATTTAAGAATTCTGGCGAACCCTCAGACCCCGCCAATTACCGTCCTATTAGTCTCCTTCCAATCTTTGGCAAAGTTTTCGAAGCCATTATCAACGCCGAGGTGATTCAGCACCTTATGACCAACGGGCTTCTCTCTGACAAACAGTATGGGTTTCGCTTCACCAGGTCTACTGCTGATATGCTAACGACCATTACCGAGTACATATACCAGGCACTCGACAAGAATGGTGAAGCCCGAACCGTTGCCTTGGATATCTCCAAAGCATTCGACAGGGTCTGGCATGCTGGCCTCTTGTGCAAACTGCGAAGCTATGGGATAACTGGACATCTGTTTGATCTCATCCAGTCCTTCCTCTCTAACCGCACATTAAAGGTGGTATTAAATGGGCATGCCTCCCAAAACTACCAGACGAACGCGGGCGTCCCTCAAGGTTCTATCCTAGGTCCCACGCTATTTCTGATCTACATTAATGATCTCCCCGACACCATTAGATCCCAAGTTGGCATGTATGCCGACGACACAACAATCTACTCTCGCATCGATCAGAAACCAGGTCTGGACGACAAAGTGAACCTCGCTGCCGCACTGGAAAGGGACCTCCAATCCGTAGTGACCTGGGGTAGGAAATGGTTGGTAAATTTCAATGCCTCCAAAACAAAGCTGTTATCAACTAACCACCATAGACTATCGCATCTACCTCCCATTAGCATGGGACAGGCTAGCCTCCCAGAGAGTAAAATACTACGCCTCCTTGGCCTTACACTCTCGGCGGACCTCAAATGGAATGACTATATTGAATCCATTGCCAAATCTGCTGCTATGAAAGTCGGCTCTCTGTGCAGGGCCCGGAAATTTTTCCCACCTGAAACTATTCTGCACATATACAAATCTACCATCCGCCCGTGTATTGAATATTGCTGCCATATCTGGTCGGGTGCCCCTGCTGCTCTCCTTGGGCTTCTTGACAAAATACAAAGGAGGATCTGTAACGTGGTTGATACTGACTTGGCAGACCGGCTGCAGCCGCTCTCACACCGGCGTGATGTAGCTTCCCTGTGCCTCTTCTACAAGTACTTTCATGGCTTCTGCTCCGATGAGCTTAGATCACTGGTGCCGCCTAAGCACGAATTTACACGAGATACTAGATTAGCAACTAGGTCCCACCCTTTTACAGTTAAACAAATAAGATGTAACCGTAAATTCTACTCCAACAGCTTCTTTTCTCGCGCTTCCCGCCTGTGGAACTCCCTTCCACAAGTCTGCTTTCCCGACAGTTACAATCTCCAGGTGTTTAAATGTAGGGTCAATAGACACCTCCTATCACACTAACTCCCAACTATTCTCACAACACTCTCATCTACCCAACCCTCATTCTCGGTATCCTCACCCGCCTATCACCCACCCTCTGTTATTTCCTATATTTAACCAGCCTTTCTCCACTCTACGTAGCCCCCTGCACAGTAGTGGCAGTGACATGCCTTGCTCGGGGTGAAACGCTTATAAAAAAAAAAAAAAAGAAAAGTGCTTCTATATGCATAACCACAGAATTTCTTTAGACGTTTTAAGATATTATGGCAAAACTGTACGACGCAAACCACCACCTTTAAATTTGTTGATTTTCAATTTTTTGGACTTTTTTTCAGCGCAATCTTATTGATTATTGCATAAAGATTCCGATTATCAAAAAAATTTGGAAAAATTTTAATATTTAAACGATTTGGGTAGGGGTGGCTCGGTTTCTCATATGACGTTATAGTAAATCGATCCTCCATTTTGGAATCACTCGCGTTTGTTTATGTTTTTTTTTTTTTACGTGTTCTTGCCCAATTTTTAAACTGAGAAACTGACCTCCACCCAAAAAAAAGAATTGTTTAAATATGGAAATTTTTCCAAACTTTTTTGTCAATCGGAAAGTTAAGGGTGTAATTGATAAGATTGCACTGAAAAAAGTCAAACAAATTGATAATCAACAAATTTACAGGTGGTGGTAATGTCGTACCGGCGAGTAGCTCCAAAATGGAGGATCAATTTATTATAACGTTGTATGAGAAACCAAGCACCACACCCAAAAATTTTTTTAAATATTGAAATTTAAAAATTTTTTTTTTTTTCAAACAGAAAGTTTACTGTGTAATCGATAAGATTACACTGAAAAAAGCAAAAAAAAAAAAAATGAAAATCAACAAATTTAAAGGTGGTAGTAGTTTCGTGCAGGTCCACCGATAGTATAAATAAATGTCTCTGAGTGAATGTCCCGGAACTTTTGAGTTGAACCGCACAGATACTAATGTGTCTACTCCCCTGAAAAATGAAAGAAAGAAAAAAAGAAAGAAAGAAAGAAAATTTAAGCGAAAGAGTGCAACAGCGACTCTTTGAATCGTTAGCTAGCTAATTCATTTTCTTTGTCTGAAAGCAATAAAAATGCCTGAGATCAGAGCGATTACATAAAAATGACTGTGTCCACGCCCAGAATCGATGAAGCGTCTAGACGGTACCAGGAAGCACCTGCCTTTTTTTACGTCAAACTTCCCCAGGCCAGAATCAATTTAAAAAAAAAAAAAAAGCATATTTTTGTTATTATTATTCGGAACATAAAATATGAACTCATAGCAGTTGGCCTTTATTAATCAAGAGAAAAAAGACATCAATTATTTAAAGGATAAAATTATATATATAACACACACACACACACTCTCACTCTCTCTCTCTCTCTCTCTCTCTCTATACATATATATATATATACACATACTATATATATATACACACACACTATTTATAGTGTATATATATATATATATATATATATATATATAGAGGACGGTCTGAAATATAAAATATAATAATAGAAATAAACAAATAGTGTCAAAAATACATTTTTAAACTTAGAACCTTTTTAGTAGTTTTTCATATATATATATATATATATATATATATATATAGTGTATGTCTATATATATTTGTGTGTATGTGTGTGTGTGTGTAAAAAAACGTTGATTCCCTTTCGTTTAACATGTCAAAATTTAGATTACTTAATGTCCACCATCTGTATGAAAGTGAATGCTGGACGATCTCATCAAAGAAGAAGAAGAGGCTTGAGGCAGAAGTAATGTGGTTTTACAGAAGGATGCTGAGGATACCATGGACAGAGCACATGTGCAATGATGAGGTGCTGGAAAGGATGCAAACGAGAAGAAAACTGATAATAAATATCAGGAAGAGACAGATGAGGTTCCTGGGACACGTAAATGAGGAAGGAAGGCCTGAAGAACTTGATACTCACAGGTCGGATAAATAAAAGCAAAGACAGGGAAAAAGAAGCTCAAGACGTATTGTTAGGTCTTAGTAAATGGTTGACGGAGCGGGTCTTGGAAGAGATAGCAAGAGAAAAATTATTGAGAGTGACAAGAGACAGAGCCAAGTGAAAGTCCATGATCGCCTACGTCCTGAAGGGGCACGGCACATGAGGAAGAAGTGTTCACCATAGTTTCTGTTCTTTTCCTTAAAGTCGAATCTTTATTAAGACTATTGAATGTACAGGCCTATAGATGTCATTCACAATTTTAAAAAATCTGTACAAATACGTGTGTTCAGTAAAATACCGTTTAAATTAAGAAGAATTAATGTATGATTAAAATAAAATTAAATATAATAATTCCTTAGAATTTTCTTTAAGCACTACATATGGATTTCACGTTGCTAATAAGACTTTCGAGAAGTGTTAAACGAGAATTTCTGCATACCCCAAATGTGTAATTAAAACTTTCTGGTCTGTGAAGCTCCATGTAGCCGAACGGGTTAAAGCACCCCGGATTAGACGACGCAGAATCAAAATATGCTGGAGGACACATTTCCTTTATTCAGACTCTCGAATGCATAGGCCGGTAGATTAAATTCATTGTTTAAACAAAAAACAAACGACTACCATAACATAGGATGTGTGTTGTGGTGCAGTGGATGTTGGTTCGGAACGAGAAATCGGAGAGCCGAGTTCGAATTCCAGTTGAATTCGTTGCATTCACTTAAGCGCAAATACCGTTGGGAAAGATATTAATTCATCTCTTCCCTCCAGTTATGGGTAAAATAACATAAGAGTTTGGGTTCTATACCCTTAGTTGGCAACCCGTCTACCGCAGAAAGTAATGGCTACTTACTGCGAAAAAACCTTCTGCACAATCAGTCATCTGTTTTTCGAGAGATGATCGCCCAAGCGTGTAGCACTTAATTGACTATAACATGAATCTACTATAACCAAAATATACATTCTACTTTTGATGTTTGCATTAGGAATGTTTGATGCAAAGTCTTTATTATAAAAGTCGCAATTTTAAAAGATGGCACAGTGTTGATAACAGACAGCGAAAGATAAATGCAGATACTTCTAAAAACGGCAATAAAAGAAAGCGAGAAAAAAGGACTAATGGTCAACAGTCCAAGATAGGAATTGTTTTGAAAATGACAAAATCAAGTAGAGAGAATTATCTACCAAGGAAGTGCTTTAAAAAAACGATGGAGAATGTGTCACGGAATCTAAGCATTAAAAATGCTACTGAACCATTATGGGTAACACCTTCTTCTTCTTCTATGTGCCCTGTCCTTTTAGGACATAGGCGACCATGGCCTTCCACATCTCCCTATCCCTGGTTGCTCTTAGCACGCCTTCTCCTGTTACACCACGCAACCCCCGTTCTGTCATACACCTGCTTATGTATCCGCTTCTTTCCTGTGTCTCTTTTCCCCTCTATCTGGCCTGTTAGTATCAGGTTCTCCAAGCCCTCCTTCCTCATTGCATGTCCCAGGAACTTTAGTTGTCACTTCCTGATGCTCAATATTAATTTCCTTTTTTGTTTCCATCATTTCTAGGACCTCATCATCGCTCACATGCACGATCCATGATATTCGCAGCATCCATCTGTAAAACCACATATCAGTTGCTTCAAGTTTTTTCTTCATCTTCAATGATGTTGTCCAACATTCAGTGCCGTATTGAAGAACTGACAACACAGTCCATTACTCTCTTCTTTGTTTCTAGCGAAATTGTCCTGTTTCTTAATACTCTTCTCCGCTCCTGGAATGCATCCTTGTGCTTTTGGATCTCAGGAATATAAATGTATAGAAACTGATGTGGTCACAAAGTGAGAGGTCAGTTTATATATTGATTGTAATATGGAACTGATCCCCCACTTTATGTCCAGTATGCTTCTGTAGAACAACATTTCAATTGCTTCATCTTCGATGATATTGTCCAACATTCACTGCCATATTCTTTGTTTCTAGCGAAATTATCCTGTTTCTACATAAATAACGCAAGTGCGAGACACTGTTAAACAAGAAACAAGCCTGTTGTAAGACCACTTGACTACCGCAAAGAAGAGAAAGTTGAAATGGTGTGTCTGCTTCACAAACACCAACAATCCTTTCACTGCAATCCTCCAAGTCAAAAGTGACAGACAGCGGTGTCAGAATAAGCTGAAGCGGTCACTGGAGATTACTGATCAGGTGGTTAGCTGCTCAGCGCCCCTACAACCACACCCAGTCATGGGACTGATGATGTAATTCTGTCCCAGATTTTTTTTTTTAATTAATAGATAAAAAAATACGTAACGATGTTGTACGGGAAAAAAAGTGTCTAAAACAAATGTGAACGTCTGGCAAATTCCCAATAGATCAAAAAAACTCTTCCTTATAAGGAGAGTAAAATTAAGCAGGAAATTCCAGCAAAGTAGAGATGTTTTTCCTTTTTTTTATGATTTTGGTTTTTCAGTGCTAGACTCTAACGAGGTTATATTTACCGAAACTGAAAACGAGGCACCAACGCTGCTGTTTATAACGATATTTTTCTGTCCACTTAAATATATTTATCACCTTATCAACGTGTTCCATCTTTTGTATCTGACACGTTGCTTGTCATCGTCTAGAGTCTACTGTAATAAATGTGTGTCTTTTTCGGCAAGTATGTCAGAGGGTTTCCCTTCTATTGCCTATCATGAGGCGTGTCTTTCGGCTTGTCAGTGCATCTTTAATACACCATATTTTATTTTATTTTATTTTTTAATGTCACGTATATATATGCCCATACATAACACTTACATGTACTAATAGTTGATGCAGAAGTTTGCAGCGCCATCACTTGTATAATGTTAGGGACATCTTTAAATGTATTTAGAGAATCTGTGTGAATATACAGAAAAAATAAGATTATTTTCGGCTGAAAATGATGTACATCTAAACAGTCTACTAAAAACTGGAAAAAAAAAAGTATCTTCACTATTTCGCGGGAAAAAACGTCAAAATGTTCATGTTATTATTAAGATGAAAGACCAAAGTGTTTTTTAGTTATTTTTTTGAAATTTTTTTAATCCTTTCTAACACGTTCGAAATTTTGGTGAAATTCTTGTTTTCTTTACGACAATCGCCTTCTCAAAACTTTTAACTGATTATTTTGCGCGTTTTTTCCGTAGAAAACATATTAATTGGGAAATTCTTGTAAAAATCAAATAATTGTCCGATTTTAATGAAATTTTCAGGACTTATTCACAAATGAATGAAATTATTTTTGAATATTTTTTTAGAAAATAATGGCAAAATTCTTTTTTTAAATGTGTTTCTCTCCAATTATTTAATTTCATGAAATTTTGCACATAACCTTCGCGTTCTCTGACAATTTTTTTGTAAAATGTATGAGTCTTTGGGGATTGTAAATCACATACTTTCTTTTTACAAATTAGTGCCATCTAAATGAAAATCTGCTCTGAATTGAAAAATAATAATTCTAATTAAACTATAACATTACTTAATTAGAAAAGCTTCTGATTGGTTTTGTAAATAAGTAATATTAAGAACATTATTGTCTGAAGAAATATTGTTTGATGAATAATGAATTTTTACAAGAATTTTTTCAATTCTTTTACATTTTAATTATAATAATTTTTAATATTTTAAAATCATGTAAAATTCTGTCTTGGGGGAAATTCTTGTCCCTAGAGGTCATATAATAATTAAGTAGAAACAAAATTTACGAGTCCAAAATCGGAAAGTTTATTAAACGTAGTTACGCTATTGTATTTTTAAAATAATTTTTATTTACTTAATACGTTCCTTATTTTCATGTATGGTTGACTAAAATTGCCATTATTATGAAAAGGTTACGTAATTTAAGAGTTTTGTTCTTTTCCTTAGATTTATGAAAATTGCATTTATGGTCATGCGTAGCAGCTGTCAGTGCTTTGTCATTTAACAGTCCGTGAAACCTTCGATCAGATGAGCACGACCAATCATTAATAATTGGTTGTATATTAATTTTTATGCTGTAAGTAATACTTCTTTTAAATCAGATTAATTTAACGTTAAATTTCCTTATTTTACTAAAATAAAGTGTTAGAAATCTTTTGAAATATTTTTAAAATCGATGAATTTTTGTTTGTTTACAAATTTCTTAAAATGAAGAAAATGGCCGCTTTTAGAAAATTTGAAGAAATCAAAATTAAATGTGACATTCCAATTTATATAATTTCTATCTGAAATGCCCCAGAATTTTTTACTTAATGGAAGTAATAAATTTAATCATTCAGTTTTTAATTAAATCTAAAATGACATCTTCAAGAATGTTTTTTCATTTAAAAAATTTCATTTTAAACTTAGGTATCGAAAATTTATGCCGAAATATTTGGAGGTACCTAAAAAAAGGATGTGCGTTGTGGTCCAATGGATATCGGCTCGGAACGAGAAATCGGGGAGCCAAGTTCGAATTCCAGTTGAATCCATTGCATTCACTTATGCTCAGATACCCTTGGGAAAGGTATTAATCTGTCTCTTCTCTCCAGTTATGGGTTAAATAACAGGACAGATTGGGTTCTATAGCCTTGGCCGGCAACCAGTCTACCGCAGAAAGCAATGGCAACCTACTGCGGGATAATCTTCAGCCCAGTCAGTCATGTCTCTTTCGAGACATGATCGCGTAAGCGTGTAACACGTATGGCACTTAACTGACTGACTGACCTAAAAAAAATGTAGGCGCCTTCACGAATTCGCTGAAAAAACAGCATAGTATGAATTAAAAAAGCCCCAAACTAAATAAACAACTTTTATCGGCAAAATATTCAGGTTCGTTCTCATTAAGAGAACGCGTTCGAAATTTTGGTATAAAATTTTGTTTTTCTTTCATCTGTGAGTGACGCATGTTTTATAACAGTTTATTACGACAAGCGTAATATTACACAAGTCACTTTTTGCCGTTGAAAAACACATTAATACGGAAATTACTTGCAAAAATCAAATCATGGTGGGATTTTTATGAAAATTTTAGGACTTATTCATAAATGAATGAAATCATTTTGGAAATGATTATTTTTAGAAAATCATTCTAAAGATGTTTTTTACATATGTCACCTCCCACCAATTAATTTCCTGAAATGTTTAGAAATTCGCGAGAGTGCGTTCATATACCTAATATTAATTAAATTCAGAACTCATTGGCGAATGGTAATCAACTGTCTTTTTATTTTTTTTTCTAAATTGTCCCTTTTTTCAGAAAATCTGCTCCGAATTGTGAAAGCAAAAATGTAATAAAACTATGCCATTTTTTATTTAGATAAACTTTCAATGGGTTTTATAAACAATATATATTAAGGATATCAGAGTCTAAATATCTATAAATTCATTTGATGCATATATTATTATGCAATATTAACAAAAGAACCATTCTATTTTCATTTACAATTATTCACTTGGTACTAAAAAATAATATGAAATACATGATTTCTTAAAACACTTGGGTGGCCTAATAATTATGGCCGGTAGTGTACATCTATATGCATGGTGATCTCGAAAAATTTTTGTCTTCTGTACTTTCAACTTTTTTATTTTGATACCGAGAAGGTTCTTTGTTATCTATCCACGTTCAGTTCTTAGGATGATGGCTGTCCACAACTTCCGTTGAAGGTGGCCAATCGATATCGTTTCTGACTTCTCTAGCCTGGCCTGAACGCGACATGATTTCTTTTTTTTTTTTAATCGTATCACCACAAGCAAGGCGGTAACGCCACTGATGTGCAGGGGGCTACGTAATAGTGAAAAGATTGGAAAAGAGAAAGCCGGAAACCACATCCTAAACAGGAAACAAGAGATGAGCCTCTTAGCCTGTTCAATAAAAGAGGGTGGAGTGTGAACCGGGCGATAGATAGATCTATCTACTCCAATTGAAAACAAAAAAAAAAAAGTGAGAAGATTGGAAAAGAGAAAGCCGGAAACCACATCCTAAACAGGGAACAAGGAATGAGCTTCTTAACCTGTTCAATAGACGTGAGTGGAGTGTGAACCGGGCGATAGATAGATCTATCTACTCCAACATGATACTGAAAAAAAGGCCTGCAAAAGCTCTCAGCAAAGTTGAGACCCCACAAGTTTAACATCATCCCAAATCACTTAATTTCATGAAATTTCGCACATAACCTTCGTGACACCTGTCAATTTTTTTTTTTAACGTAGAAGTTTTTGGAGATTGTAAATCACATACTTTTTTCTTTCAAATTAGTGCCATCTAAGTGAAAATCTGCTCTGAATTGAAAAATAATAAATCCAATGAAACTATAACATTACTTAGTTAGAAAAGCTTCTGATTGGTTTTGTAAATAAGGAATATTAAGAACATTATTGTCTAAAGAAATATTCTTTTTTATGAATAATGAATTTTTACAAGAATTTTTTCATTTTTTTTTTGCATTTTAATTATAATAATTTATAATAGTTTAACAGCGTGTAAAATTCTGTCTTGGAGTTAATCCCTGGAGGTTATATAATAACTAGCAGTATAGCCCGGCGTTGTGCTGGTGTAATGAAAGCTTTAAAAGTAATCCATGGTCCTGGAGATCAGACTCTTTGGACGTTGGCACGAAAGACTAAAAAGCAATAGTTGTTTCCAGTTAAAGCGAAACCGTAGACTGAAAGAAAAATGAATGGATGTAAGTCAAATTTTCATTTCCTGGTATCAATATCAAATAAGTCTTTTTCGTCGTAAACTGAATTTTGAAGGCTAAATAAGTCCTCTGAGCAAATGGCATCATGGCTAAGACTAAGAACTACAATTATACCTACGTAGAGCCAAACCCGAAGCAAAAACTAAAAGAAAAGGCCTGAAAAAATACAGACATACAGACAGTTAAACAGACACACACACACAAACATCTTGTCTTATATATATATATATATATATATATATATATATATATATATATATATATTATCGATTTTCTGCACTGTTGTAAGAACCGCAACCTTGAAACTTCTGAATATCGTTTCTTATGTCTTTGTCTATGAGTGTATCAAATTTGATTAAAATCAGACCACTCCTTCTATAACCTGATTTTTTTTATTATCGATTTTCGATATTTATCGGTGGTACCTAGACACAAAACCTAGCTAAGAACACTCGCAGACGCTTATCGTACAACTGTGTAAATTTTCGGTGTCTATAGGTAACGGATACACACACACACACACACATACACATACACACACAGACAAAGTTCCATTTATAAATAAGTTTAGATGAAGTGGAAACGAAATTTACGAGTCCAATTGGAAAGTTTATTAAACGTAGTTACGCTATTGTATTTTTAAAATAAATTTTATTTACTTAATACGTTCCTTATTTTCATGTATGGTTGACTAAACTTGCCATTTTTATGAAAAGGTTAAGAGTTTTGTCCCTTTCCGTTAGATTTATAAAATTGCATTTCTCGACATTTATGGTCATATACAAGAATTTCGTTGATAAATATAACATTTGTTGGAGTAGTTATCTTTGAAATTTTAGTATTGATTGTTCAAATGATTTTTTTTTAATCATTTCACCCCGAGCACGGCAGAAATGCCACTGATGAACGGGGGGGGGCTACATAACTGTAAAAAGATTAATTAGAAAAGAGTGAGGAGTACAAACTAGTTAGAAAGGAGCAATAGAAAGATGAGAATGCAGGTGCGGTGACAGATACATATAAGTGGAGCTTATGGAAAAAATTCTCAATGACTGCGTCTCCTTTGGGAAGAGTTAAACACAGCTTTACGCCTAGAAATTTATTCGGTAGGGGCAAGTTTTCATTTAAAAAATAATAATCAATTTCTAGTTTTCTTAAAAGAAAATTGGTAACATTTACACATATTTAGTACTAGCAGTATAGCCCGGTTCCATTTATAGTATAATAGTATAGTATAGTTCCATTTAATTGAAGTAGATAGACTAAACTATCGCTCGGTTCACACTCCACCCATACCTATTGAACAGGTGAAGAGGCTCATCTCTTGTTTCCTGTTTAGGATGCGATTTCCGGTTTTCTCTTTTCCATTCTTTTTACCCTTACGTAGCCCCCTGCGCATCAGTGGCGTTACCGCCTTGCGTGGGGTGATATGACTAAAAAAAAAAGTTTAGATTAAATGTCATTTACACAGGGTAGCAATCGAGAGACATCGGCCACAGAGCAGATGTTTTTTTTGTGTGTGAGTCAAATTTGCTAAAGGTTACGCTACGGCTGATGTCTGCACACACACACACACACACACACACACACACACACACACACACACACACGCACACGCACACGCACGCACGCACACGCACGCACACACACACACGCACACACACACACACACCACACACGCACACACACGCACGCACACACACACACACACGCGCGCGCGCGCGCACACACACACACACACGCACGCACACACACACACACACACACACGCGCACACACACACACACACACACACACACACACACAGGCTATAGGTTCGTCAGTCAAAAACATCATGTCCTGAAAATTTGCATACGAATTTCTACTTTCTTTTTCATGAACATAAACACAAATCTAAAGCTACGTCTGACACAAGGCTGAGTAAATGGGAACCCCAGTAAACGGTGAAATAACTTACTAGATTAGTGTACTGATCTGCTAGAAAATCTTGCTAAATATAGCACCAGAATAGATATCTTAATAAAAGAAAACTGAATCTAGGCTTCAATAGCAATAGCAATGTCCACCAAAGGCGATTGTGATTAATAGGTCTGCTAGACGACATTACTAACAATCAGTTTATGACAAGCCATTTTGCTATTTGGACGGACGAATTAAAAACCATAACCGGAATGTCTCAGAACGTTTTGAAAATTTTGAACAAACGGCTTGGATTTTTGGTGGCATATATTTCCACAAAATTCTTCCTGTCAGAATTTGAAACAAGATAGAATGAAAATGCGACGGGGTTTGGTAGGTAGAAAGGGTTGATAGATGACTGACACAAATTGAATCCGTTGGTACCATCAACTAAAATAAAAATCAAGAAAGTATGAAACAAAATTGTACAGATATCATATATATATATATATATATATATGTGTGTGTGTGTGTATATATGTGTGTGTGTGTGTATATGTATATATATATATATATAAAATTCCGATTATAAAAAAAAGTTCACTCACATACATAGTTATATATCTCTGTGTATGTGTGTAAGTGTAAGATAGCTTTTTTTAATAAACGGGGGATTATATATATATATAGTCATCCGCAGACAGATCTGTTTCGCTGTACGGTTAGACTCCGATCGCTTTTTAACCCAGGATTGAAACCTGATCGAATTGGCGTCAGTCGGCGGTTCTGCCTCTGAGCTATGGGCGCTTGGTAGAAGGAGGCTGACATTTTAGCGTGTATATTATCATTATACACCCCCAATAGCTGAGAGTGTTCTAATTCATTGCTGAATGAACGATGCGTATATGCTAAAGTAGCTACTGTTTTTCAAAGTCTACCATTCTTCCATAGTACTGACGAGCTGTGATACAGCGAAATGATCTGTCTGCGGATGACTATATATATATATCAGTATGGGTCTGATCTCAGTTTAATCAAATTTTAATACCACTGCCCACCAAGATTATTTTTAAGTCTGTCCACATATTCTCCAAATTAGAAGTTGCTTTACTCTGATTGGTCCACATTGTACATACAACAATGCCTCCCTCATTAAAGGGGTTTTACTTGTTTTTAACCTTTTAAAACCGTTCAATTTAAAATAACCACATCACTTGACAAGTCGCAAGAAGTGTTGAAACAAAATAGCTACTTTTGTAGTGATATTGTAACATATCAATGTTATAATTTCTGAATATATATATATATATATATATATATATATATATATATATATATATATATATAATGATAGACTTATAGACTTAAAATTTGCGTATGTATTTGTATATCGGCGATCCTTTCGTTTCGAAATTCTACCTTCGTTTACCAAAGAAATACAAATACTATTTTTGTACTTATGAAGTTATATATCAACTCGCGCGCACACACACACACACACACACACATATATATATATATATATATATATATATATATATATATATATATACGCACAGAGAAGCCAACACGAGTTCAGTGTTATCTCTTCTCGATCAATAAATAAATTAGTTGTGACAGCTGTGGTCAGATAGACAAATCTTGATATCAGTTAAAAAATAAATAAATATGAAAGTAAAATCATCGTGATCAGGGCATGCCAAGAGAAAATCCGTATAAGACAAGCCAATATTTGTGTCAAAATACCAAAGTTGGCTGCCCTCCCGTCCGCAACGATATTGACAGAAGTCAGGAAACAATGTGATGAATTTCCAGAACAAATTTGAGGGAAAACGTCTGACACATAAAGTCGGTATCCATGACGAGTGATTTCTAATTAAAACAAGTAATTAAAGGTTTTCCGTCAGATATTTTGAAGACATACGTAATAAAATTATTTTCGGAAAGAAATGCCAATCTGTAATTTGCATTACACTGAAAAATGAGATATACTCAATTTTATTAATATTTCTATATTCACGTTTTTTCTCCAGAATATGTATAAGAAGGTATTTTAAATGTCGACTTCCGTTATTTCCATAACAAATGTCTAGAAGAGAAGCTCCATTCTTTAATTCAGAATTTAAAACTTGATATCCTACTTCCGCGGAGTCGAATCACTTTCATCTCCCTCTGTATTCCAGTTTTTATAAGAAAGATCGGTAAATTTTCGTTGTAAGTCCCGACGCTTTTCCCCTTCAAATTTATCCAAAATAGCATTATCTCTGTGCAAATGTATATGCTGAACTCAAATCAACTGTTAGTTATTGAAGAAATTTACCTTTTTTTATCTAAATATCCATAAAAAAAAACGAACTATATCTTGCACTTTTTCTCTCCTGTAACGCTCACGAAGTCATGTAATTAACTGCAGAATGACGTACTGCATAATGCAACGAATTTTGGCAGACTTTCCCTCGATTTTTCTTCATTTACTGATACTTCCGGCGATGTACTTCCGGTAAAAAAGTAATGCGCTATTGTATTTCTACACTTGTTTCTTTCATTACAGGAAGTACATCGCCGGAAGTTTCAGTAAAGGAAGAAAAACAACCAAAATTCGACAGAAAATTGCTGCCTAGGTAGAACGTCATTCTGCAGTTAATTACATGACTTCGTGAGAGTTACAGGAGAGAAAAAGTGCGAGATATAGTTCGTTTCATTTATGGACATTTAGATAAAAAAAAAAGGTAAGTTTCTTCAATAACTAACACTTGATTTGAGTTCGGCATATACATTTGCACAGAAATAATGCTATTTTGGATAAATTTGAAAGGGGAAAAGCCGTCGGCACCTAAAACGAAGATTTACCGAAAGATCTACTATACAATGGAACAGACTCCAGCATGGGAACTTCCCTGAAAACATCAATCATGGCCTCTTCAAGGGTCAATCGTTGCCTATCTTTCTTTTCTTCATAATCTTCGCTTCCTATTTTCTCCTCTTGCATCAACCTTTCCACCTCATTCAGCACCCCTCTACTTTGAATTGCTCTTGAATCATGTATTGGATGAACCACAATAAAAAAAAGTCATTATATTGTCATCAATCAAATTCAAAGCTTAATTTTCTTGCTCGATGTAGTGTAAAACAGTACCAGTTTGAGCCAATTCAAACATTTCCGAGTAAAGAACTTTGAACCATGAAAAGACATAGAATAGATATTATTTTAGTCTCTGAAAATTCCCGTTCAGTTAGCACACATAATATATCCAAGTGGACATTTGTGGTTTTTGAGGCCCCCAAATTATTTTCGCTTAAAACTGAATTAAAGAACTATTGATGCCATTTGTACTTTAGATTAAGATTAAAAGAAAACTTTTATATTTCTAGTGATAAAAAAAGCAGGTTTAATGTCTAGAAACTTTGGTTAGCAATAAATAGACAAAATTCCTTAAAAGAGTTTAAATTTTGCATTTGATCCCCTTAGGCATGTTTGAGAAGACTTTGCGTGCCAAAAATGGGTTAAGCGCCTCACAGTAACAATTAAAAATAGATCTAAAGATCATTCAGTCAGTCAGTTAAGTGCCATACGTGATACACGTTTGGGCGATCATGTCTCGAAAGAGACATGACTGACTGGGCAGAAGATTATCCCGCAGTAGGTTACCATTGCTTTCTGCGGTAGACTGGTTGCCGACCAAGGCTATAGAACTCAATCTGTCCTGCTATTTGACTCATAGCTCGATGGGGAAGAGATGTATTTTATTAAGTAGTAATAAATGGGAGATCAGTTTATTACTTCATAACAATATAAAACAGATCCCCCACTTTATGACCAGTAGAAGCCTTAATCATTATTCCAACTATTATATTCAGTCAGTCAGTTAAGTGCCATACGTGATACACGTTTGGGCGATCATGTCTCGAAAGAGACATGACTGACTGGGCAGAAGATTATCCCGCAGTAGGTTGCCCTTGCTTTCTGAGGTAGACTGGTTGCCGACCAAGGCTATAGAACCCAATCTGTCCTGTTATTTAACCCATAACTGGAAGGAATAGACGGATTAATACCTTTCCCAAGGGTATTTGCGCGTAAGTGAATACAATGGATTCAGCTGGAATTCGAACTCGGCTCCCCGATTTCACGTTCCGAGCGGATATCCACTGTACCACAACGCACATCCGTAAAGATCATGATTTTCTGATCAATGCAAAGAAACTTGTCACAAAAACTTACATTTACTGACCCGCGCATGGCGCGAAGATTAATAATCTAAACTTATTTTTAAATGGAAAGTTGTCTGTGTGTGTGTGTGTGTTCATTACCTATAGACTCCAAAACAGCTGATCCGATTATCTTAAAAATTTACACAGTTGTACTATAAGCGTCTGCGAATGTTCTTAGCTAGGTTTTGTGTCGAGGTACCACCGATAAATATCGAAAATCGATAATCGAAAAAATCGGGTTATAGATGGAGTGGTCCGAGTTTAATCAAATTTGATACACTCATAGACAAAGACATAAGAAACGATATTCAGAAGTTTCAAGGTTGCAGTTCTTACAATAGTGCAGAAAATCGATAATATATATATATATATATATATAAGGCAAGATGTTTGTGTGTGTGTCTGTTTATCTGCCTATATTTTTGTATTTTTTCAGGCCTTTTCTTTTAGTTTTTGCTTCGGGTTTGGCTCTAAGTAGGTGTAATTGTAGTTCTTAGTATCAGCCATGATAGTATTTACTCAGAAGACTTATTTATCCTTCAAAATTCAGTTTACGACGAAAAAAACTTATTTGATATCGATACCAGGAAATCAAAATTTGACTTACATCCATTCATTTTTCTTTCAGTGTACGGTTTCGCTTTAACTGGAAACAACTATTGCTTTTTAGTCTTTCGTGCCAACGTCCAAAGTGTCTGAGCTCCAGGATTATAGATGAGTTTTAAAGCTTTCATTACACCCGAGCAACGCCGGGTTACACTGTTAGTTTAATTATTAGAAAAGCTGCGTATGCTTTAATAATTGTTCTGAAAACAATTTTTTTACATTTTGCAGATTTTAATTATTTTATTATTTGGGAACTTACGCTAAAAAGGAAAAAAGTTAGTCTTAGTAGCAAAAAATTACTCTTATTCGATTTGGTGGGGTCATAGACAAAAACATGCAAATATGTTTTGTTGGAACCTAAAATTCACTTAATATGCGTTATTTTTTTAAGACTGTCAAGTTAAACCTGTCTTTTATTTGTAACATTCAACAAAATTCCTAAAGTGATCATTTGAGAATAAATTATTAAACATGTGCGAGTTTTAACTTCATATGATCATAACCTGACAAATCCTTGGAGTTAAAACAAAGATGAAATACTGTTGTCAGGCGCCCCTGCTGTTCATCTCAGTGATCTTGAGAGGTTCTAAAGGAAAATCAGTAATGTTTTAGGTACCGACTTGGCAGTTCGACTCCAGCCGCTTTCTCACCGACGGGATCTGGCTTCTCTCTGTCTGTTCTATATATATTTTCATGGCTTCTGCTCCGACGAACTTAAGTCACTGGTGCCCCTGCCACAAAAGTATACTTGTGCAACCAGGATAGCAACTGGCCCCACCCATTCACATTTAGATCAACCAAATGCAGCCGACAATTCTACTCCAGCAGCTTCATTTCTCGCAATTCTCGCCTGTGGAACTTGCTTCCATATTCTTGCTTTCCTGACGGCTACAACCTCCATTAACCTTCTCTTAACCACTTGACTCCAGTTCTTTCTACATCACCCTGTATATCTTTTCCTTTCTCTCTCTCTCTCTCTCTTTGCAACTGTCAACACTCCCGTATTCCCATCCTTCTCTTGCTCCTTTTTTTCTGACATCTCCTGCAACTGGTTCATCTTTCTCTTTACTCTCCTCTTATCTACTCTTTCTCTCTTATGAAACCCCATACGCATCAGGGGTGTTACCGCCTTGGTTGGGGTGAAACGATTAAAAAACACAAGAAAAAGCAAAAAGAAAAGGTGACCGTCCAGAAGAGATACAGGAGGTTTCGAAATCGCCTGGAGGCTATGATTTAAGCCAATGGTGATTTTATTAAATAAATTTACTCTTTAGTATTTCAATATATTTTTGTGCCATTTTGGTTATTGTATTTCCATCCTTCTCTTGCTCCTTTCTCTGATATCTCCTATAACTGGTTCGTCTTTCTCTTTACTCTCCTCTTATCTAATTGTTATGTCGTGAGTAAGAATAAATAACTCAACAACAGGAATAGGTTAATTGTTGTATTCCGTGAAAATAGTATTTACAAAGGTTATTAGCATCCAATACAAGAATAAAGGTTAATCGTCTCAACCGTCGTAAGACGTAGTATGAGCAATGGGTACTTCCGGGTCGTCACCGGAAGTCTACGACTGACTTGTCGATACGGCTGCTCGGCACACTCTCCTACGTAGATGCCACCATTACTTTACATAGTAATGGAATAGTCCATTATAGCCGAATAGGCGCGGCGTCCCAACACTAATCTTTCTCCCCTATGTAGCCCCCTGCGCATCAGTGGTGTTACCGCTTTGCTTTGGATGAAACGATTAAAAAAAAAAAAAAAAAGGTGACCATCCAGAAGAGATACTGGAGGTTCCGAAATCGTCTGGAGGCCATGGTTGAAGCCAATGGTGATTTTATTAAATAAATTTACTCATTAGTATTTCAATATATTTTTGTGCCATTTTGGTGATTGTATTTCCATCCTTCTCTTGCTCCTTTCTCTGATATCTCCTGGTTCGTCTAACTCTTTACTCTCCTCCTAACTAATCTTTTACTCTTATGTAGCCCTCTGCGCATCAGTGGCGTTACCGCCTTGCATGGGGTGAAACGATAAAAAAAAAGTTTTGAGATCCTGAGACTGTCTAATTTTGGACTAAATGCAACACATATTCCTTGAGAAAAATGCCAAATGTTTACTTGTTGTTTATGATCGATATGTTGTGAATGCTTTGAATGAAACTGATTTTTTCCTTTATAAATGTTTTATGAATCCATTTTTCACGTCAAAAAGAGAAAGTCTTTAAATGCTGATTGGGTCCTGGGTATGACGGTAAACTGCATCCAGCATCAATGCCTCTGATTTGGAGGTTGTGAGGAGCTTGGAACCACATTTTCATTGCTGTTGTTCCCAGGGTCAAGGTCCTGGGCATGACGGTAAACTGCATCCGGCAACAAGGTCTCTGATTTGGAGGTGGTGAGGAGTTTGGAACCACTTCTTCATTGCTGTTGTTCCCAGGGTCAAGGTCCTGGGCATGACGGTAAACTGCATCCGGCAGCAAGGCCAATGATTTAGCGGTGATGAGGAGTTTGGAACCACCTCTTCATTGCTGTTGTTCCCAGGTCCACCCTGACCCGGAGTGGTAGCATCTGTTAGGGTCCTAGCTATGAGCAAATAGATAACCCCCCAAAGTGGGGGTCAAAATACTACAAAAGTGTAAAAATAGACTTCTATACAAAAATATACATTTTTGAAAGAAAAATATTATCATAATACATTTTTGAAGGAAAAAATATTATTGCCAGCAATACATTTTGAATACAAAATGAGAAGACATTTTCAGTTTCTTAAATAAAAAAAATCAACCTTCTTACTATAACTGAACATTAAAAAAAGTACCTTAAAACACTACCTTTTTGGCATTAAATAACCCACAGAGGTATTGATATGCCATTAAGCAAAACCTAAACTCAAACTCAAATGCAGATTGGTTTTCAAATTTGTGTTTCACCCGTGTGGATCAAAATAGTTATACGAAAAGCTATGCACAATATTTTCTAGGGTTTTGTTTGGTTTATCTTCTTTTGGAAATGCAATTATCGATATTCGTTTCACTTGGCAACGGTTTCATCCTTTTGAGGTGTGCTTGTAAGCTGCGGGTTTTTTCTTCTTTTCATTGCATGTTGAGTGTATTTTCATTGGATATAATATTATTTTATAGGCAGTTGCCATCAAGTGGGCATTCCTACTTTGTTTTACAGCGCATTAGTTATTTTTCTCTTGTTTTGATATTATTTGGGGTTTAGTTTCAGTATGTAAGCAATTATGAGATTTTGGAAAGAATGGAAACGAAAAGAAAAATAGTATTGAGCATCTGGAAGAGACAACTAAAGTTCCTGCGACATGCAATGAGGAAGGAGGGCTTGGAGAACCTGATGCTTACAGGACAGATAGCGGGAATAATAGACAGAGGAAAGCATTTATGGAATCGGGTTGTATGTTATCGAGATATATGTGTATGGGTCTGTTACGAGATCAACCTTACTTGAGTTACATCAATTCTAACCAGGAGACTATCCCAACGAATCCGGTGTAATTTGAATTCTGCACTCCGATTTCTCAGTACGAATCGTTATCCATTACCCCACCTGCACATTCCATTAACTCTAATGTCACTGTCTTAAGAAAGTTCTTTTTATGAACAAACACTTGCCGAACACAATCTTTTATTTATTTATAGTAGTTTATTAATGTAGAGGGTAGTTTACGACTGCTTTATTGGAGGGATGAGGAAATTGTGATAGTGAATGGGTCACGAGTCGGATTAGCTAGGTGTACATAGGCCGAATATATAAGCAATGATGATGTTTTGGAAAGGATGGAAACAAAAAGGAAATTAATACTGAGCATCAGGAAGAGACAACTAAAGATCCTGGGACATGCAATGAGGAAGGAGGGCTTGGAGAACCTGATGCTAACAGGCCAGATAGCGGAAATAATAGACAGAGGAAAGCAGCGGGTAACATATTTGAAAGGTCTGAGCAGGTGGCTGACAGAACGGGGGTTGCGTGGTGTTACAGGAGAAAGTGTGCAAAGAGTCACTAGGAATAGAGAGACGTGGAAAGCCATGATCGCCTACGTCCTGAAAAGACAAGGCACAGAGAAGAAGAATAGCTAAGTTTTAGATTGTTTCTGTTGAATATTTTATGCAGTCCCCCTGTTGGTCGATTATGAATATTTTACTTATATTTGTTTGTATCTGACAGTTGTTTCAATCATATGATGTTTAAAAAACCCAGTACAAGTGGACATATAATTACTGCATTTTTTTTATATCAAAGTCATTATTCCATCGATTCAGAAAAAAAAAAAACTTGTTTTACAAGATTGGTAAGCATCCTTATCAATCACCTCTCGTATATAAACCTTGCTTTGGTGAAGAAACACGTTTATTTACGGTTGTGTGCATTAAACACTGTGTGTAGACACATGGGTGTTTGAGAGTGAGAGTGGATGGTGTTCGACTGGGGGCGTATGTGTCTATATTTACAGGCGATTGTGTCTGTCTGACCCGCTTGGTTGGTTCTCCTCGGTATATTTGTTTGGTTGAAGTTCTTTACTGATAATTTATTGTGTTTATATCACCAACACTGAATTATATAAATAAAAACAAATTTGAACTGAGTGACGGTTTGATGGGCTGTGATAGACCGTAAATTGTTCTGTTTGTTAATCTCCTTTGCCTCTTGAGTCATTGGCTTGATTATTTATATCTTACGTATTTGCATATCTCATCGCTAGTATTCTCTCTCTCTCTCTCTCCCTCTTTATCTATCTATCTATCTATCTATCTATCTATCTATCTATCTATCTATCTATCTATCTATCTATCTATCTAATCTATTCATCTATCTATCTATCTATCTATCTTATCTATCTATCTATCTATCTATCTATCTATCTATCTATCCCAGTCTGTTCATTATCTATCTATCTATCTATCTATCTATCTATCTATCTATCCCAGTCTGTTCATTATCTATCTATCCCTATCTATCTTATCTATCTATCTATCTATCTATCTATCTATCTATCTATCCCAGTCTATTCATTATCTATCTATCTATCTATCTATCTATCTATCATATCTATCTATCTATCTATCTATCTATCCCAGTCTATTCATATCTATCTATCTATCTATCTATCCCTATCTATCTATCTATCTATCTATCCCAGTCTGTTCATTATCTATCTATCTATCTATCTATCTATCTATCTATCTATCTATCTATCTATCTATCCCAGTCTGTTCTATTATCTATCTATCTATCTATCTATCTATCTATCTATCTATCTATCTATCTATCTATCTATCCCAGTCTGTTCATTATCTATCTATCTATCTATCTATCTATCTATCTATCTATCTATCTATCTATCTATCTATCTATCCCTATCTGTCTGTTCATTATCTATCTATCTATCTATCTATCTATCTATCTATCTATCTATCTATCCCAGTCTGTTCATCTATCTATCTATCTATCTATCTATCTATCTATCTATCTATCTATCTATCTATCCCAGTCTGTTCATTATCTATCTATCTATCCCAGTCTGTTCATTATCTTATCTATCTATCTATCTATCTATCTATCTATCTATCTATCTATCTATCTATCTATCTATCTATCTATCTATCCCAGACTGTTCATTATCTATCTATCTATCTATCTATCTATCTATCTATCTATCTATCTATCTATCTATCTATCTATCTATCTATCTATCTATTTCAGTTTGTTCTTTATCTATCTATCTATCTATCTATCTATCTATCTATCTATCTATCTATCTATCTATTGGGGAGTCACCCTATTTACACACTCTATGGACTCTTCCATTGTATACAAATAATCCTGCCTACAGAGAACGGGAGTTGAGTTAAGTTCTCTGTTGAGTAGTTATTGTTGTTAGAGTTGGTGTTTGTCACAGCAGTTGAACCGCCGCTCGTTAATCAATAAGAATATAGTCTTATTACTCGGACTTACTTATATATTTGACGGTATATATTTGACTCCTGTTAACAAATATTCCTGAATTTACTAACCGTGTACAGGTTGTATATCTTTTATTCAATATACTTACATTTTTCCTCTCATATCTGTTTTTCTTATTATTATATTGTGTGGTTTTCTAAACAAGAATCCACAACACTATCTATTTATCTGTTTGTATTTTTAGTACGTTCAAGTCTATCGATCTCTATTCAGATCTTTTTTATACTATTGTTCACAACATACAAGACCCAGAAGCCACTCAATGTAGAGAGTTACTGAATGATGTTGTTGCAAGGACCTAAAAGAACGAGAACGAGATAGAATTGTATATTATGAGGATATGGAGGATATATAACAGTTGACTATAGACTTGAATAGCTTAAAACCGTTGTGATCGGGAAAACATCATTTCGACAGTCAATATAACAGTTCTGGGGAAGAACCTATCATAAATTCTTCCTCCTTACTAATGGAAGACGGAGTGAATGAGGATGGGCCAACTCCGAGTCATAAAAGGTCCTAGTTATGTAGATCTCAACTACTGGAACCAAGTTTCCTTTTCTTTTCTTAACATGAATATAGGCATAGGGAAGCCTGAGACAAGCAATGTCTATCTATCTTACATGGACAAAGGATTTCTCTCTCTCTCTCTCTCTCTCTCTCTCTCTCTCTCTCTCTCTCTCTCTCTCTCTCTCTCATCATTATTAACTACCTGATGAGACATTGTTTTTTTTTTCGATGTCGAAACAAAATGTACACTTTTATAGTAAATTACAATTTGTACATGTTCTAAACTATAACTTCACGCTCTCGCAACCTAATTGAGCATTCTGGAAGAATGGTAAACTTTGAAATATCTAGCATCTACGCATCGTTTATTCAGTAATAAATTAGAACACTCTCAGCAGAATTTGACCCCTGCGACCTCTATCCCCATAAGGGAAGCTACTATGTGATCTGCCGCATCTTAGACCGCTCGACCACGAATGACGATCAGTCTAAATGAGGTCAAATTAATCTTATAACACAGTTTTTGAATTCAACGTAATAACTATCTCTGCTCTGAAATGTATCGTAATGTCAGCTAAGGTAAACATTTTACGGAAATTAACGAAGATTAACGAAATGATTATAAACAATCGACAATTTGAAATTATTTGTTTGAACATTATTTTTTTTACCAATACTCGTATGTAAGTAGATATTCTATTTATAATCAAGCAATATATATATATATATATATATATATATATATATATATATATATATATTCCTACCGGCCTGATTATTTACGATATTTTTTATTACGAAAATGTGTGTCATATCTTCTTAAATACGAGTATCGATCAAAAGCAATATTCAAACAAATCATTTCAAATTGTCGGTTGTTTATAACTAAGTTTCGTTTACCTTTTCGTTAATTTCCGTAATATATATATATATATATATATATATATATATATATATATATATATATTACCGGGCATAATTATTAGGCTACCCCAGTTTTAAAAAAATAATGTATTTCATACTATTTTTAGTATTTATTGCCAAGTGGATAATTCTAAATGAAAATAGAATGGTTCTTTGTTATTATTACTTTGCAAAATTTTACAAAGCAGCTAGGAATACTTTGCTTAGGCTAGTCAATAAGATCCCTGGGGTTCTTATTGGCTAGCCTAAGCAAAGTATTCATGGGGAAGGGATCACAAAAACTGGACACCAGAACAGTTCCTTTGATGCACATATTATTGTGCAGTATTAAAAAAGAAGTATTCTATTTTCATTTCTAATTATCCACTTGGCAATAAATACTAAAAATAGTTTGAAATCCATTTCTTTTAAAAAACTGGGGTGGCCTAATAATTATAGCCGGTAGTGTGCACACACACACACACACACACACACACACACACACACACACACACATATATATATATATATATATATATATATATATATATATAAATTAAGCTCTTTTGAATTTGTTTTATTTCAGGTAGTTCATAACACACTTACTCTCTAAACGAGCTTTCCTTCCCCTCTATCTTTTTATAATTTCCTCAGCTTTTCTCTTACCTTTGCCAAACGGAAGGGTAGTAAGGAGTGAGAGAGTAGGAGGAGAGAGCCTATAGCATAACCGTAGCAGTAGCAGCTTAAGCTGTGATTGTAGCAGTAATTGTGTGTGTGTATATGTGTGCGTACTGTACAATATAGTAAAAATAGGTAGGTTTGTTGTTGTATCCAGCGACCTAATAACGAAATTTTTGGCCTCTACACCTTTGGCCATTAATCAGTTGTTTTTTTCTGTTTATAATGGACACAGGAGCCATGATTTTTCAGTAATAAAAAAAAAATTCTCTTTCAAAATCTCTCACAAAATCGCGTACAGTCACAAAATAGCGTACAGTATTTTGGTTATGGTCTGTGCATACGCCGCTTAATATAAGATTACAGTAAAGTAGCTTCTATGGACATTACTTTTATAGATATTTTAATAAAATTACACTCTGTTATCGTTATTCTATTATCCAATCCCTTTGTGTTTGAAGACGTTACTATCATTTGTTGTATGACAAAGCAACATTTTTCATAATTATCCTTCCGTGGAAATTCCACGGGTTCCGCTTGTGTGTAATAAATGTGAAATTGATTTTCATTGTTTTCACTAAATGTTGAGTTATTTTGCTTTTATGCGACATCAGATACAAGGATATTGCAATTCTGAATTCAAAGTTAGTTTTTTTCTGTTTTGCCCAGTGTTGTTCCTCATAGACAAAGACGGAAACTAGGAGATAACAAATCTAATATATTGATTTTCTAAGAGCAACTTAGATGTGGCACAAGGCCGAAAGTATGGGATACGCAGTGAGGATCGAATTCACTACTCAATTGTAACTGGTTCTAGCGAGATAAGCTTGCTAACCTTTACACTGTGACGAAGTGCCCAAATTGCACTGTATGTTAACTGAAATCGAATTGTTCAGTCTCGTACGGAAGGGTGCTGAGAATACCATGGACCGAAAATGTAATCAATGATGAGGTTTGGAGAGGATGAAAACGAAAGGAAAGCTAATAATTAACATCAGGAAAATACAGCTGAAGTTCCCTGGACATGTAATAAGGCTTGGAGAATCTGATACTCACAGGTCAGATAGAGGGGGAAAAGAGACAGAGGAAAGCAGTGGATAACATATTTGAAAGGCCTAAGCAGTTGGATGACAGAACGGGGGTTGCGAGATGCTACAGGGAAAAGCGTGCTAAGGGACACTAAGGATAGGAAGATACGGAAAACCATGATCGCCTACATCCTGAAGAAGTATAGTTTCGAGAGAGAAACCTCTTTTGTCCGTGTATAAAGAGTGGTAGAAGGAATATGGTTGTTGAAGTTTGATTGATTTCACTGCAGTCTACAATGTAGTTTATATATATATATATATATATATACACGCTCTCACACCCTGATTGAGCACTCTGGAAGAATGGTAGACTTTGAAGAAACAGTAGCTACTCTGGCATCGACGCATCGTTCATTCAGTAATGAATTAGAACACTGTAACTACTGGCGTATGTTTACATGCTATATCACATGCTAAAAGTCTGTTTCCTACTACCGAGCGCCCATAGCTCAGAGGTAGAATTGCCGACTGACGCCAGTTCGGTCAGGTATCAATCCCGGGTAAAAAAAGCAATCAGATGCCTAACCGTACTTATGAGCTGTGATACAGCAAAACAGGACTGTTTGCCGATGACTATATATATAATCATTTCACCCCAAGCAAGGCAGTACTACCACTGGTATGCAGGGGTTTATATAAAAGGTGAGCGATGAGAAAGCGGAACAAATTACAGGGGGTTTCAGAGAATGGATAAGAGAAGGATGAGAACACTGGTGTGAAAAGAGCTGCGCGAGAGTAGAGTAGAACGGAAGAACAGGATACAAGGGTTGTCAAGGATGTAAGTCAAGGAGATAAGAGATGGCAACTGACATTGCATTTGAATTCTTGAAGATTGTAGCTGTAAGGGAAGTAAGTACTCGGAAGGGAATTCCACAGGCAGGAAGTGCGAGTTAAGATGCTAGAGTAGAAGTTGAGGTGACATTTTATCGGTTTCACTGTAAAAGGGTGGAACCTAGTCACTAGTCTTCTTCTTCTTCTATGTGCCCTGTCCCTTCAGGACGTAGGCGATCATGGCCCTCCACGTCTCCCTATCCCTTGTGGCCCTCAGCATGTTTGTTCCTGTTACCCCTGGTAACCCCCGTTCTGTCATCCACCCGACCAGGCTCTGCAAATATGTTATCCTCTGCCTTCCTCTGTCTCTCTTTCCCTCTACCTGGCCAGTCAGTATCAGGTTCTCCAAACTCTCCTTCCTCATTGCGTGTCCCAGGAACTTCAATTGTCTCTTCCTGATGCACGGTATTAATTTCCTTTTGGTTGCCATTCTTTCCAACACCTCATCGTTGCTTGCATGTTCAGTCCGCAGCATCCTTCTGTAGAACCACATTTCCGCTGCTTCCTGTTTTGTCCTCATTTTCGATGATATTGTCCAGCACTCACTGCCGTATTGAAGAACTGACATCACATAGCAATCCAGCACTCTTTTCTTTGTTTCTAGTGAAATTTTCCTGTGTGTTAGTACTTTGCTCAGCTCTGGAACGCGCCCTTTGCCATGCCAATTCGCCTTCTGATCTCCTGTGTCGCACTTTCCATCTCCTGTTAGAACACTTCCTAGATATTTAAATTTTTGCACCTGTTTTATTCTGGTATCCCCCACCTGTATTTGACATTTTGGGTGGCACCTTTTGCTGATGACCATGCATTCAGTTTTCGTAAAGTTTATTTGTAGTCCTTTTTTGTCACTCTCCCGCGCTACCTTCTGTATGAGGTTTTGCAGTTTCCTTTCCGTGTCTGCAATCAGCACTGTGTCATCTGCATACTTTATGTTGTTCAAGTTGTGGCCTCCAATAGCAAATCCTGGCGTGTCGTCTAGGGTCCTCAAAATATTCTCGCTGTACAGGTTGAACAAATCCGGTGAAAAGGCACATCCTTGTCTTACGCCTCTTTCTATCTTTGTAAATCTACTGAGATCGTTACCTGTCCGTATGCAGGCCGTTTGCTGCCATTAGAGATTCTTAATTACTCTGATGTCTTTCCCGAAAATGTCTAGGCTGCCGAGCATCTCACATCAATTCTTTGTGTCGTATCTTGTCGAATGCCTTCGCATAGTCAATGAAACAGGTACAAATCTTTCTTCATTTGTATTGCCCTTTCGGAGAGCATCCTAATCATGAATATGGCGTTCCTTGTTCCAGTGTCTTTGACGAACCCGCACTGTTCCTGCCCTATCTCTGGCCTGATTCTGCTTCTCGCTCTATTCATCAGGATACTGACAATCAGTTTTGTGATGTGACTCATTAAGCTGATAGTTCTGTGTAGTTCACATTCGTTTGCACCTGGTTTCTTCGGCAGTGCTATAAATATCGACTTGCATAGGTCGTCTGGTATTATTCCACTGCTATAAATTTCGTTTATTATGTCGGTAATTTTTTCTATGCCATATTCTTCTAAGGCTATCAGCAACTCTATCACTATGCCGTCTGGACCAGGTGCTTTGTTTCTGTTCATTTTGGCCATTGCAGCTTCCATTTCGGATTTTAGTATTTTCGGTCCATCCATCTCCTTGTGTATTCTCGGTTGTTCTCTCCCGTCGCAAAAAAGATCCTTTATATACTCTTCCCATCGCTGGAGTATTTCCTCTTTCTCCAATTAGTCAGTCAGTTTAGGTGCCATACGTGATACACGCTTGGGCGATCATGTCTCAAAAGAGACATGACTGACTGGGCGGAAGATTATCCCGCAGTAGGTTGCCATTGCTTTCTGCGGTAGACTGGTTGCCGACCAAGGCTATAGAACCCAATCTGTCCTGTTATTTAACCCATAACTGGAAGGAAGAGACGGATTAATACCTTTCCCAAGGGTATTTGCGCGTAAATGAATACAATGGATTCATTTACGCGCAAATACCCTTGGGAAAGGTATTAATCCGTCTCTTCCTTCCAGTTATGGGTTAAATAACAGGACAGATTGGGTTCTATAGCCTTGGTCGGCAACCAGTCTACCGCAGAAAGCAATGGCAACCTACTGCGGGATAATCTTCTGCCCAGTCAGTCATGTCTCTTTCGAGACATGATCGCCCAAGCGTGTATCACGCATGGCACTTAACTGACTCCAATTAGTAGCTCGATTAAATTCATGAAGAGCGGTCACCAGGGAGCTAAGTTCATCGGAGCAGAAACAGTGAAAGTATTTGTAGAAGGGACAGAGGAATGCCACATTACGTCGGTGAGAAAGTGACAGGGTTTGAGCTGCGAGGTTGGGATCAGTTATATTGCTTATTCTCTGTTGGATTTTGTCAAAAACCCCGAGATGAATAGCAGGGGCACCGAACAAATGTGACTGCAGTATTCAATGCACGGGCGGATGGTAGATTTCGGACCGCCTGCAGTCACTCGCTCACCGGCGTGACGTGGCTTCCTGTGCCTCTTCTATAAATACTTTCACGGCTTCTGCTCCGATGAACTTAGTTCACTGATGCCTCCTAGGTATGAATTTGCACGAGTTACTAGATTAGCAATTAGGTCCCACCCTTTTACTGTGAAACAGATAAGATGTAACCGCAATTTCTACTCCATCAGCTTCTTTTCTCGCACTTTCCGCCTGTGGAACTCCCTTCCATACACTTGCTTCCCCGACAGCTACAGTCTCCAAGAGTTTAAATGTAAGTTCAATAGACACCTCCTAACACACTAACTCGCACCCATTCTCTCAAACACCCTTCCCATCTACCCAACCCCCATCATCGTTATCCTTACCCGTCTATCACCCTCCTTCTGACATTTCCTATATCTAACCACTCTTTCCAATCCTTTTCCCCTATCTAATCCCTTGCGCAATAGTGGCAATGGAATGCCTTGATTGGGGTGAAATGATTAAAAAAATATATATATATATGTGCAAGATGGATGCAAACGAGAAAAACTTCCTGTCCCAACACAATGAACCGACCTTCCTAGCAGCTCATTTAGCTATGGATTCAATGTAGTCATTCCACTTGAGGTCGGCTGATAGATTTAGGCCGAGGAGGCGCAATGTTTTGCTTTCAGGGAGACAAGTCTGATCCAGGCTGATGGGGGTTTGAGCGATTGTCTATGTTGATTAAAGAATCGCAACTTCGTTTTGGAAGCATTAAAATTTAAAAATTAAGTCTTGACTTGGGTTGAGAGAGAATTATTTTCTTTTTATTTGGTTTTTGGCGACTTATAGTTTCTGGGAGGATAAGGTATTTTCATCGGTCAATAAATTAGAACATACGTCATTTGATCTAAACTGTCACCGTCCGCCTTAAAAGATAATCTGGCGCTAAATTTAAATAGTATTTTGCGTTTGTACCTTTAAAGAAACACGATACCTAATGTTTATATAGGAATGCTCATGAAATTACCGAAAAATAGCATACTACAATGAAAAGATGCTCTAAACTTGACGAAAACTAAGTGTTATCGTTAAAATCTTGAAGGTTATTACCAAAAGGAAAGAACAAATTATTTTTTTCATTTTAGCAACTGTTTTTTTTTTTTTTTTTTTTTTAATCATATCACGCCAAGCAAGGCGAAAATGCCACTGATGCGCAAGGGGGCTACGTAAGAGTGAAAAGATTGGAAAAGAGAAAACCGAAACCGCCGCATCCTAAACAGGAAACAAGGGATGAGCCTCTTCACCTGTTCAATAGATGTGGGTGGAGTGTGAACCGGGCGATAGTTTAGTATATCTACTCCAATTGAAAAAAAAGAAAAAAAGAAAAGAGTGAAAAGATTGCAAAAGAGAAAACCGGAAACCGCATCCTGAACAGGAAACAAGGGATGAGCCTCTCCACCTGTTCAATAGATGTGGGTGGAGTGTGAACCGGGCGATAGTTTAGTATATATACTCCAATTGAAAAAAAAGAAAAAAAGAAAAGAGTGAAAAGATTGCAAAAGAGAAAACCGAAACCGCATTCTAAACAGGAAACAAAGGATGAGCCTCTTCACCTGTTCAATAGATGTGGGTGGAGTGTGAACCGGGCGATAGTTTAGTCTATCTACTCCAATTGAAAAAAAAGAAAAAAAGAAAAGAGTGAAAAGATTGCAAAAGAGAAAACCGGAAACCGCATCCTAAACAGGAAACAAGGGATGAGCCTCTTCAGCTGTTCAGTAGATGTGGGTGGAGTGTGTACCGGGCGATAGTTTTGTCTATCTACTCCAATTGAAAAAAAAGAAAAAACAAAAGAGTGAAAAGATTGGAAAAGAGAAAACCGGAAACCGCATCCTGAACAGGAAACAAGGGATGAGCCTCTTCACCTGTTCAATAGACGTGGGTGGAGTGTGAACCTGGCGATAGTTTAGTATATATACTCCAATTGAAAAAAAAGAAAAAAAGAAAAGAGTGAAAAGATTGCAAAAGAGAAAACCGGAAACCGCATCCTAAACAGGAAACAACGGATGAGCCTCATCACCTGTTCAATAGATGTGGGTGGAGTGTGAACCGGGCGATAGTTTAGTCTATCTACTGCAATTGAAAAAAAAATAAAAAGGAAAAGAGTGAAAAGATTGGAAAAGAGAAAACCGGAAACCGCATCCTAAACAGGAAACAACGGATGAGCCTCTCCACCTGTTCAATAGACGTGGGTGGAGTGTGAACCGGGCGACAGTTTAGTCTATCTACTCCAATTGAAAAAAAAGAAAAAAAGAAAAAAGTGAAAAGATTGGAAAAGAGAAAACCGGAAACCGCATCCTAAACAGGAAACAAGGGATGAGCCTCTTCACCTGTTCAATAGATGTGGGTACTTCAACAGAAATGTGATACATATTTAAAAAGCATTTTTGAAAAAGAAATATATTGACGTTTATATTTTAATTTTAATTTCCAGGTAAAAGTTTATATTTAATGTTTTCAATAAGCAAAATACTTTTCTAATTTAAATTTACTGGAAGGTTTTTTTTTGTTTTTGTTTTTTTGTAAATCTTTAAAAAATCACTTATTTTAGCGACATTTCCTATCTGTCAATACAATTTAATTCCCTTTATTAAAAAATATTTAAAAATAAAATATACCTGCGTGAAACCTTATCTCAGGAATATTAGCTAATTTAAATTTTATTAATCTGAAGTGAAACAAATATTACTTATTTGAAGATTAAAATGTCGCAGAAATTAACTTTTTAAAACAGTGGTAGGTGTTTATGTAAAGTATTGACAGTTTGACATACAGAAGTTATCTAATTGTTTTCTATGGCAGATATATCTGTAAAAATGACTTGAGGAATATAAAGTGGACGCATTTTTATATAAATTTTAAATTTTAATCTTAAAATTTAGGAAAATATTCTCTGTAATCTAATCTTTTATTGAATTTTAAGTACTTAAGGCTTTAAATTTACAATTTACAGTTATCGTCCTTATTTTCTGATAATATCGTGTATAAACAGTTGTATTGACAAAAATCGGCATGTGTGTACACTCACAAAATAAATTCAAAGCTATTTTTAAATTACCAGGAGTCAATGAATTGCAGTAAGTTCTTCTATTTATGATTAGTAAAAAATATTGAAAATAATTATTGTAAAAATTCTTTATTGATCGAGTTTTTTTTTTTTTTAAGACCATAGTGTTCATAATATATCTTATTCATAAAAGCAATTAAAAACTTTCCAATTTAAATAATGTTTTAGTTTTACTGAATTTTTTTATTTTATGATTCAAAGCAAATTTTCGGGAACTGGTGTACCTGTTTTAAAAAATTCAATATGTATGCTCTGTTACGGGTGTTCAGTGTCTTGGTGTGGTTGATTGGTTTTTTTTTAGATTTTTGTCTGTTGTCGCCTATATGGTATGCGTTCTCACAGTAAATGCTTTAACTATTTCGAGTTTCACTGAGCACTTTTCGTAACATTAAATTAAATCACTATCCCGTTTATGTTTTTTTCCTCCTCCCTCGGGGCATTACGGTTAGTTTATTAGCTTAACCAAACATGGCGATCACTCGCGTTCAGATTGTACGATGCTAACACCCCTGTGTTTTTTACCATCTTACACCCATCTGTTTTCTTTTTGTTTTTTTTAATGTTCCTTATTTGGTTAACCGGGCATTTCAGCTTCCAGATGATTGCACATAGTGCATGAAACACGGTTCGTTCGATTTCGGTTTTTTCGAAAAAAAAACAAACAAACAAACAAACAAAAATGTTTATATATAGTAGCTACATTAGCATTTACGCATCGTTCATTCAGCAATGAATTAGAATACTCTCAGCTATTGGGCGTGTGTAAAATGATAATGTACACGCTAAAAAGTCTGCCTCCTTCTACCGAGCGCCCATAGCTCAGAGGTAGAATCACCGACTGACGCCAATTTGGTCGGGTTTCAATCCTGGGTAAAAAGCAATCGGATGTCTAACCGTACTGATGAGCTGTGATACAGCGAAACAGATCTGTCTGCGGATGACTATATATATATATATATATATATATATATGTGTGTGTGTGTGTGTGTGTGTGTGTGTGTGTGTGTGTGTGTGCGCGCGCGCGCGCGTGTGCGCGTGTGTGTAGTTAGAAAGGAAAACTCAACACATCATTTAGATTGGTTATGAATTATAATTCATTTCTATCAGCTAAATTGGCTCATTTCATCAGACCACACAATATCTGTTCCATTCGGTATAAATATGTTCCGGGTAAATATTTATCCCGAATGGAACGAATATACAGTAGTCTGATAAAATGAGCTAATTTAGCTCATATAAATGTTGACGTGTTGAGTTTTCCTTTATAACTATCATATTGCTCTGGATAACATCCACTGAGCTCTCTTTACAGATATGACACTTAATATTTTATATTAAGTATATCTGGTTCCTCGGCGTTCACGGTTTTGACATTTACAATGACACGCATAAGTATTGGATACATGTTATTTTCTGTTATAACTCTAGTTTATGCTCGCCATTTTGCCTGATATTTGGTAAGTAATATCTAGTTGTTTTAGTTGAATGTGGAAAGAAAATTAAAAACTCATTGGCGAATCAATTTTTTTGTATCAAAGTTCAAATTTACACTATGCAAAATTATTGGATACATCAATTTAATATTTTGTTGCATAGCCTCTGTTTTGTTTCACTGCTTCCAGTCGCTTTCTATAGTTGGCCACAAGTTTTCCACACTGATCCACCGTTACTTTACCTCATTCTTCCTTGCATAATTCCTCTAATTGCTTGATATTTTGTGGATTCCGCTTATGAACTTTAACCTTCAAAGTATTCCACAAATACTTAATTAGATTCAAGTCAGGAGACTGACTTGGCCAATTGAGAGAACTAATACCATTATTTTCAAACCATTCTACCATCCGCCCGTGCATTGAATACTGCTGCCATATCTGGTCGGGTGCCCCTGCTGTTCTCCTCGGGCTTCTCGATAAGGTTCAGAGGAGGGTCTGTAATGTGATAGATACCGACTTGGCAGACCGCCTGCAGTCTCTCTCCCACCGGCGAGACGTGGCTTCCCTGTGTCTCTTCTATAAATACTTTCACGGCTTCTGCTCCGATGAACTTAGATCACTGGTGCCCCCTAAATACGAATTTGCACGAGATACTAGATTAGCAACTAGATCCCACCCTTTTACAGTGAAACCGATAAAATGCAGCCGTAACTTCTACTCCAACAGTTTCTTTCCTCGCACTTCCCGACTGTGGAATTCTCTTCCAAACGATTGCTTCCCCGACGGCTACAATCTCCAGGAGTTTAAATGTAAGGTCAACAGACACCTCCTAACACACTAACCTGCTCCCATTCTATCAAACACTCTTCCCATCTGCCCGACCCTCATCCTCGCTATCCTTACTCATCTGTCACCTTTCTCCTGACATTCCCTATGTCTATCCACTCCTTCTCTTTACCTTCTCCTATGTAGCTCCATGCGCAATAGTGGCAGTGGAATGCCTTGCTTGGGGTGAGATGATTAAAAAAAAAAATTCCTTTGTAAGTTTTGCGGTATTTTTAGGATCATTGTAGTGTTGAAGCACTAAATTCCGACCATGTCCTAAAGAAGTTGCAGATTTCTGAATGTTCTTCTGTAGAATCTCCCTGTACATGCTACCATTTATTCTACCATTCATTCTACCATGGATAACTTGTAATTCACTAGTGCCCTTGAATGAAAAGCATCCCCATATCATAATGGAATCACTTCCAAACTTAACTGTGGGGGATGGTGTTGTGCTTGTTGAAGGCAGTGCCATTTTTTTTCGCCAAACACTTGTCGCTGTGTTCCTTCCGAATAGTTCAAATTTCGTTTCATCTGACCTTTTCCCAAAACTGCAGACCTTTCTTTTCATAAGTTTTGACAAACTTTATTCGGTCTTTGACATGTTTTGTTTTCAGTAAAGGCACTTTTCTTGGTGATCTTGAATGACAGCCTGTACAATATAGAGCTAATGGTATCCTTACTTACATTAATTCCAGCACCCTCAAGATCAGCTTTAATTTCAGAACGAGTAATGAAGGGGTTTTTTTTTTTTTTTTTTGCAAATTTCTGCTGATCCACCTTGAAGTTTTCTCATTTATTTTTCTCGGTCTTCCATTTCTTGGAAGGTTTACTATACCGTCGCCATATTTCTTATACTTTCTAATGATATTTCCTAATGTACTTAGTGCTAGATTTATTTATTTGCTAATTTTTCGGTAACCTTGTCCTCCTTTGTGACGTTCAATGATTCTATTTCGCATTATCTCTGGATAATTCTTTAGTTTTTGCCATTTTTAATCTTTGAATTGCAGAATGCACATCAAAGAGTCAGATGATTAGTAGCACTATCTTGTAAGCAATTTTCTGCTTCTCTGATTGGTCAGAGATAACATTACAATACTAGCGAAAATTTGAATATTTAAAGTCTTTTAAAATGCAAAGTTTCGATTGGAAATTTGAAAAAGTGTCATGTATCCAATACTTTTGCATTGGGTAATTTTGAACTTTGATAAAAAAATGGATTCAACCATGAATTTTTTATTTTCCTACCACATACAACTGAAACAACTTTACGAGATATTACTTACCAAATATCAGGCAAAATGGCGAACATAAACTAGAGTTATAACAGAAAATAATATATATCCAATACTTATGCGTGTCACTGCATATATATATATATATATATGTGTGTGTGTGTGTGTGTGTGTGTGTGTGTGTGTGTGTGTGTAGAAAATAATAAAATCCATGATTTAAAATTAATAGCAATTGCTCTAAGACAGATACAGATAAAACAACAAATCCTAACAAACTCTGTTCAAAACTAAATCATGAGATGATCAGTCAGTTAAGTGGCATACGCGATACACGCTTGGGCGATCATGTCTCGTAAAAGACATGACTGACTGGGCAGAAAATTATCCCACAGTCGGTTGCCATTGCTTTCTGCGGTAGACTGGTTGCCAGCCAACGCTATAGAACCCAATCTGTCTTGCCATTTAACTCATAGCTGGAGGGAGAAGAGATAGATTATATTACATTATTATATTAAATATAATTAGTGGTGGATCAGTTTATTACTTCATAACAATAGAAAACTGATCCCCCAGTTTATGCCCATTTTAATTATGTTTCCAGCTGTTATATTCAGCCAATCTGTCCTGTTATTTAACCCATAACTGGAGGGAAGAGACGGATTAATACCTTTCCCAAGGGTATTTGCGAGTAAGTGAATGCAAGGAATTTAGCTGGAATTCGAACTCGGCTTCCCGATTCCTCATTCCGTGTCGATATCCACTGCACCACGATGATAAGATTATCAAATTGAAAAAGCCAAAGTGAACACATTTTCTCCGGTAGCGAAACATGTCTTTGACAAAAAAAGAATTCTATTAATCTTCACTTTTTTTTTTTCGGATATCATACATCCCAGAGCAACAAGAATATTATGTAACGGAGAAGTACTTTGTTGAGTTTGCAGTTGGGCACTGCGTGTTGAGTTGTTATAGATCTTTTGCATTTTTCAATAGATTTACTGGTAGAAGGCACTTTGACAAGTAGGTTTCTTATCGCAAAGTGCTCGATATCGGGGTGGAGATAGAGCGTTGATAGTTTTAGTGCAAATAATCTATCATTTTAACTGAGAAGCTTCATGCCAGAACCCGCACAGTTAAAATGACAAATTCTTTGCGCTGAAACTATATACAATACCGGCCATAATTATTAGGCCACCCCAAATTTTTAAAAGAAATGATGTATTTCATACTATTTTTAGTATTTATTACCAAGTGGATAATTCTAAATGAAAATAGAATGGCTCTTTTGTTATTACTTTGCAAAATTTTGCAAGGCAAACAGCGACAATTTACCCATCGCACCCTGTAAATTTGCTATATCTATCTATCTCTCTCTCTCTCTCTCTCTCTCTCTCTATATATATATATATATATATATATATATATATATATATATATATACTACCTGAGGCCACTCCAGTTTTTTAAAAGAAATGACGTATTTCATACTAGTTTTAGAATTTATTGCCAAGTGGATAATTCTAAATGAAAATAGAATGGTTCTTTTTTTAGTATTACTTTGAAAAAGTTTACAAGCCAAAGAAGCAAAGTTTAAAACTCGTCAGAATCACCCTAAATTTTCTTCATTTTTCATTGATGAAACCGCAATATAGGTAATTATTAAATATTTATAAATTCATTTGATGCACATGTTATTGTGCAATATTAACAAAAGAACCATTCTATTTTCATTTACAATTATTCACTTGGCAATAAATACTAAAAAGCAGTATTAAATACATCCTCTTTTTTAAACACTGGGATTGCCTAATAATTATGGCTCGTGTGTGTGTGTGTGTGTGTGTGTGTGTGTGTGTGTGTGTGTGTGTGTGTGTGTGTGTGTGTGTGTGTGTGTGTGTGAAAAATAAAACTCAACGCGTGTGTGGAATTGATTTTTTAAAATTCCTAACTGCATACTCGACAAAGTACATCTTCGATACATTAGATTTTTTGTTGTCTTATAAATAAACAATTATATTTATCATAATTAGTTGCTCAAATAAAGATATTTTCTTTGTAAATGGTGACCACTTTAACAATGAGATCAAAGTTCGGTAAATCAGCAATGTATAAAAGAGATTGTAGTTTATTATATAAGATTATAAATTATAATGTTCTAACCTGTCATATTTGAAGTAAACGACTATGAAAATGTTTAAACCCATCGAACTGCTTTAATTACAACAATTTCCTTTTTCACCATTTCACGGCCTACGCACATCTCTCAAAGAAACGACTGTATAGCGCAATGAAGCAAAATAAATTTACTTGACCCGCGCAACAACGGGTATCACTGCTAGTATATAATAGATTAGAATCTACATGATTTTCTACTTACATGCTAGTGAATAAAATGTACTTGAATCGTATCTTTTTTATTCTCTAATGCCATCGAATTAATGGGAGTAGAAGGGTGTAGGCCGAAAGGGGAGAAGACGAGAAATACAGCGCCCTCTTCCCGATTTTCCCGGCTTTTTTCACCTCCTTCCTTTGTCCACTTATCGTTTGTGCGTCGTTTAAAAAACTCTACAAGGGGCGGCCTTTGACAGGAGGCTAGATTCATGAAGTCCCGTAATGGAGCGATCTCTCTACAAGCACCTCCCCTTCGGAATTAATCGACTGTGATAAGAAAGAACATCTTTTCAGGTTAAAGAGAGACAAGACAAAAAGGGATAGAGAATGAAAGTGAGAGGGGAAAATAGAAGGTAAAAAATAGGAAAGAAGATTAAAAGAAAAGAAAAAGAAAAAGAAAATAGGGAACGAAAGAAAAATAATGAGAAACAGAAATTCAAAATAAAGGAAGGAAAAAATATGAAGAGGATTGAAAACGAAACAAAGAAATAAAGACAAAGAAAAGAGCAAAAAAGAAGAGAAAGATGAAAAGAAATATAGAAAAAGCAAGTAGAAAAGTAAAAAAAAAATGATAAAAATTGAAAGGAAAGGAAGAGAAAGAGAAAGAGAAAGAGAAAGAGAGCTCTAAAGTGAAGACGATAATAAAGGGTAGAAGAAGAAGAAGAAGAACATGAAGAAGAAGAACAAGAAGAACAAGAAGATAAAGAACAAACTGAAGAAGAAGAAAAAGACAATAACCAAGACGAAGAAGAAGTTGAAGAAGAAAACAATGGCCAAGAAAAAGAACAAACCGAAGAAGAAAACGACAAAAACAAAGAAGAAGAAGAACAACAACAACAAACAGAAGAAGAAGAAGAAACTAAGAAGAAGAAGAAAAAGCAGAGAAAGAAGACGACAAAGACCAAGTAGAAGAACAAGAAAAAGCCGGACTAAAGGACAATGAACAAGAAGAAAAAGTATCTGAAGAAGAAGAAGAAGAAGAAGAAGAAGAAGAAGAAGAAGAAGAAGAAGAAGAAGGCAACAACTAAGAAGAAGAAGAAGAGAAAGAAGAAGACAAAGACCAAAGAGAAGAAGAAGAAGAAGAAGAAGAAGAAGAAGAAGCCAAGAAAGAAGGAGACAAAGACCAAGACGAAGAAGAAAAAGAAGAAGACAAAGACGAAGGAGACAAAAAAAAACGAAGTAGATAATGATCAAGAAGAAGCCGGACTAAAAGACAATGAACAAGAAGAAAAGGTATCTGAAGAAGAAGAAGAAGAAGAAAAAGAAGAAGAAGAAGAAAAAGAAGAAGAGAAAGAAGAAGTCAAAGACCAGGAAGAAGAAGAAGCCGAAAAAGAAGAAGACAAAGACCAAAGAGAAGAAGAGTCGTGAAAGAAGAAGAAGCCAAGAAAGAAGAAGACAAAGACCAAGACGAAGAAGAAAGAGAAGAAGACAAAGACGAAGGAGAAGAAGAAGAAAAAACCGAAGTAGATAAAGACCAAGAAGAAGATGAATCCGAAGAAGAAACCGAATTAAAAGACAATGAACAAGAAGAAAATGTACCTGAAGAAGAAGAAGAAGAAGAAGAAGAAGAAGAAGACAAAAACTAAGAAGAAGAAGAAGAAAAAAGCCGAGAAAGAAGAAGACAAAGACCAAGAAGAAAAAGAAAAAGAAGAAAAAGTCGAAGTAGATAAAAACCAAGAAGAAGAAAATGAATCCGGAAAAGAAGCCGAACTAAAAGACAATGAAAAAGAAGACAAAGACCAAGAAGAAGAAGAAGAAGAAGAAGAAGAAGATCAACAACAACAACAACAAGAAGAACAAGCTGAGGAAGAAAAAGTCAATAACCAAAACGAAGAAGAAGAAAACAACGAATGAATGGAAAGCAAAATAAACACTGGAAGAAAGGAAGGAAGGAAAAACGTTATTCGAAGAAAAAATGAAAAGAATCCAAATACGAGAAGAAGAGGAAATACAAACAATAAATGAAGACAGCGATAAATGGAAGGGGTGCCCCCCCCCACCAACATCCACACCATTTGTCAGAGATATATGAGTTTTAAATGTATAATTGTTGCAGTCACTAACAAAACACAAGGCGTTTTGATCGGGAGGGTGAGAAGATCGAGTGGTAGGGTTATTGGACAGGAATGATTGTAAGGTTCGAATCCGGCATGGGTGTGGGTGATGGGGGTCGGGGATGAGTTTGACAGGGATGAGCAATGACTCGCCTTAAGAATAATCGACAAAATGGCCAGGAAAGAAATTCAAACAAAATTTCTGGGGTGCCGGCAAAAGTTTTCTCAGCTTCACAAAAACATATTTCAGACTCAGAAATAAGTGAACCAGGCCGATGAATTTTCAGCACACACTCGTATATATGTAAATAGAAGTATGTGTGTGTGTTTGAGCGAGAGAAAGGGAGAGTGAGAGATTTTATTATGCAAGAAAATGTGTGTACACAATTTGAGAGTTTTTCAGGATATATTTATATGCGCAATCGTTGTGGTGTAGAGGATATCGGCTTGGAACGAGAAATCGAGGACCCGAGTTCGAATTCTAGTTGAATTCCTTGCATTCACTTACGCACAAATAACCTTGGAAAAGGTATTAATCCATCTCTTGCCTCCAGTTATGGGTAAAATAATAGGACAGATTGGGTTCTATAGCCTTGGCTGGCAACCACTCTACCGCAGAAAGCAATGGCAACCTACTGCGGGATAATCTTCTGCCCAGTCAATCATCTCTTTCGAGACGTGATCACCCAAGCGTGTATCACGTATGGCCTTAAGTGACTGACTGAATATAATAGTTGAAAACATAATTAAAACTTCTTCTGGGCATAAAATGGGGGGTCGGTTTTATATTGTTATGAAGTAATAAACTGATCCCCCACGAATTACTACTTATTAATATAACACATCTCTTCTCCCTCTAGTTATGGGTCAAACAACAGGACAGATTGGGTTATATAGCCTTGACTGGCAACCAGTCTACCGGAGAAAGTAATGTCAACATACTGCGGTATAATCTTCTGCCTAGTCATGTTTCTTTCGCGACATGATCGCCCAAGCGTGTATCAAGCGTGGCACTCAGCTGACTGACTGATTGAATACCTCATAGATAATGGACTAATCCCCCTTTGATCACGTGAAAAGACAATAGACATCAAAGCTGCTACTTGGTTTCAGTCCGAAAATGAAAGGAAGAAAAGAAGGTAGAAAATGTTCAATGTCTGTTTCAGTGAAATGGAAAAAGCGGCCAATTTCAAATCTTTTCATTTGTACCCCCTTACTGCTTAAAATAACGACCAGGATTGATATTTATGATTGTTATTGCAATATTTTGTTAAAGTTTTTAAGTTCAAATATTTATCGATGCGACAGAGGAATTTCTATGATGCCTTTCCCAGGGGTATTTGCGCGTAAGTGAATGCAACGAATTCAAACTCGGCTCAGTCGAATGAGCCACTTTACAGCCTAAAATAGAGACAGATATGATTGTTATTGCAATATTTTGTTAAAGTTTTTAAGTTCAAATATTTATCGATGCGACAGAGGAATTTCTATGATGCCTTTCCCAGGGGTATTTGCGCGTAAGTAAATGCAACGAATTCAAACTCGGCTCAGTCGAATGAGCCACTTTACAGCCTAAAATAGCGACAGATATGATTGTTATTGCAATATTTTGTTAAAGTTTTTAAGTTCAAATATTTATCGATGCGACAGAGGAATTTCTATGATGCCTTTCCCAGGGGTATTTGCGCGTAAGTGAATGCAACGAATTCAAACTCGGCTCAGTCGGATGAGCCACTTTACAGCCTAAAATAGCGACAGATATGATTGTTATTGCAATATTTTGTTAAAGTTTTTAAGTTCAAATATTTATCGATGCGACAGAGGAATTTCTATGATGCCTTTCCCAGGGGTATTTGCGCGTAAGTGAATGCAACGAATTCAAACTCGGCTCAGTCGGATGAGCCACTTTACAGCCTAAAATAGCGACAGATATGATTGTTATTGCAATATTTTGTTAAAGTTTTTAAGTTCAAATATTTATCGATGCGACAGAGGAATTTCTATGATGCCTTTCCCAGGGGTATTTGCGCGTAAGTAAAAGCAACGAATTCAAACTCGGCTCAGTCGAATGAGCCACTTTACAGCCTAAAATAGCGACAGATATGATTGTTATTGCAATATTTTGTTAAAGTTTTTAAGTTCAAATATTTATCGATGCGACAGAGGAATTTCTATGATGCCTTTCCCAGGGGTATTTGCGCGTAAGTGAATGCAACGAATTCAAACTCGGCTCAGTCGGATGAGCCACTTTACAGCCTAAAATAGCGACAGATATGATTGTTATTGCAATATTTTGTTAAAGTTTTTAAGTTCAAATATTTATCGATGCGACAGAGGAATTTCTATGATGCCTTTCCCAGGGGTATTTGCGCGTAAGTAAATGCAACGAATTCAAACTCGGCTCAGTCGCATGAGCCACTTTACAGCCTAAAATAGCGACAGATATGATTGTTATTGCAATATTTTGTTAAAGTTTTTAAGTTCAAATATTTATCGATGCGACAGAGGAATTTCTATGATGCCTTTCCCAGGGGTATTTGCGCGTAAGTGAATGCAACGAATTCAAACTCGGCTCAGTCGAATGAGCCACTTTACAGCCTAAAATAGAGACAGATATGATTGTTATTGCAATATTTTTTTAAGTTGTTAAGCTCAAATATTTAACGAAGCCATAGGGGAATTTCCATCGGTATTTGATTTTTATAGAACTTAGCATGAGCATATGCAATCAGTCAGTCAGTTAAGTGCCATATGTGATACACGCTTGGGCGATCATGTCTCAAAAGAGACATGATTTACTGGACAGAAGATTATCCTGCAGGAGGTTGCCCGATACATTCTGCGGTAGACTGGTCGCCAACCAAGGCTATAGAACCCAATTCTGTTATTTAACTCATAACTGGAGGGAAGAGACGGATTAATTAATACCTTTCCCAATTGTATTTCTGCGTAAGTGAATGCAGGGAATTCAACTGAAATTCGAACTCAGATCTCTGATTTCTCGTTCCGAGCCGATATCCACTGCACTACAACGCACATCCATTCAATCATTAACTGAAAAATTATTAGGTTGTCCCAAAAGTTCGTAAACACTTGCAAAAAGTTGAAATTTTCTTGCCAAGTAATCTAAGGTTCCCAGAAAACACTTGCAAAAAATTGAAATTTCACTCGCAAAAACAACAAAAATTATTGCTCAAAATAAAGACCATCACTTTCCAAGACTTTCTGACATCGATCTGCAAGCTTTCGGATCGGGTCAAAGTACCATTCAGCTGGCTTCGAATCAAAGAATTCTTGACACGCTTTCTCGACTTCATCAAACGAGTCGAATCGGCAGCCCTTCAGAAAGTGTTGCATTGAGCGGAAAAGACCGTAATCTGATGGAGCACAATCAGCTCTTCAAACTTGTCTTTAGTCTTAGTGGCGGTGTGTGGCTTGGCATTGTCCTGCTGCACCAAAGCGCGCTTTTGGTTGATCAGAGCCAGGTACTTTTGCTTATACTTTTCGTAGATCCGCTCAAGTTGCTGACAGTAAAGTTCGGCACTGATGGCACGACCATTCGGAACCAACTCAAAATGCACGATTCCTTCAAAGTTCCACTAAACGCACAACATGACTTTCTTGCCGAATCTATCTTGTTTTGGAACCGACGGTGTCTCTTGCTCTATCTGAATCCATCGCTTGTCTCGATTATGCTGGACCAGATAGACCCATTTCTCGTCGGATGTCACAATGCGCTTCCAAAAACGCTCGTCCAATGGACTGCGGAGCAATTGACGGCAAATTTCAACTCGTCTGTTGGCTTGTGCTTCGGTGAGTTCGTGCCGATCTTGGCGCGGCTTTTTGTGAACAAAATCAAGTTGGTGAATTGTCGATTTGCCAACTCCAAGCTCATCAACCAATTCTCGAGTGCTCGATGAAGGTGCAATGTCCAACCCGGTTTGCAAGTCTCTATCATCCAACTTTAACGGCCGTCCCGAACAAGGCGTATCTTCAAGACTCATGTCGCCAGAATCGAAACGCTTGTACCACTTTGAGATCGCAGCATATGCAATTGTTCATTCATCTTCGGCATCACAAATCTCTTCTGTAGCTTTTCTAGTTTAAAGACCTCGCTTCCAGCAGTAACGAATCAAAACTCGCAGCTCAATTTTATCAATTGCCATCTGGAATACAAAGATGAAGATCACTATAACAATATAAACGCAAAATTGTATAAAAATTCAATTTTTCGCAAGTGTTTTACCAACTTTTGGGACAACCTAATGATTATTTACAGTAGTTTTAACCTGTGAAAATTTATCGGTTTTTCCTATTTTAAACTTCTAATGAATTTTAAATTCAATCATTAACTGAAGAATTAAAATTCCTTTGAAGTTACAAATAGGAAAACCGATAAATTTTCACAGGTTAAAACTAGTGTAAATAATATTGATGGATTATCAAAATCAACTACACGCGTTTTTTTTTTTGTTTTTTTCAATTCAACATTTTGGAACAAGCCAAAGTGCAGAAAGTATTACCCACACCAGAGATATATTGGTTGATAAGTGCGAATAATCGTCTTTCTATTAACTGAATGTTTAATAGCTATTCTTTTCTTCCCTAGAAAATAGCCCCCGGGTTGGCTAGAGAGTGGGCGTTTGAAAAAAAGGTCATTGGTCATTAGCTTGACAGATCCGATTTCAATTATAGGTTTCTTGTGGGGCGTAACCTGTAAACGACTTGGCGTTTTGCTGACCGGCCAAAGATATGTAACCCTCAGGTGAATCAGGGACAGCAGGAATATTATGATTTTTATTTTTATTTTTTTAATTCTAGACTGTTTTTGTAAGATTTTTGTAATAAAAAATATTGTTATGGTCTCTTTTCTTTTAGTTTTTTTTCCTTTTTCTGTTCTATTTCTTTTTTTATTTTCTTTCATCTCAAGGAATTTTTATATCTCGCTTTTTCATTTTCTTTTTCCTTTTTTATGTTTCATTCTTCTTCTTTTACTTCTTTTTTCTTTTTCTTTCTTATATTTCATCTCAGATAATTTTTATTTCATTTTATTTCATTTTTTTCTTTTTATTTATTCTTTTTCTATTTAATTCTCACTTTTTCTCTCGTCTTCTTTCTTTCCCTTTCTCTTTTCATCTAAATACCTCCAATACTTTTTCATCTAGATACCTCCAATACTTTTTCATCGATGTACCTCCAATACGACCAATCGGGGAGCCGAGTTCGAATTCCAGTTGAATTCCTCACATTCACTTACGCGCAAATACTCTTGGGAAAGGTATTAAACCGTCTCTTCCCTCCAGTTATGGGTTAAATAATAGGACAGATTGGGTTCTATAGCTTTGGCTGGCAACCAGTCTACCGCAAAAAGCAATGGTAACCTACTGCGGGATAATCTTTTGCTCAGTCAATCATGTCTCTTTCGAGACATGATCGCCCAAGCGTGTATTACGTATGCTGCTTAACTGACTGACTGATTGACTTCCAATATTTCGGCATAAAAATTCGATACCTAAGTTTAAAATGAAATCTTTAAAATGAAAAAACATTCTTGAAGATTTCATTTTAAATTTAAATAAAAACTTAATGAGTAAATTTATTATTTCCATCTGCTGAAAGGATTGTTCACCTGGAAATATATATATATATGAAATATTTAGTAGTTCGTCTCAAACCTGGATGTAAGATTATATTATATAAGTGTACTTTAAATAAGACCTAAATATTTAAACATTTTATTTCTATAATAAACATGTCATTTCTTTAATTGTATGAAAAGTATTTGTTCCTTATATAAACTCTCTACTGTGTGCTGATTCAGGAAACTGTCGAACAAAACCTAGATCTATCTTTGTGGCATAGCTAGGGTACCTGGCACTGATCTATCCTCATATATGTATAGATCAACAAGACTATATGCAACATTTTTCTGAAATTGCACAATTGAAATTAGATATCTCCACTCCATTTTCGATATATGTTTTAAATTGAATTTCTAAAAATATAAAACGTTTTCTTGAAACTTTAATTGTAGCTTAATTGAGAGCTAAGTGATTAAATTTACGATTTCTAGTAAACAAAATACGCGGATGCATTTTAAGCAGAAATTGTATTCATTGGAATACAAAATTTGAAATTTTTTTTAAATTATCAATTTTTTGACTATTTTTCAGCGATCGACACATTTGTAAATAAAAGTTAATTCTCGGTTTTAAAAATCTTGCAAAAATAAGATAAAATACATCTGTCACGCGTTATTTTTTTTTTTTAAATTAGTAAATTTAATGTTAAATTAATCTGATTTGAAACCAATGTTACTTGTTTATGGCATGAAATTTAGAATAAAAGTATTTCTGAATCAGAAAGTAAGCGATGATAACCACTCTCGTTAAATCAGTTCACTCATCTGGAAATATGGTGACCAAAAATTGACATTACCCAATTTAACATTTCGTAAGGGAAACAAACCTTGAAACACGTGACCTTTTAATGATAAGTTTCTTATAAGTTTCCATAGTAAAAGAAAATGTGCAGTTTAATATAAATAAAAAATCTGAAAATTATTTTCAAAAATCTTAATTTTACATGATTTGTATTAAGCTTTTCAACTTTCGATTTGTAAATAAAGTCTTTATTTAGTAAATTAATAACTGAAGATACTGAGTAACTGGAAGAAATTCAAAAAGTGTTGGAAACTAATTGGCCAAGAAAAAAATGAAAGCAATTCTTATAAAAATTCATTATTTATCGAAACTTTTTTTCTTCTTCAGAATTTGATATCCTAAAATTATCTTATTTATAAAGTCAATTAAACGTTTACCTACATTAAAAATAGAGTAGTTTTAATGCATTTTTGATTTTTCTATTCGAAGAAGATTTTCGGAAAAATGGTCTCGAATACATTTTTAAATATAGAGGAAAAACTTGTGTCCATTTTCCTCTACATTTAAAATATTCATCCGTTGCTTTGTTACACGTGACCTGTGTCTTACCAGTGAGGTCATGCCTCGGTCGGCGTACAGTCACTGGATTTTTAAAAGATTTTTTAAAGACTTTTTTTAATCATTTGTCTTTGGAAAGGGGTCTCTGAAGAGGCTTGTTAAAGTGACTGAAGCATGTTAGATTGAAAACACTTTTTTTGTACCTGTTCGCAACTAATTCATTTTGTCATATATATATATATATATATATATATATATATATGAGTCGAATATATGAATTAAAACCTGACAAAATATGCATCTTTGAGGACATTTTTAATTTTTTAAAATCTTAATATTTGGAAAAATTCATATTTTTTTTCCAACCAGAAAAGGTTTCTCTTATATACAGGTTGATTGAAAAGTAACTCCTCATTTTAGAATACTTATAATTTATTTATTAACTATAATTTTTACAAGAAATGTATGTGAGATTTAAGCATTTAGCATGAGGTTTTATTTAAAATTTGATATGGGTACTAGATTTCGCTACTAAATTGGAGTAAATAGACTAAACTATCGCCCGGTTCACACTCCACCCACATCTATTGAACAGGTGAAGAGGCCCATCCCTTGTTTCCTGTTTAGGATGCGGTTTCCGGTTTTCTCTTTTCCAATCTGTTTACTCTTATGTAGCCCGCTGCGCATCAGTGGCGTTGTCGCCTTGCTTGGGGTGATATGATTAAAAAAAAAAAAAAAAAAAAAAAATTTACATTCCCCATTGAGTCCTGCATTTAACTCATTAAAAAATTGGTAGAGATAATGACTTAATGTATTTCTAGAAGTTTTATTCAATTAATTGGAGCGGGAGTAACCGATATAAATAAAAAATATTTTTATCAAGGTTTTCTAAAAACAATAATTGCGCAAATAATTTCATTTATTTTTGAACAAGTCTTGAAAGTTTCATTAAAATCAGACAATTAGTTGATTTTATAAGAATTTTGAAATGATTGTGTGTTTCTACGCCAAAATACGACTTGCGTTAATAATGCGTTTTCCTTAATAGTCACATTACGTAAACACAGCGACGGAAAACGAAAAAATAAATTTTAGCTGAAATTTTCGAACGGTGTTAGAAATGATTTTTTTTTTTCAAACAATGACAACAAACTTTCATCTCATCTCTTAATAATAACATAAACATTTTGATGGTAAAACTTTGTTTTTGTTAAGTTTTAATCTCATGCTATGCTGTTTTTTCGGCAATTGCCTGAATGAGGTGCCTCCACTAATTCGCGGGAAAAACAGCATAGCGTAATGCAAAACGCCACAGACTTAACAAAAATAAAGTTTTATCGTCAAAATGTTTGATGTTATTATTAAGAGGAAAGATCAAGGAATTTTTTAATTATTTTTTTAATTTTTTTTTTTTAATTCTTTCTAACACGTTTGAAATTTTGTTTAAAATGCTTGTTTTGTTTACGTCATCGCCGCCTACAAAGATTAACATTGATTTTTTTGCGCTTTTTTCTGTTGAAAACACATTAATTTGAAAATTCTTGTACAAATTAAATAACTGTCCGATTTTAATGAAATTTTCAGAACTTATTCACAAATGAATGAAATTATTTTTTTGAAATTATTTTTTGAAGATAATTTCAATTTTGTTTTTTTTTTTAGAAAATATTGTTAAATTTTTTTTTTAAATGTGTTACCCCCCTCGCTCACTCACACTCACTTATTTAATTTCATTAAATTTCGCACAGAACCTTATTTGTTGAAATTATTTTTTTTTTCAGATAATGGTTTAACCGTTATCTTTACTACATAATCTCATTAACTTTACTTCTTGCCTTTTCTTACACTCATCAAACATTACACGATGGCCCACTATTTTGAGTGGCTCTTGGGCCATGTAGTTTGTGAACATTAATATAAAAAGCGTAAAAATATACGTTTGGATACAGAGTTTTAGACCTACACTACTGGCCATAATTATTAGGCCACCCTAGTTTTTTTTTAAAGAAATGATGTATTTCTTACTATTTTTAGGACTTATTGACAAATGAAAATAGAATGGTTCTTTTGTTATTACTTTGCAAAATTTTACAAGGCAAGGAAGCAAAGATAAACTCGTCCAAATCACCCTAAATTTTCTTCACTCTTTCATTGATGAAACTGGAATATAGGTAATTTTTAAATATTTATAAATGTATTTGATGCACATGTTATTGTGCAATATTAACAAAAGAACCATTCTATTTTCATTTACCATTATCCACTTGGCAATAGATACGAAAAATAGTATGAAATACATCATTTTTTTAAAACACTGGGGTGGCCTAATAATTATGGCCGATAGTGTACTTTGAAAATCTTATCAGAAATGTACACTAAAATGTAATTAATTAATGATAAAATTTATAAATGATTTCCTATATATAATATTTTTATGTTAGTTGCATGGAATGTGAAAATTGTACCTCACGCAAGATGTTTGTGTGTGTGTCTGTTTATCTGCCTGTATGTCTGTATTTTTTTTCAGCCCTTTTATTTTAGTTTTTGCTTCGGGTTTGGCTCTAAGTAGGTATAATTGTAGTTCTTAGTCTCAGCCATGATACCATTTACTCAGAGGACTTATTTAGCCTTCAAAATTCAGTATAAACTTATTTGATATTGATACCAGGAAATCAAAATTTGACTTACATGCACTCATTTTTCTTTCAGTCTATGGTTTTGCTTTAACTGGAAACAACTATTGCTTTTTAGTCTTTCGTGCCAACGTCCAAACAGTCTGAGCTCCAGGACCATGGATTAGTTTTAAAGCTTTCATTACACCCGTCAACTCCTGGCTATGCTGCTAGTGATTAATAAATATACATAGTATCCCTCTGAGTTTCAAAAAGTCTATTATTATCAAGTATTTGATTAAAAATTATCAAGCAACAATTTAGCAAAAAATTAGTCTTATTAGCGACCACGAAACTTTGTCACATTATTTTTGGAAATTTAGCAAATTTAATGTTAAATTAATCTGATGTATTATTTATTCATAGCATAGAATTTAGAACAAAAATATTTCTTAAACATAGAGTTCAACTTTCTGACCTTTCCACCGTATGTGTTGACGGATTTATGGATGTCAGATGAGATAAGATAAAAGTGTATGGCAATCATAAGTGACATAATTGTACAACTTTTCTCCGGTAAGAAGAAGAAAACCTGATACACATGACCTTTTAATTTACACATAATTTACCATACAAAAAAAAGCTTCAAGTACACACAACAAATTATTATAAAAATAGGGAGGCAAAACGATTTATATTTTCGATCAGTAAATATAATCTAAGTTGAATAGTTTTATAAATTAACTCCAACAAATATCTGAAGTATTTTTAAAATATTTTTGAAACTTTATAAATTATTATCTGAACTTATTTATAAATGGAACTTTGTCTATGTGTGTGTGTGTGTGTGTGTGTGTGTGTGTGTGTGTGTGTGTGTGTATCCGTTACCTATAGACTCCGAAACAACTGACACGATTTTCTTGAAAACTTACACAGTTGTACTATGAGCGTCTGCGAGTGTTCTTAGCTAGGTTTTGTGTCGAGGTACCCCCGATAAATATCGAAAATCGATAATCGAAAAAATCGGGTTATAGAAGGAGTGGTCCGATTTTAATCAAATTTGATACACTCATAGACAAAGACATAAGAAGCGATATTCAGAAGTTTCAAGGTTACAGTTCTTACAATAGTGCAGAAAATCTATTATATATATATATATATATATATATATATATATATATATATATATATAAGGTAAGATGTTTGTGTGTGTGTCTGTTTATCTGTCTGTATGTCTTTTATACAAACCCTCAATTTTTATCCGATTCTCACCAAACTTCACACAAATATTCTTTAGGCTGAGTCTGAGCCCCAGGACGATAGATTAGTTTTAAAGCTTTCATTACACCCGAGCAACGCCGTGCTATACTGCCAGTAATTATAAAAAATGAATACAATTTTTTAAAGATTTCATTGTTTAATCGAAAAAACATTTTTTCTTCAGACTATGATGTCTTTAATTTATATTATTTATTGAAAGCCTATCAAATATAACTATGACATTATTATAAGTTATACTGCATTTTTTATTTTCCTTTTGGGAGCAGATTTTCGGAAATGGAGGCAAAATTTAAAAAAAAAAGATTTACATTTTCCAATGAGCCTTGCGTTTAACTGAGAAAACCAATTCTTGCGATAAAATTTAATTTATTAAAATTTTCTGAATTTACGTGTAGGTGGGGTAACAGATGTAAAAAATAGATATTTTTACCAAGATGTTTGAAAAATAATAATTTCAAAAATAATTTCCTTCATTTGTGAATAAGTCCCGAAAGTTTAATTAAAATCTGACAATTATTTGATTATTGCAAGAATTTTCAAATTAATGTGTTTGTCACCGGAAAAAAACAAAAAAACAAAAAAAACTCTAAAGTTATGTTATATTACGTTTTCCATTGTAAAATCTCGTAACGATTTGGTAACACGCTAACTCAAATCAAAACAAGCTTTTTTCCCCAAAATTTCGAAGGGATTAATATTTTTAAAATAATTAAAAAATACTTTAATTTTTCCTCTTAATAATAACAGAAACATTTTGATGGAAAAAGATCGTTTTTATTAAGATTGGGGCCTTTTTATTCATATTATATGTTGTGTTTTTAGTGATTCAGCGAAGGTACCTAGTCTAAACATGATGTACGAAAGATCGGAAAAACTAACTGTAATCGTTCAGATAATGAAAAAGAACTTTCGATTTTGTTGCTGAGGGCCTCAGATTCAACACCTCAAGGCAGGATGTAGGCCTCTAAGGTCGTGCTGCTCTGGGTCAAGAAACAAGGCTGCTGGAAGACCTTCAGGCTAGCAACAGGACTCTGCACCATGCAACATGTGCTGTTTCTTATTTTATTTTCCACACACACACACACACGCAATAAAAAATTAATTCGCATACGTGTATCTAAAAAAAATACAATTGCGCGGGAATTCACCCCTTTCCATACCGTGTGGGGTCAAAAACAAGGACGGCGCACCCAAAAGTTCGGACGTAGTGGAAAGCACACCACGTGGCCAAAAATATGATTTATTGACCAATCAGGGCTCGACATAAGGAACCTATTTTTTTAATCCCTCCGAAGCCTCACCATTCAGATATAAGGAAGGGAGAAACTCTCATCAGACCAGAGGAAGACCAGCGACAAGCTGACATCAAAGGGCACGCGGACAGCTTCGAGCATACACACAGAGAGAATCCAGCAGTTCACACAACAGGCAGAATCCGTATCAGTGAACCTTCTTTCACCCTCTCTTTCTCTCATCTCGCTCGCTACACATCGTCCTACCTTTCCCTCTCACATTCCCAGTTGCTTTCTTTCTTTTTTTTTTTTTTTTACAGCTGTACGGACAATCTCATATTTTGTACACACACACACACAGAAAAATAATAATAATAATAATTCTTTTATTTTTACAAAAATAAACAAAAGTTTATTTTACTTTATTTGTAGTGCATTTTTCTTTTTATTATTTGTTTGAGTGACTTCTTAGCCCCTCTACAAACACAAGAACGAGAACTCAGTCACGGCTGTCAGAAAATGTCTGCGATTTCATCCCCCTTTACAGGCCATCTGAATCCCTTGTGTGAGACTCAGTTGTGCGAGACACTAACAAAACTTCTGGGAACCCCAATGATGGAACTGAAGACAAGGATTATGGCGGTATTCACCTACTTAAATAAAATAAAGAAATCGTCCAGAAGAGTTGCAGAAGATTCCAAAACCCTATGGGGGCCGTTGTTGAAGCCAAATTGTCAGTGTAATTTTGGTAAATATATCTGTTAAAATGAGATGACAGTATTATTTTTATATTTACGTAATTTAGACGACTAGTTAAACCATCAAGGATGTGCGTTGTGGTGCAGTGGATATCGACTCGGAACAGCAAATCGGGGAGACGAGTTCGAATTCCAGTTGGATTCCTTGCATTCACTTGGGCACAAATACCCTTGGGAAAGGTATTAATCCATCTCTTCCCTCCAGTTATGGGTTAAATAATAGAATACATTGGGTTCTATAGCCTTTTTCGGCAACCAGTCTACCGCAGAAAGCAATGGCAAACCTACTGCGGGATAATCTTGTGCTCAGTCAGTCATGTCTCTTTCGAGACATGATCGCCCAAAGCATGTATCACGTATGGCACTTAACTGACTGACTGAATATAATAGTTAGAAACATAATTAAAACTTCTACTGGGCATAAAGTGGGGAATCGGTTTTCAATTGTTATAAAGTAATAAACAGATCCCCCACTAATTACTAGTTATTAATATAATACATCTCTTCTCCCTCTAGCTATGAGTCAAACAACAGGATAGATTAGGTTCTATAGCCTTGGCTGGCAACCACTCTTCCGCAGAAAGTAATGGCAACCAACTGCGGGAAAATCTTCTGCCCAGTCAGTCATATCTCTTTCGAGACATGATCGCCCAAAGCCTGTATCACGTATGGCACTTAACTGACTGACTGAATATAATAGTTGGAAACATAATTAAAACTTCAACTGGGCATAAAGTGGGGGATCGGCTTTCTATTGTTATGAAGTAATAGACTGATCCCCCACTAATTACTACTTATTAATATAATACATCACTTCTACTGTGCGTCGTGGCGCAGTGGATATCGGCTCGGAACGAGAAATCGGAGAGCCGAGTTCAAATTCCAAGCCGAATTCATTGCATTCACTTACGCGCAAATACCCTTAGGAAAGGTATTAATCCGTCTCTTCCTTCCAGTTATGGGTTAAATAATAGGACAGGTTGGGTTCTATAGGCTTGGTTGGCAACCAGTCTACCGCAGAAAGCAATGGCAACCTACTGCTTGATAATCTTCTGCCCAGTCAGTCATGTCTCTTTCGAGACATGATCGCCCAAGCGTATATCACGTATGGCACTTAACTGACTGACTGACTTCTCCTACTAGCTATGAATCAAATAACAGGACTGATTAGGTTCTATATATCTTTAGTCGGCAACCAGTCTACCGCAGAAAGCAATGGCAACCTACTGCGGGATAATCTTTTGGCCAGTAAGTCATGTCACTTTCGAGACATGATCGCTCAAAGCATGTAACATTATGGCATTTAACTGACTGACTTAACCATCGCACCCTGTATATCTGCAAACAATTGTAGTTTGCTTTTAGCTAGAAAGCTGTAATTACGAACACAAGATCTGTATTGAGGCGGGCCGTTGGATGTAATCGAATATTAATATAGACGATAGTCCCCAACCCTAGACAGATGGGCGGAAGTCGGTGACTGACGAGAACCCCTAAGGCGCCACCGCCTCACGGCTTTTTTTTCATGCTATGCCGGTTTTCATTCTTTTTTTTTTTTTTTTTATAGAGGAAAAAAACAAAACAAAAACAAAAACATAAAAAAAAGTAAAAGAAAGAAAGGATGAGGAGTGAGGATTCAGAAACTGAAAAAATATATCTTGCAGTACATGCTGAAAAAAAGTCAGCCCTACACCCCCCCCCCGTCGAAAAAGGGAAAAGTTGATATGCAGAGCGTGTAATTGACTCTCTTAGGATTTGTCTTTTAGAGTCGAGATTACTTCACATGAAAATCAAAAAAGTGGAAAACGTCTTTCTTCATATACGTGCCTGTGTGTATGTATTACTGTAGTGTACGGATATGTGTGTGAGCTTCTTTTTTTGTGTGCATGTGCGTTTGAATGCGAAATTTGTGTGTGAGGGCGTATGCGTATCCATTCGAGTGTGCGTCTATGTGTTTGTATGTGTATGTGCGCGCGTCTTCCTGTGTACTTGTTTGCGTTTATGTGTTTTTCTGCGTGCATATACGAGTATTTTTCATTTTTTTCTATAAGATAATGTTCTAATGTGCGCTGTGGTGCATTGGATATCGGCTCGGAACAACAAATCGGGAAACCGAGTTCGAATTCCAGTTGAATTCATTGCATTCACTTACGCTCAAATACCCATGGGAAAGGTATTAATCCGTCTATTCCTTCCAGTTATGGGTTAAATAACAGGATAGATTGGGTTCTATACCCTTTGTCGGCAACCAGTCTACCGCAGAAAGCAATGGCAACCTACTGCGGGATAAACTTTTCGCCCAGTCAGTCATGTCTCTTTCTAGACATGATCGCCCAAAGCGTGTATCATTTATGGCACTTAACAGACCGAATGTTCTAATTGTAGCTTACATATGACACAAGGCCGAATATATGGGGCACCCAATGAAAATCGAGCTCACTATTAGTATTACACTATAATTCATCGAACGAAACAAGCTTGCTAATATCGAGTCGAAGTGTCTGTGTGCATATGTACGTGTACGCTTAGGTCGGCTTTCTTTTTCTGTGTGTGTGTGTGTGTGCGCGAAAGTCTCTGTATACGTATGTATGTACATTTGTTTGTATTTCTTGAGGAAGAGAGACATACATTACTGTTTTCGTTTCCTTCTTTTTCTCATTTTTCATCTTATGAACTTTTTTTTTTAAATCATGATTTTTTTTTTACTTTTCTCATTCGTGAATTTATCTTCCTTGAGTTCCTTCAAATGCATTTTTGTTTTTTAAATCGTATCACCCCGAGCAAGGCGGTAACGCCACTGATGTGCAGGGGTTACGTAATAGGGAAAAGATTGGAAAAGCGAAAGCCGGAAACCACATCCTAAACAGGGAACAGGGGATGAGCCTCTTAATAGACATGGGTGGAGTGTGAACCGGGCGAGAGCTTAGTCTATCTACTCCAATTGAAAAAAGAAAAGAAAAGAGTGAAAAGATTGGAAAAGCGAAAGCCAGAAACCACATCCTAAACAGGGAACAAGTGATGAGCCTCTTAACCTGTTCAATAGACGTGGGTGGAGTGTGAACCGGGCGATAGTTTAGTCTACCTACTCCAATTGAAAAAAAAAGAAAAGAGTGAAAAGTTTGGAAAAGAGAAAGCCCGGAAACCACATCCTAAACAGGGAACAAGGGATGAGCCTCTTAACCTGTTCAATAGACGTGGGTAAAGTGTGAATCGGGCGATAGTTTAGTCAATTTTTATTCTCTTTTCTTTCTTTTTTACATTCTGATTTTTTCTTCTTCACATTCTTCTCGTCCAAAGTTTATTGCCATAAAGTCCTTTCTTTTCTTCTTTTCATCCGGAAATTACCTATGAAATGATTTTCTATGTTTGCCTTCATTTCTTTAAAGTTCAGTTTCTTTATTATTTCTCCAATAAGCGTCTTTGTAAGTAAGAATATATACCAAATTAGCTAAAATTCAATAAAATACTAGATTGTTTTTTTTTTTTGTGGGGTTCTCCCTTTTCATGAAGATGGACTCGTCCAGAGTATACTTATACTACTGCTATGGAAGCGAGGCTGGAGATTGTCGCATTTTCTCGTGCTGATTCCTTTGACACTGTCAGCCCTCTGCCTCCGGGCAGAGTGCATTAACCTAGTCGTGGCTCTGCCGAAGGGTAGAGTCACAACTGGGCAAAATTAGACAGATATTTTTTGCTGGGCTATATGGTCCGGAGAACCCACGTTAAAAAGGCCTTGTGCCACATTTTGCCGTAGTGGGTGGGTGGGGGGGCTAAATAAATACAGAATGCCCCTTTTTCTTGAGATTATTCCTTTGACACTGTCAATCTCTCTGTCTCCGGGCCTAGAGAATTAACCCAGTCGTGGCTGCGCCGAAAAGTAGAGTCACGATTGGGCAAAATTAGACAGCTGTTTTTTGCTGGGGTATATGGCCCGCAGAACCCACGTTAAAAAGCCCTTGTGCCACATTTTGGCCTAGTGGGTTGGGTGGGGGGTAAATAAATACAGAATACCGCGTTTTTACAGAGAGTTAACCGGAGACTACGAGAGTCCAGAGAGAGATTGGTACTCACATTAGCTCATAGGAGCTATGTACTCTACTTATCGAGAAGATTATTACACAGTACCCATCAACTTCCGATGCGGTCAGATTCAATATACTACGGTTTCAACTCCAAAGACTCGTATATATTTTTACTAATTCGTATTCCTGGGCTACTAATCTTCATTCAAGTCTGTATCCTTACGTTAATACACTTATTTTCTATCTCAATTACTGGTCGTTGTTCTTTTATTTGTGCGGGTCCCATTCCCGGGATCCACAACACCTGGACTACTAATCTTCATTCAAGTCTGTATCCTTACGTTAATACACTTGTTTTCTATCTCAAATACTGGTCGTTGTTCTTTTATTTGTGCGGGTCCCATTCCCGAGATCCACAACACCTGGACTACTAATCTTCATTCAAGTCTGTATCCTTACGTTAATACACTTATTTTCTATCTCAATTACTGGTCGTTGTTCTTTTATTTGTGCGGGTCCCATTCCCGGGATCCACAACACCTGGACTACTAATCTTCATTCAAGTCTGTATCCTTACGTTAATACACTTATTTTCTATCTCAATTACTGGTCGTTGTTCTTTTATTTGTGCGGGTCCCATTCCCGGGATCCACAACACCTGGACTACTAATCTTCATTCAAGTCTGTATCCTTACGTTAATACACTTATTTTCTATCTCAATTACTGGTGGTTGTTCATTTATTTGTGCGGGTCCCATTCCCGGGATCCACAACACCTGGACTACTAATCTTCATTCAAGTCTGTATCCTTACGTTAATACACTTATTTTCTATCTCAATTACTGGTCGTTGTTCATTTATTTGTGCGGGTCCCATTCCCGGGATCCACAACACCTGGACTACTAATCTTCATTCAAGTCTGTATCCTTATGTTAATACACTTATTTTCTATCTCAATTACTGGTGGTTGTTCATTTATTTGTGCGGGTCCCATTCCCGGGATCCACAACACCTGGACTACTAATCTTCATTCAAGTCTGTATCCTTACGTTAATACACTTATTTTCTATCTCAATTACTGGTGGTTGTTCATTTATTTGTGCGGGTCCCATTCCCGGGATCCACAACACCTGGACTACTAATCTTCATTCAAGTCTGTATCCTTACGTTAATACACTTATTTTCTATCTCAATTACTGGTCGTTGTTCATTTATTTGTGCGGGTCCCATTCCCGGGATCCACAACACCTGGACTACTAATCTTCATTCAAGTCTGTATCCTTACGTTAATACACTTATTTTCTATCTCAATTACTGGTGGTTGTTCATTTATTTGTGCGGGTCCCATTCCCGGGATCCACAACACCTGGACTACTAATCTTCATTCAAGTCTGTATCCTTACGTTAATACACTTATTTTCTATCTCAATTACTGGTGGTTGTTCATTTATTTGTGCGGGTCCCATTCCCGGGATCCACAACACCTGGACTACTAATCTTCATTCAAGCCTGTGTCCTTACGTTAATACACATATTTTCTATCTCAATTAATGGTCGTTGTTCATTTATTTGTACGGGTCCCATTCCCGGGATCCACCACACCTGGACTACTAATCTTCATTCAAGTCTGTATCCTTACGTTAATACACTTATTTTCTATCTCAATTACTGGTCGTTGTTCTTTTATTTGTGCGGACCCCATTCCCGGGATCCACAACACCTGGACTACTAATCTTCATTCAAGTCTGTATCCTTACATTAATACACTTATTTTCTATCTCAATTACTGGTCGTTGTTCTTTTATTTGTGCGGACCCCATTCCCGGGATCCACAACACCTGGACGACTAATCTTCATTCAAGTCTGTATCCTTACATTAATACACTTATTTTCTATCTCAATTACTGGTCGTTGTTCATTTATTTGTACGGGTCCCATTCCCGGGATCCACCACACCTGGACTACTAATCTTCATTCAAGTCTGTATCCTTACGTTAATACACTTATTTTCTATCTCAATTACTGGTCGTTGTTCATTTATTTGTGCGGGTACCATTCCCGGGATCCACAACACCTGGACTACTAATCTTCATTCATGTCTGTATCCTTACGTTAATACACTTATTTTCTATCTCAATTACTGGTCGTTGTTCATTTATTTCTGCGGGTCCCATTCCCGGGATCCACAACACCTGGACTACTAATCTTCATTCAAATCTGTATCCTTACGTTAATACACTTATTTTCTATCTCAGTTACTGGTCGTTGTTCATTTATTTGTACGGGTCCCATTCCCGGGATCCACAACACCTGGACTACTAATCTTCATTCATGTCTGTATCCTTACGTTAATACACTTATTTTCTACCTCAATTACTGGTCGTTGTTCATTTATTTGTGCGGGTCCCATGCCGGGAACCACAACACCTGGACTACTAATCTTCATTCAAGTCTGTATCCTTACGTTAATACTTATTTTCTATCTCAATTACTGGTCGTTGTTCATTTATTTGTACGGTCCCATTCCCGGGATCCACAACACCTGGACTACTAATCTTTATTCAAGTCTGTATCCTTACGTTAATACACTTATTTTCTATCTCAATTACTGGTCGTTGTTCATTTATTTGTGCGGGTCCCATTCCCGGGATCCACCACACCTGGACTACTAATCTTCATTCAAGTCTGTATCCTTACGTTAATACACTTATTTTCTATCTCAATTACTGGTCGTTGTTCTTTTATTTGTGCGGACCCCATTCCCGGGATCCACAACACCTGGACTACTAATCTTCATTCAAGTCTGTATCCTTACATTAATAAACTTATTTTCTATCTCAATTACTGGTCATTGTTCTTTTATTTGTGCGGACCCCATTCCCGGGATCCACAACACCTGGACTACTAATCTTCATTCAAGTCTGTATCCTTACATTAATACACTTATTTTCTATCTCAATTACTGGTCGTTGTTCTACAAATTTTATTTGTACGGGTCCCATTCCCGGGATCCTAACACCTGGACTACTAATCTTCATTCAAGTCTGTATCCTTACGTTAATACACTTATTTTCTATCTCAATTACTGGTCGTTGTTCATTTATTTGTACGGGTCCCATTCCCGGGGTCCACAACACCTGGACTACTAATCTTCATTCATGTCTGTATCCTTGCGTTAATACACTTATTTTCTATCTCAATTACTGGTCGTTGTTCATTTATTTGTGCGGACCCCATTCCCGGGATCCACAACACCTGGACTACTAATCTTCATTCAAGTCTGTATCCTTACGTTAATACACACTTATTTTCTATCTCAATTACTGGTCGTTGTTCATTTATTTGTGCGGACCCAATTCCCGGGATCCACAACACTGGACTACTAATCTTCATTCAAGTCTGTATCCTTACGTTAATACACTTATTTTCTATCTCAATTACTGGTCGTTGTTCATTTATTTGTGCGGACCCCATTCCCGGGATCCACAACACCTGGACTACTAATCTTCATTCAAGTCTGTATCCTTACGTTAATACACTTATTTTCTATCTCAATTACTGGTCGTTGTTCATTTGTTGTGCGGACTCATTCGGGATCCACAACACCTGGACTACTAATCTTCATTCAAGTCTGTATCCTTACGATAATACACTTATTTTCTATCTCAATTACTGGTCGTTGTTCATTTATTTGTGCGGACCCCATTCCCGGGATCCACAACACCTGGACTACTAATCTTCATTCAAAGTCCTGTATCCTTACGTTAATACACTTATTTTCTATCTCAATTACTGGTCGTTGTTCATTCATTTGTACGGGTCCCATTCCCGGGATCCACAACACCTGGACTACTAATCTTCATTCAAGTCTGTATCCTTACATTGATACACTTATTTTCTATCTCAGTTACTGGTCGTTGTTCATTTATTTGTGCGGGTCCCATTCCCGGGATCCACAACACCTGGACTACTAATCTTCATTCAAGTCTGTATCCTTACGTTAATACACTTTATTTTCTATCTCAATTACTGGTCGTTGTTCATTTATTTGTACGGGTCCCATTCCCGGGATCCACAACACCTGGACTACCCCAATCTTCATTCAAGTCTGTATCCTTACGTTAATACACTTATTTTCATCTCCAATTACTGGTCGTTGTTCATTTATTTGTACGGGTCCCATTCCCGGGATCCACAACACCTGGACTACTAATCTTCATTCAAGTCTGTATCCTTACGTTAATACACTTATTTTCTATCTCAATTACTGGTCGTTGTTCATTTATTTGTACGGGACCCCATTCCAGGATCCACAACACCTGGACTACTAATCTTCATTCAAGTCTGTATCCTTACGTTAATACACTTATTTTCTATCTCAATTACTGGTCGTTGTTCATTTATTTGTGCGGACCCCATTCCCGGGATCCACAACACCTGGACTATAATCTTCATTCAAGTCTGTATCCTTACGTTAATACCTTATTTTCTATCTCAATTACTGGTCGTTGTTCATTTATTTGTGCGGACCCATTCCCGGGATCACAACACCTGGACTACTAATCTTCATTCAAGTCTGTATCCTTACGTTAATACACTTATTTTCTATCTCAATTACTGGTCGTTGTTCATTTATTTGTGCGGACCCCATTCCCGGGATCCACAACACCTGGACTTTTAATCTTCATTCAAGTCTGTATCCTTACGTTAATACACTTATTTTCTATCTCAATTACTGGTCGTTGTTCATTCATTTGTACGGGTCTGTCCAGGATCCACAACACCTGGACTACTAATCTTCATTCAAGTCTGTATCCTTACATTGATACATATTTCTATCTCAGTTACTGGTGTTGTTCATTTATTTGTGCGGGTCCCATTCCCGGGATCCACAACACCTGGACTACTAATCTTCATTCAAGTCTGTATCCTTACGTTAATACACTTATTTTCTATCTCAATTACTGGTCGTTGTTCATTTATTTGTACGGGTCCCATTCCCGGATCCACAACACCTGGACTACTAATCTTCATTCAAGTCTGTATCCTTACGTTAATACACTTATTTTCTATCTCAATTACTGGTCGTTGTTCATTTATTTGTGCGGACCCCATTCCCGGGATCCACCATACCTGGTTCTACTAATCTTCATTCAAGTCTATCCCTTAGTTAATACACTTATTTTCTATCTCAATTACTGGTCGTTGTTCATTTATTTGTGCGGACCCGTGTGGGATCCACAACACCTGGACTACTAATCTTCATTCAAGTCTGTATCCTTACGTTAATACACTTATTTTCTATCTCAATTACTGGTCGTTGTTCATTTATTTGTGCGGACCCCATTCCCGGGATCCACAACACCTGGACTACTAATCTTCATTCAAGTCTGTATCCTTACGTTAATACACTTATTTTCTATCTCAATTACTGGTCGTTGTTCATTTGTTTGTGCCCCCCATTCGGGATCCACAACACCTGGACTACTAATCTTCATTCAAGTCTGTATCCTTGCTTACGTTAATACACTTATTTTCTATCTCAATTACTGGTCGTTGTTCATTTATTTGTGCGGACCCAATTTCAGGATCCACAACACCTGGACTACTAATCTTCATTCAAGTCTGTATCCTTACGTTAATACACTTATTTTCTATCTCAATTACTGGTCGTTGTTCATTCATTTGTACGGGTCCCATTCCCGGGATCCACAACACCTGGACTACTAATCTTCATTGATCTGTATCCTTACATTGATACACTTATTTTCTATCTCCAGTTACTGGTCGTTGTTCATTTATTTGTGCGGGTCCCATTCCCGGGATCCACAACACCTGGTTCACAATCTTCATTCAAGTCTGTATCCTTACGTTAATACACTTATTTTCTATCTCAATTACTGGACGTTGTTCATTTATTTGTGCGGGTCCCATTCCCGGGATCCACAACACCTGGACTACTAATCTTCATTCAAGTCTGTATCCTTACGTTAATACACTTATTTTCTATCTCAATTACTGGACGTTGTTCATTTATTTGTGCAGGTCCCATTCAGGATCCACAACACCTGGACTACTAATCTTCATTCAAGTCTGTATCCTTACGTTAATACACTTATTTTCTATCTCAATTACTGGTCGTTGTTCATTTATTTGTGCCGGTCCCATTCTGGGATCCACAACAGCTAGACTACTGATCTTCATTCAAGTCTGTATACTTACGTTAATACACTTATTTTCTATCTCAATTACTGGACGTTGTTCATTTATTTGTACGGGTCCCATTCCGGGGATCCACAACACCTGGACTACTAATCTTCATTCAAGTCTGTATCCTTACGTTAATACACTTATTTTCTATCTCAATTACTGGTCCTTGTTCATTCATTTGTACGGGTCCCATTCCCGGGATCCACAACACCTGGACTACTAATCTTCATTCAAGTCTGTATCCTTACGTTAATACACTTATTTTCTATCTCAATAAATGGTCGTTGTTCATTTATTTGTAAGGGTCCCATTCCCGGGATCCACAAAACCTGGACTACTAATCTTCATTCAAGTCTGTATCCTTACGTTAATACACTTATTTTCTATCTCAGTTACTGGTCGTTGTTCATTTATTTGTGCGGGTCCCATGCCGGGAACCACAACACCTGGACTACTAATCTTCATTCAAGTCTGTATCCTTACGTTAATACACTTATTTTCTATCTCAATTAATGGTCGTTGTTCATTTATTTGTGCGGGCCCCATTCCCGGGATCCACAACACCTGGACTACTAATCTTCATTCAAGTTTGTATCCTTACGTTAATACACTTATTTTCTATCTCAAATACTGATCGTTGTTCATTTATTTTTGCGGGTCCCATTCCCGGGATCCACAACACCTGGACTACTAATCTTCATTCAAGTCTGTATCCTTACGTTAATACACTTATTTTCTATCTCAATTACTGATCGTTGTTCATTTATTTGTGCGGGTTCCATTCCCAGAATCCACAACACCTGGACTACTAATCTTCATTCAAGTCTGTATCCTTACGTTAATACACTTATTTTCTATCTCAATTACTGGTCGTTGTTCATTTATTTGTGCCGGTCCCATTCCGGGGGATCCACAACACCTGGACTACTAATCTTCATTCAAGTCTGTATCCTTACGTTAATACACTTATTTTCTATCTCAGTTACTGGTCCTTGTTCATTCATTTGTACGGGTCCCATTCCCGGGATCCACAACACCTGGACTACTAATCTTCATTCATGTCTGTATCCTTACGTTAATACACTTATTTTCTATCTCAATAAATGGTCGTTGTTCATTTATTTGTAAGGGGTCCCATTCGGGATCCACAAAACCTGGACTACTAATCTTCATTCAAGTCTGTATCCTTACGTTAATACACTTATTTTCTATCAGTTACTGGTCGTTGTTCATTTATTTGTGCGGGTCCCATTCCCGGGATCCACAACACCTGGACTACTAATCTTCATTCAAGTCTGTATCCTTACGTTAATACACTTATTTTCTATCTCAGTTACTGGTCCTTGTTCATTCATTTGTACGGGTCCGGTATTCCCGGGATCCACAACACCTGGACTACTAATCTTCATTCATGTCTGTATCCTTACGTTAATACACTTATTTTCTATCTCAATAAATGGTCGTTGTTCATTTATTTGTAAGTCCCCATTCCAGGGATCTACAAAACCTGGACTACTAATCTTCATTCAAGTCTGTATCCTTACGTTAATACATGGCCACCCCATCTCCATTACTGGTCGTTGTTCATTTTATTTGTGCGGACCCCATTTCCGGGATCCACAACACCTGGATTACTAATCTTCATTCAAGTCTGTATCCTTACGTTAATACACTTATTTTTTTTCTATCTCAATTACTGGTCGTTGTTCATTTATTTGTGCGGACCCCATTCCGGGATCCACAACCTCTGGACTACTAATAATCTTCATTCAAGTCTGTATCCTTACGACCATACACTTATTTTCTATCTCAATTACTGGTGTTGTTCATTCATTTGTACGGGTCCCATTCGAGTCCACAACACCTGGACTACTAATCTTCATTCAAGTCTGTATCCTTACATTGATACACTTGTACCTATCTCAGTTGCACTGGTCATTGTTCATTTATTTGTGCGGGTCCCATTCAGGATCCACAACACCTGGACTACTAATCTTCATTCAAGTCTGTATCCTTACGTTAATACACTTATTTTTCTATCTCAATTACTGGTCGTTGTTCATTTATTTGTACGGGTCCCATTCCCGGGATCACAACACCTGGACTACTAATCTTCATTCAAGTCTGTATCCTTACGTTAATACACTTATTTTCTATCTCAATTACTGGTCGTTGTTCATTTTATTTGTACGGGTCCCATTCCCGGGATCCACAACACCTGGACTACTAATCTTCATTCAGTGTCTGTATCCTTACGTTAATACACTTATTTTCTATCTCAATTACTGGTCGTTGTTCATTTATTTGTGCGGACCCCATTCCCGGGATCCACAACACCTGGACTACTAATCTTCATTCAAGTCTGTATCCTTACGTTAATACACTTATTTTCTATCTCAATTACTGGTCGTTGTTCATTTATTTGTGCGGACCCCATTCCCGGGATCCACAACACCTGGACTACTAATCTTCATTCAGTCTGTATCCTTACGTTAATACCTTATTTTTTTCTATCTCAATTACTGGTCGTTGTTCATTTATTTGTGCGGACCCCATTCCCGGGATCCACAACACCTGGACTACTAATCTTCATTCAAGTCTGTATCCTTACGTTAATACACTTATTTTCTATCTCAATTACTGGTCGTTGTTCATTTATTTGTGCGGACCCCATTCCCGGGATCCACAACACCTGGACTACTAATCTTCATTCAAGTCTGTATCCTTACGTTAATACACTTATTTTCTATCTCAATTACTGGTCGTTGTTCATTCATTTGTACGGGTCCCATTCAGGATCCACAACACCTGAACTACTAATCTTCTTCAAGTCTGTATCCTTGCATTGATACGCTTTATTTTTCTATACTCAGTTACTGAGAGATTAGATTTGTTCATTTTATTTGTGCAGGTCCCATTTCAGGATCCACAACACCTGGACTACTAATCTTCATTCAAGTCTGTATCCTTACGTTAATACACTTATTTTCTATCTCAATTACTGGTCGTTGTTCATTTATTTGTACGGGTCCCATTCCCGGGATCCACAACACCTGGACTACTAATCTTCATTCAAGTCTGTATCCTTACGTTAATACACTTATTTTCTATCTCAATTACTGGTCGTTGTTCATTTATTTGGCCACCGGACCCCACATTCCCGGGATCCACAACACCTGGACTACTAATCTTCATTCAAGTCTGTATCCTTACGTTAATACACTTATTTTCTATCTCAATTACTGGACGTTGTTCATTTATTTGTGCGGGTCCCATTGTCCCGGGATCTAACACCTGGACTACTAATCTTCATTCAAGTCTGTATCCTTACGTTAATACACTTATTTTCTATCTCAATTACTGGACGTTGTTCATTTATTTGTGCGGGTCCCATTCCCGGGATCCACAACACCCTGGACTACTAATCTTCATTCAAGTCTGTATCCTTACGTTAATACACTTATTTTCTATCTCAATTACTGGTCGTTGTTCATTTATTTGTGCCGGTCCCATTCCTGGGATCCACAACAGCTAGACTACTAATCTTCATTCAAGTCTGTATACTTTTGATGTCCCACTTATTTTCTATCTCAATTACTGGACGTTGTTCATTTATTTGTACGGGTCCCATTCCGGGGATCCACAACACCTGGACTACTAATCATCATTCAAGTCTGTATCCTTACGTTAATACACTTATTTTCTATCTCAATTACTGGTCCTTGTTCATTCATTTGTACGGGTCCCATTCCCGGGATCCACAACACCTGGACTACTAATCTTCATTCATGTCTGTATCCTTACGTTAATACACTTATTTTCTATCTCAATAAATGGTCGTTGTTCATTTATTTGTAAGGGTCCCATTCCCGGGATCCACAAAACCTGGACTACTAATCTTCATTCAAGTCTGTATCCTTACGTTAATACACTTATTTTCTATCTCAGTTACTGGTCGTTGTTCATTTATTTGTGCGGGTCCCATGCCGGGAACCACAACACCTGGACTACTAATCTTCATTCAAGTCTGTATCCTTACGTTAATACACTTATTTTCTATCTCAATTAATGGTCGTTGTTCATTTATTTGTGCGGGCCCCCATTCCCGGGATCCACAACACCTGGACTACTAATCTTCATTCAAGTTTGTATCCTTACGTTAATACACTTATTTTCTATCTCAAATACTGATCGTTGTTCATTTATTTTTGCGGGTCCCAATTCCCGGAGATCCCCAACACCTGGACTACTAATCTTCATTCAAGTCTGTATCCTTACGTTAATACACTTATTTTCTATCTCAATTACTGATCGTTGTTCAGCTTTTATTTGTGCGGGTTCATTCCCAGAATCTACAACACCTGGACTACTAATCTTCATTCAAGTCTGTATCCTTACGTTAATACACTTATTTTCTATCTCAATTACTGGTCGTTGTTCATTTATTTGTGCCGGTCCCATTCCCGGGATCCACAACACCTGGACTACTAATCTTCATTCAAGTCTGTATCCTTACGTTAATACACTTATTTTCTATCTCAGTTACTGGTCCTTGTTCATTCATTTGTACGGGTCCCATTCCCGGGATCCACAACACCTGGACTACTAATCTTCATTCATGTCTGTATCCTTACGTTAATACACTTATTTTCTATCTCAATAAATGGTCATTTGTTCATTTATTTGTAAGGTCCCATTCGGGATCTAAAAACCTGGACTACTAATCTTCATTCAAGTCTGTATCCTTACGTTAATACACTTATTTTCTATCTCAGTTACTGGTCGTTGTTCATTTATTTGTGCGGGTCCCATTCAGGATCCACAACACCTGGACTACTAATCTTCATTCAAGTCTGTATCCTTACGTTAATACACTTATTTTCTATCTCAGTTACTGGTCCTTGTTCATTCATTTGTACGGGTCCCATTCGGGATCCACAACACCTGGACTACTAATCTTCATTCATGTCTGTATCCTTACGTTAATACACTTATTTTCTATCTCAATAAATGGTCGTTGTTCATTTATTTATGAGATCTACATTCGGGATCCACAAAACCTGGACTACTAATCTTCATTCAAGTCTGTATCCTTACGTTAATACACTTATTTTCTATCTCAATTACTGGTCGTTGTTCATTTATTTGTGCGGACCCCATTCCCGGGATCCACAACACCTGGACTACTAATCTTCATTCAAGTCTGTATCCTTACGTTAATACACTTATTTTCTATCTGGTACTGGTCGTTGTTCATTTGTTGTGCGGACCCCATTCCCGGGATCCACAACACCTGGACTACTAATCTTCATTCAAGTCTGTATCCTTACGTTAATACACTTATTTTCTATCTCAATTACTGGTCGTTGTTCATTCATTTGTACGGGTCCACATTCCAGGATCCACAACACCTGGACTACTAATCTTCATTCAAGTCTGTATCCTTACATTGATACCTTATTTTCTATCTCAGTTACTGGTCGTTGTTCATTTATTTGTGCGGGTCCCCATTCCGGGATCCACAACACCTGGACTACTAATCTTCATTCAAGTCTGTATCCTTACGTTAATACACTTATTTTCTATCTCAATTACTGGTCGTTGTTCATTTATTTGTACGGGTCCATTCCCGGGATCCACAACACCTGGACTACTAATCTTCATTCAAGTCTGTATCCTTACGTTAATACACTTATTTTCTATCTCAATTACTGGTCGTTGTTCATTTATTTGTACGGGTCCCATTCCCGGGATCACAACACCTGGACTACTAATCTTCATTCAAGTCTGTATCCTTACGTTAATACACTTATTTTCTATCTCAATTACTGGTCGTTGTTCATTTATTTGTGCGGACCCCATTCCCGGGATCCACAACACCTGGACTACTAATCTTCATTCAAGTCTGTATCCTTACGTTAATACACTTATTTTCTATCTCAATTACTGGTCGTTGTTCATTTATTTGTGCGGACCCCATTCCGGGATCCACAACACCTGGACTACTAATCTTCATTCAAGTCTGTATCCTTACGTTAATACACTTATTTTCTATCTCAATTACTGGTCGTTGTTCATTTATTTGTGCGGACCCCATTCAGGATCCACAACACCTGGACTACTAATCTTCATTCAAGTCTGTATCCTTACGTTAATACACTTATTTTCTATCTCAATTACTGGTCGTTGTTCATTTATTTGTGCGAGACCCCATTCCCGGGATCCACAACACCTGGACTACTAATCTTCATTCAAGTCTGTATCCTTACGTTAATACACTTATTTTCTATCTCAATTACTGGTCGTTGTTCATTCATTTGTACGGGTCCCATTCCCGGGGGGATCCACAACACCTGAGACTACTAATCTTCATTCAAGTCTGTATCCTTACATTGATACACTTATTTTCTATCTCAGTTACTGGTCGTTGTTCATTTATTTGTGCGGGTCCCATTCCCGGGATCCACAACACCTGGACTACTAATCTTCATTCAAGTCTGTATCCTTACGTTAATACACTTATTTTCTATCTCAATTACTGGTCGTTGTTCATTTATTTATGCAGGTCCCATTCCGGGATCCACAACACCTGGACTACTAATCTTCATTCAAGTCTGTATCCTTGCGATTTAATACACTTATTTTCTATCTCAATTACTGGTCGTTGTTCGTTTATTTGTGCGGACCCCATTTCGGGATCCACAACACCTGGACTACTAATCTTCATTCAAGTCTGTATCCTTACGTTAATACACTTATTTTCTATCTCAATTACTGGTCGTTGTTCATTTATTTGTGCGGACCCCATTCCCGGGATCCACAACACCTGGACTACTAATCTTCATTCAAGTCTGTATCCTTACGTTAATACACTTATTTTCTATCTCAATTACTGGTCGTTGTTCATTTATTTGTGCGGACCCCATTCCCGGGATCCACAACACCTGGACTACTAATCTTCATTCAAAGTCTGTATCCTTACGTTAATACACTTATTTTCTATCTCAATTACTGGTCGTTGTTCATTTATTTGTGCGGACCCCCATTCCCGGGATCCACAACACCTGGACTACTAATCTTCATTCAAGTCTGTATCCTTACGTTAATACACTTATTTTCTATCTCAATTACTGGTCGTTGTTCATTTATTTGTGCGGACCCCATTCCAGGGGATCTAACACCTGGACTACTAATCTTCATTCAAGTCTGTATCCTTACGTTAATACACTTATTTTCTATCTCAATTACTGGTCGTTGTTCATTCATTTGTACGGGTCCCATTTCAGGATACAACACCTGGACTACTAATCTTCATTCAAGTCTGTATCCTTACATTGATACACTTATTTTCTATCTCAGTTACTGGTCGTTGTTCATTTATTTGTGCGGGTCCCATTCCAGGATCAACACCTGGACTACTAATCTTCATTCAAGTCTGTATCCTTACGTTAATACACTTATTTTCTATCTCAATTACTGGACGTTGTTCATTTATTTGTGCAGGTCCCATTCCAAGGATCAACACCTGGACTACTAATCTTCATTCAAGTCTGTATCCTTACGTTAATACACTTATTTTCTATCTCAATTACTGGACGTTGTTCATTTATTTGTGCGGGTCCCATTCCCAGGATCCACAACACCTGGACTACTAATCTTCATTCAAGTCTGTATCCTTACGTTAATACACTTATTTTCTATCTCAATTACTGGTCGTTGTTCATTTATTTGTGCCGGTCCCATTCTGGGATCCACAACAGCTAGACTACTAATCTTCATTCAAGTCTGTATACTTACGTTAATACACTTATTTTCTATCTCAATTACTGGACGTTGTTCATTTATTTGTACGGGTCCCATTCCGGGGATCACAACACCTGGACTACTAATCTTCATTCAAGTCTGTATCCTTACGTTAATACACTTATTTTCTATCTCAATTACTGGTCGTTGTTCATTCATTTGTAAGGGTCCCATTCCCGGGATCCACAACACCTGGACTACTAATCATTCAAATCTGTATCCTTACGTTAATACACTTATTTTCTATCTCAATTACTGGTCGTTGTTCATTTATTTGTGCCGGTCCATTCCCGGGATCACAACACCTGGACTACTAATCTTCATTTAAGTCTGTATCCTTACGTTAATACACTTATTTTCTATCTCAATTACTGGTCGTTGTTCATTTATTTGTGCGGGTCCCATTCCCGGGATCCACAACACCTGAACTACTAATCTTCATTCAAGTCTGTATCCTTACGTTAATACTTATTTTCTATCTCAATTACTGGTCCTTGTTCATTCATTTGTACGGGTCCCATTCCGGAATCCACAACACCTGGACTACTAATCTTCATTCATGTCTATATCCTTACGTTAATACCTTATTTTCTATCTCAATAAATGGTCGTTGTTCATTTATTTGGCAGGGTCCCATTCAGGATCCACAAAACCTGGACTACTAATCTTCATTCAAGTCTGTATCCTTACGTTAATACACTTATTTTCTATCTCAGTTACTGGTCGTTGTTCATTTATTTGTGCGGGTCCCATGCCGACCACAACACCTGGACTACTAATCTTCATTCAAGTCTGTATCCTTACGTTAATACACTTATTTTCTATCTCAATTAATGGTCGTTGTTCATTTATTTGTGCGGGCCCCATTCCCGGGATCCACAACACCTGGACTACTAATCTTCATTCAAGTTTGTATCCTTACGTTAATACACTTATTTTCTATCTCAAATACTGATCGTTGTTCATTTATTTGTGCGGGTCCCATTCCCGGGATCCACAACACCTGGACTACTAATCTTCATTCAAGTCTGTATCCTTACGTTAATACACTTATTTTCTATCTCAATTACTGATCGTTGTTCATTTATTTGTGCGGGTTCCATTCCCAGAATCCACAACACCTGGACTACTAATCTTCATTCAAATCTGAATCCTTACGTTAATACACTTATTTTCTATCTCAATTACTGGTCGTTGTTCATTTATTTGTGCCGGTCCCATTCCCGGGATCCACAACACCTGGACTACTAATCTTCATTCAAGTCTGTATCCTTACGTTAATACACTTATTTTCTATCTCAGTTACTGGTCCTTGTTCATTCATTTGTACGGGTCCCATTCCCGGGATCCACAACACCTGGACTACTAATCTTCATTCATGTCTGTATCCTTACGTTAATACACTTATTTTCTATCTCAATAAATGGTCGTTGTTCATTTATTTGTAAGGGTCCCATTCCCGGGATCCACAAAACCTGGACTACTAATCTTCATTCAAGTCTGTATCCTTACGTTAATACACTTATTTTCTATCTCAGTTACTGGTCGTTGTTCATTTATTTGTGCGGGTCCCATTCCCGGGATCCACAACACCTGGACTACTAATCTTCATTCAAGTCTGTATCCTTACGTTAATACACTTATTTTCTATCTCAGTTACTGGTCCTTGTTCATTCATTTGTACGGGTCCCATTCCCGGGATCCACAACACCTGGACTACTAATCTTCATTCATGTCTGTATCCTTACGTTAATACACTTATTTTCTATCTCAATAAATGGTCGTTGTTCATTTATTTGTAAGGGTCCCATTCCCGGGATCCACAAAACCTGGACTACTAATCTTCATTCAAGTCTGTATCCTTACGTTAATACACTTATTTTCTATCTCAATTACTGGTCGTTGTTCATTTATTTGTGCCGGTCCCATTCCCGGGATGCACAACAGCTAGACTACTAATCTTCATTCAAGTCTGTATCCTTACGTTAATACACTTATTTTCTATCTCAATTACTGGACGTTGTTCATTTATTTGTACGGGTCCCATTCCGGGGATCCACAACACCTGGACTACTAATCTTCATTCAAGTCTGTATCCTTACGTTAATACACTTATTTTCTATCTCAATTACTGGTCGTTGTTCATTCATTTGTACGGGTCCCATTCCCGGGATCCACAACACCTGGACTACTAATCTTCATTCAAATCTGTATCCTTACGTTAATACACTTATTTTCTATCTCAGTTACTGGTCGTTGTTCATTTATTTGTGCGGGTCCCATTCCCGGGATCCACAACACCTTGACTACTAATCTTCATTCAAGTCTGTATCCTTACGTTAATACACTTATTTTCTATCTGAATTACTGGTCGTTGTTCATTTATTTGTGCCGGTCCCATTCCCGGGATCCACAACACCTGGACTACTAATCTTCATTTAAGTCTGTATCCTTACGTTAATACACTTATTTTCTATCTCAATTACTGGTCGTTGTTCATTTATTTGTAAGGGTCCCATTCCCGGGATCCACAAAACCTGGACTACTAATCTTCATTCAAGTCTGTATCCTTACGTTAATACACTTATTTTCTATCTCAGTTACTGGTCGTTGTTCATTTATTTGTGCGGGTCCCATGCCGGGAACCACAACACCTGGACTACTAATCTTCATTCAAGTCTGTATCCTTACGTTAATACACTTATTTTCTATCTCAATTACTGGTCGTTGTTCATTCATTTGTACGGGTCCAATTCCCGGGATCCACAACACCAGGACTACTAATCTTCATTCAAGCCTGTGTCCTTACGTTAATACACATATTTTCTATCTCAATTAATGGTCGTTGTTCATTTATTTGTGCAGGTCCCATTCCCGGGATCCACCACACCTGGACTACTAATCTTCATTCAAGTCTGTATCATACGTTAATACACTTATTTTCTATCTCAATTACTGGTCGTTGTTCATTTATTTGTGCGGGTCCCATTCCCGGGATCACAACACCTGGACTACTAATCTTCATTCAAGTCTGTATCCTTACGTTAATACACTTATTTTCTATCTCAATTACTGGTCGTTGTTCATTTATTTGTGCAGGTCCCCATTCCCGGGATCCACAACACTTACCTGGACTACTAATCTTCATTCATGTCTGTATCCTTACGTTAATACACTTATTTTCTATCTCAGTTACTGGTCGTTGTTCATTTGTTTGTACGGGTCCCATTCCCGGGATCCACAACACCTGGACTACTAATCTTCATTCATGTCTGTATCCTTACGTTAATACACTTATTTTCTATCTCAATTACTGGTCGTTGTTCATTTATTTTGTGCGGGTCCCATTCCCGGGATCCACTACACCTGGACTACTAATCTTCATTCAAGTCTGTATCCTTACGTTAATACACTTATTTTCTATCTCAATTACTGGTCGTTGTTCTTTTATTTATTGCGGACCCCATTCCCGGGATCAGAACACCTGGACTACTAATCTTCATTCAAGTCTGTATCCTTACGTTAATACACTTATTTTCTATCACAAATTTTTGGTCGTTGTTCTTTTATTTGTACAGACCCCATTCCAGGATCAGAGACACCTGGACTACTAATCTTCATTTAAGTCTGTTATCCTTACGTTAATACACTTATTTTCTATCTCAATTACTGGTCGTTGTTCATTTATTTGTACGAGTCCCATTCCCGGGATCCACCACCTGGACTTCTAATCTTCATTCAAGTCTGTATCCTTACGTTAATACCTTATTTTCTATCTCAATTACTGGTCGTTGTTCATTTATTTGTACCAGTCCCATTCCCGGGATCCACCACACCTGGACTACTAATCTTCATTCAAGTCTGTATCCTTACGTTAATACACTTATTTTCTATCTCAATTTTACTGGTCGTTGTTCTTTTGTTGTACGGACCCCCCATTCCGGGATCCACAACACCTGGACTACTAATCTTCATTCAATCTGTATCCTTACATTAATACACTTATTTTCTATCTCAATTACTGGTCGTTGTTCTTTTATTTGTGCCGGTCCCATTCCCGGGATGCACAACAGCTAGACTACTAATCTTCATTCAAGTCTGTATCCTTACGTTAATACACTTATTTTCTATCTCAATTACTGGACGTTGTTCATTTATTTGTACGGGTCCCATTCCGGGGATCCATAACACCTGGACTACTAATCTTCATTCAAGTCTGTATCCTTACGTTAATACACTTATTTTCTATCTCAATTACTGGTCGTTGTTCATTTATTTGTGCGGGTCCCATTCCCGGGATCCACAACACCTGGACTACTAATCTTCATTCAAATCTGTATCCTTACGTTAATACACTTATTTTCTATCTCAGTTACTGGTCGTTGTTCATTTGTTGTGCGGGTCCCATTCCCGGGATCCACAACTTACCTTGACTACTAATCTTCATTCAAGTCTGTATCCTTACGTTAATACACTTATTTTCTATCTGAATTACTGGTCGTTGTTCATTTATTTGTGCCGGTCCCATTCGGGATCCACAACACCTGGACTACTAATCTTCATTCAAGTCTGTATCCTTACGTTAATACCTTATTTTTCTATCTCAATTACTGGTCGTTGTTCTTTTATTTGTGCGGACCCCATTCCCGGGATCCCGCCTGGACTACTAATCTTCATTCAAGTCTGTATCCTTACGTTAATACACTTATTTTCTATCACAATTACTGGTCGTTGTTCTTTTATTTGTGCGGACCCCATTCCCGGGATCCAGAACACCTGGACTACTAATCTTCATTCAAGTCTGTATCCTTACGTTAATACACTTATTTTCTATCTCAATTACTGGTCGTTCATTTATTTGTACGGGTCCCATTCCCGGGATCCACCACACCTGGACTTCTAATCTTCATTCAAGTCTGTATCCTTACGTTAATACACTTATTTTCTATCTCAATTACTGGTCGTTGTTCATTTATTTGTACCGGTCCATTCCCGGGATCCACCACACCTTGACTACTAATCTTCCATTCAAGTCTGTATCCTTACGTTAATACACTTATTTTTCTATCTCAATTACTAGTCGTTGTTCTTTTATTTGTGCGGACCCCATTCCCGGGATCACAACACCTGGACTACTAATCTTCATTCAGTCATATACACATTAATACACACCTTATTTTCTATCTCAATTACTGGTCGTTGTTCTTTTATTTGTGCGGACCCCATTCCAGGATCCACAACACCTGGACTACTAATCTTCATTCAAGTCTGTATCCTTACATTAATACACTTATTTTCTATCTCAATTACTGGTCATTGTTCATTTTATTTGTACGGGTCCCATTCCCGGGATCCACAACACCTGGACTACTAATCTTCATTCAAGTCTGTATCCTTACGTTAATACACTTATTTTCTATCTAAATTACTGGTCGTTGTTCATTTATTTGTACGGGTCCCATTCCCGGGATCCACAACACCTGGACTACTAATCTTCATTCATGTCTGTATCCTTGCGTTAATACACTTATTTTCTATCTCAATTACTGGTCGTTGTTCGTTATTTGTGCGGACCCCATTCCCGGGATCCACAACACCTGGGACTACTAATCTTCATTCAAGTCTGTATACGTTAATACACTTATTTTCTATCTCAATTACTGGTCGTTGTTCATTTATTTGTACGGGTCCCATTCGGGATCCACAACACCTGGACTACTAATCTTCATTCATGTCTGTATCCTTGCGTTAATACCTTATTTTCTATCTCAATTACTGGTCGTTGTTCATTTATTTGTGCGGACCCCATTCGGGATCCACAACACCTGGACTACTAATCTTCATTCAAGTCTGTATCCTTACGTTAATACACTTATTTTCTATCTCAATTACTGGTCGTTGTTCATTTATTTGTGCGGACCCCATTCCCGGGATCCACAACACCTGGACTACTAATCTTCATTCAAGTCTGTATCCTTACGTTAATACACTTATTTTCTATCTCAATTACTGGTCGTTGTTCATTTATTTGTGCGGACCCCATTCCCGGGATCCACAACACCTGGACTACTAATCTTCATTCAAGTCTGTATCCTTACGTTAATACACTTATTTTCTATCTCAATTACTGGTCGTTGTTCATTCATTTGTACGGGTCCCATTCCCGGGATCCACAACACCTGGACTACTAATCTTCATTCAAGTCTGTATCCTTACATTGATACACTTATTTTCTATCTCAGTTACTGGTCGTTGTTCATTTATTTGTGCGGGTCCCATTCCCGGGATCCACAACACCTGGACTACTAATCTTCATTCAAGTCTGTATCCTTACGTTAATACACTTATTTTCTATCTCAATTACTGGACGTTGTTCATTTATTTGTGCGGGTCCCATTCCCGGGATCCACAACACCTGGACTACTAATCTTCATTCAAGTCTGTATCCTTACGTTAATACACTTATTTTCTATCTCAATTACTGGACGTTGTTCATTTATTTGTGCGGGTCCCATTCCCGGATCCACAACACCTGGACTACTAATCTTCATTCAAGTCTGTATCCTTACGTTAATACACTTATTTTCTATCTCAATTACTGGTCGTTGTTCATTTATTTGTGCGGGTCCCATTCCCGGGATCCACAACAGCTAGACTACTAATCATCATTCAAGTCTGTATACTTACGTTAATACACTTATTTTCTATCTCAATTACTGGACGTTGTTCATTTATTTGTACGGGTCCCATTCCGGGGATCCACAACACCTGGACTACTAATCTTCATTCAAGTCTGTATCCTTACGTTAATACACTTATTTTCTATCACAATTACTGGTCGTTGTTCATTCATTTGTACGGGTCCCATTCCCGGGATCCACAACACCTGGACTACTAATCTTCATTCAAATCTGTATCCTTACGTTAATACACTTATTTTCTATCTCAATTACTGGTCGTTGTTCATTTATTTGTGCCGGTCCCATTCCCGGGATCCACAACACCTGGACTACTAATCTTCATTTAAGTCTGTATCCTTACGTTAATACACTTATTTTCTATCTCAATTACTGGTCGTTGTTCATTTATTTGTGCGGGTCCCATTCCCGGGATCCACAACACCTGGACTACTAATCTTCATTCAAGTCTGTATCCTTACGTTAATACACTTATTTTCTATCTCAATTACTGGTCCTTGTTCATTCATTTGTACGGGTCCCATTCCCGGGATCCACAACACCTGGACTACTAATCTTCATTCATGTCTGTATCCTTACGTTAATACACTTATTTTCTATCTCAATAAATGGTCGTTGTTCATTTATTTGTAAGGGTCCCATTCCCGGGATCCACAAAACCTGGACTACTAATCTTCATTCAAGTCTGTATCCTTACGTTAATACACTTATTTTCTATCTCAGTTACTGGTCGTTGTTCATTTATTTGTGCGGGTCCCATGCCGGGAACCACAACACCTGGACTACTAATCTTCATTCAAGTCTGTATCCTTGCGTTAATACACTTATTTTCTATCTCAGTTACTGGTCGTTGTTCATTTATTTGTGCGGGCCCCATTCCCGGGATCCACAACACCTGGACTACTAATCTTCATTCAAGTTTGTGTCCTTACGTTAATACACTTATTTTCTATCTCAAATACTGATCGTTGTTCATTTATTTGTGCGGGTCCCATTCCCGGGATCCACAACACCTGGACTACTAATCTTCATTCAAGTCTGTATCCTTACGTTAATACACTTATTTTCTATCTCAATTACTGATCGTTGTTCATTTATTTGTGCGGGTCCCATTCCCAGAATCCACAACACCTGGACTACTAATCTTCATTCAAGTCTGTATCCTTACGTTAATACACTTATTTTCTATCTCAATTACTGGTCGTTGTTCATTTATTTGTGCGGGTCCCATTCCCGGGATCCACAACACCTGGACTACTAATCTTCATTCAAGTCTGTATCCTTACGTTAATACACTTATATTCTATCTAGTTACTGGTCCTTGTTCATTCATTTGTACGGGTCCCATTCGGGATCCACAACACCTGGACTATAATCTTCATTCATGTCTGTATCCTTACGTTAATACACTTATTTTCTATCTCAATTACTGGTCGTTGTTCATTTATTTGTGCGGGTCCCATTCCCGGGATCCACAACACCTGGACTACTAATCTTCATTCAAGTCTGTATCCTTACGTTAATACACTTGTTTTCTATCTCAATTACTGGTCGTTGTTCATTTATTTGTGCGGTCCCATTCCCGGGATCCACAACAGCTAGACTACTAATCTTCATTCAAGTCTGTATACTTACGTTAATACACTTATTTTCTATCTCAATTACTGGACGTTGTTCATTTATTTGTACGGGTCCATTCCGGGGATCCACAACACCTGGACTACTAATCTTCATTCAAGTCTGTATCCTTGCATTAATACACTTATTTTCTATCACAATTACTGGTCGTTGTTCATTCATTTGTACGGGTCCCATTCCCAGGATCCACAACACCTGGACTACTAATCTTCATTCAAATCTGTATCCTTACGTTAATACACTTATTTTCTATCTCAATTACTGGTCGTTGTTCATTTATTTGTGCCGGTCCATTCCGGGATCCACAACACCTGGACTAATCTTCATTTAAGTCTGTATCCTTACGTTAATACCTTATTTTCTATCTCAGTACTGGTCGTTGTTCATTTATTTGTGCGGTCCATTCAGGATCTATACACAGACTATGTCATTAAAGTCTGTATCCTTACGTTAATACTTATTTTCTATCTCAATTACTGGTCCTTGTTCATTCATTTGTGCAGGTCCCATTCCCGGGATCCACAACACCTGGACTACTAATCTTCCTACATTCATGTCTGTATCCTTACGTTAATACACTTATTTTCTATCTCAATAAATGGTCGTTTGTTCATTTATTTGTAGAGATCCCATTCGGGATCCACAAAACCTGAGACTACTAATCTTCATTCAAGTCTGTATCCTTACGTTAATACACTTATTTTTCACCACTATCTCCAGTTACTGGTCGTTGTTCATTTATTTGTGCGGGTCCCATGGGAACCACAACACCTGGACTACTAATCTTCATTCAAGTCTGTATCCTTGCGTTAATACCCTTCTTTCTATCTCAGTTACTGGTCATTATTGTTGTGCGGGCCCCCATTCCCGGGATCCACAACACCTGGACTACTAATCTTCATTCAAGTTTGTGTCCTTACGTTAATACACTTATTTTCTATCTCAAATGCCTTGATCGTTGTTCATTTATTTGTGCGGGTCCCATTCGGGATCCACAACACCTGGACTACTAATCTTCATTCAAGTCTGTATCCTTACGTTAATACACTTATTTTCTATCTCAATTACTGATCGTTGTTCATTTATTTGTGCGGGTCCCATTCCCAGAATCCACAACACCTGGACTACTAATCTTCATTCAGTCTGTATCCTTACGTTAATACACTTATTTTCTATCTCAATTACTGGTCGTTGTTCATTTATTTGTGCGGGTCCCATTCCGGGATCACGCTTACCTGGACTACTAATCTTCATTAGTCTGTATCATACGTTAATACACTTATTTTCTATCTCGGTTACTGGTCCTTGTTCATTCATTTGTACGGGTCCCATTCCCGGGATCCACAACACCTGGACTACTAATCTTCATTCATGTCTGTATCCTTACGTTAATACACTTATTTTCTATCTCAATTACTGGTCGTTTGTTCATTTATTTGTGGGTCCCATTCCGGGATCACAACACCTGGACTACTAATCTTCATTCAAGTCTGTATCCTTACGTTAATACACTTATTTTCTATCTCAATTACTGGTCGTTGTTCATTTATTTGTGCCGGGTCCCATTCCCGGGATCCACAACAGCTAGACTACTAATCTTCATTCAAGTCTGTATACTTACGTTAATACACTTATTTTCTATCTCAATTACTGGACGTTGTTCATTTTATTTGTACGGAGTTATTCCGGGGATCCACAACACCTGGACTACTAATCTTCATTCAAGTCTGTATCCTTACGTTAGCTACCTTATTTTCTATCACAGTACTGGTCGTTGTTCATTCATTTGTACGGGTCCCATTCCCGGGATCCATAACACACCTGGACTACTAATCTTCATTCAAATCTGTATCCTTACGTTAATACACTTATTTTCTCAGTACTGGTCGTTTGTTCATTTATTTGTACGGTCCCATTCCCAGGATCACAACACCTGGACTACTAATCTTCATTTAAGTCTGTATCCTTACGTTAATACACTTATTTTCTATCTCAATTACTGGTCGTTGTTCATTTATTTGTGGGTCCATTCCCGGGATCCACAACACCTGGACTACTAATCTTCATTCAAGTCTGTATCCTTACGTTAATACACTTATTTTCTATCTCAATTACTGGTCCTTGTTCATTCATTTGTACGGGTCCCATTCCCGGGATCCACAACACCTGGACTACTAATCTTCATTCATGTCTGTATCCTTACGTTAATACACTTGTTTTCTATCTCAATAAATGGTCGTTGTTCATTTATTTGTAAGATCTATTCAGGATCCACAAACCTGGACTATAATCTTCATTCAAGTCTGTATCCTTACGTTAATACACTTATTTTCTATCTCAGTTACTGGTCGTTGTTCATTTATTTGTGCGGGTCCCATGCCGGGAACCACAACACCTGGACTACTAATCTTCATTCAAGTCTGTATCCTTGCGTTAATACACTTATTTTCTATCTCAGTTACTGGTCGTTGTTCATTTATTTGTGCGGGCCCCATTCGGGATCTGTACACAGACCTACTAATCTTCATTCAAGTTTGTGTCCTTACGTTAATACACTTATTTTCTATCTCAAATACTGATCGTTGTTCATTTATTTGTGCGGGTCCCATTCCGGGATCCACAACACCTGGACTACTAATCTTCATTCAAGTCTGTATCCTTACGTTAATACACTTATTTTCTATCTCAATTACTGATCGTTGTTCATTTATTTGTGCAGGTCCCATTCCCAGAATCCACAACACCTGGACTACTAATCTTCATTCAAGTCTGTATCCTTACGTTAATACACTTATTTTCTATCTCAATTACTGGTCGTTGTTCATTTATTTGTGCAGGTCCCATTCCCAGGATCCACAACACCTGGACTACTAATCTTCATTCAAGTCTGTATCCTTACGTTAATACACTTATTTTCTATCTCAGTTACTGGTCCTTGTTCATTCATTTGTACGGGTCCACATTCCCGGGATCCACAACACCTGGACTACTAATCTTCATTCATGTCTGTATCCTTACGTTAATACACTTATTTTCTATCTCAATTACTGGTCATTGTTCATTTATTTGTGCGGGTCCCATTCCCGGGATCCACAACACCTGGACTACTAATCTTCATTCAAGTCTGTATCCTTACGTTAATACACTTATTTTCTATCTCAATTACTGGTCGTTGTTCATTGTTTGTGCGGGTCCCATTCCCGGGATCCACAACAGCTAGACTACTAATCTTCATTCAAGTCTGTATACTTACGTTAATACCTTATTTTCTATCTCAATTACTGGACGTTTGTTCATTTATTTGTACGGGTCCCATTCCGGGGATCACAACACCTGGACTACTAATCTTCATTCAAGTCTGTATCCTTACGTTAATACACTTATTTTCTATCACAATTACTGGTCGTTGTTCATTCATTTGTACGGGTCCCATTCCGGGATCCACAACACCTGGACTACTAATCTTCATTCAAATCTGTATCCTTACGTTAATACACTTATTTTCTATCTCAATTACTGGTCGTTGTTCATTTATTTGTGCCGGTCCCATTCCCGGGATCCACAACACCTGGACTACTAATCTTCATTTAAGTCTGTATCCTTACGTTAGCCACACTTATTTTCCCTGTCTCAATTACTGGTCGTTGTTCATTTATTTGTGCGGGTCCCATTCCCGGGATCCACAACACCTGGACTATAATCTTCATTCAAGTCTGTATCCTTACGTTAATACACTTATTTTCTATCTCAATTACTGGTCCTTGTTCATTCATTTGTGCGGGTCCATTCCCGGGATCCACAACACCTGGATACTAATCTTCATTCATGTCTGTATCCTTACGTTAATACACTTATTTTCTATCTCAATAAATGGTCGTTGTTCATTTATTTGTAAGGGTCTATTCCCGGGATCCACAAAACCTGGACTACTAATCTTCATTCAAGAGTCTGTGTATCCTTACGTTAATACACTTATTTTCTATCTCAGTTACTGGTCGTTGTTCATTTATTTATTGCGGGTCCCGTACCGGGAACCACAACACCTGGACTACTAATCTTCATTCAAGTCTGTATCCTTGCGTTAATACACTTATTTTCTATCTCAGTTACTGGTCGTTGTTCATTTATTTGTGCGATTTATTCCGGATCCTAACACCTGGACTACTAATCTTCATTCAAGTTTGTGTCCTTACGTTAATACACTTATTTTCTATCTCAAATACTGATCGTTGTTCATTTATTTTTGTGCGGGTCCCATTCCAGGATCCACAACACCTGGACTACTAATCTTCATTCAAGTCTGTATCCTTACGTTAATACACTTATTTTCTATCTCAATTACTGATCGTTGTTCATTTATTTGTGCGGGTCCCATTCCCGAATCCGCAACACCTGGACTACTAATCTTCATTCAAGTCTGTATCCTTACGTTAATACACTTATTTTCTATCTCAATTACAGATCCGTTGTTCATTCATTTGTACGGGTCCCATTCCGGGATCCACAACACTGGACTACTAATCTTCATTCATGTCTGTATCCTTACGTTAATACACTTATTTTCTATCTCAATAAATGGTCGTTGTTCATTTATTTGTAAGGTCCCCATTCCCAAGGTCACACAAAACCTCAGACTACTAATCTTCATTCAAGTCTGTATCCTTACGTTAATACACTTATTTTCTATCTCATTTGTAGTCGTTGTTCATTTATTTGTGCGGTGTGTTCAGGATCCACTGTACCAAAAGACTACTAATCTTCATTCAAGTCTGTATCCTTACGTTAATACACTTATTTTCTATCTCAATTACTGGTCGTTGTTCATTTATTTGTGCCGGTCCCATTCCAGGATGCACAACAGCTAATTTATAATCTTGTTCATGTCTGTATCCTTACGTTAATACACTTATTTTCTATCTCAATTACTGGTCGTTGTTCATTTATTTGTGCGGTCCCATTCCCGGATCACACCACCTGGACTACTAATCTTCATTCAAGTCTGTATCTACGTTAATACACTTATTTTCTATCTCAATTACTGGTCGTTGTTCATTTATTTGTACGGGTCCCATTCCCGGGATCCACAACACCTGGACTACTAATCTTCATTCATGCTAATACTCTTGATTAATACGCCTTTTCTTATCTCAATTACTAATTGTTCTTTCATTTATTTGTGCGGACCCCATTCCCGGGATCCACAACACCTGGACTACTAATCTTCATTCAAGTCTGTATCCTTACGTTAATACACTTATTTTTTCTATCTCAATTACGGTCGTTTTATTCTTTCGTAAGGACCCCATTCCCGGGATCCACAACACCTGGACTACTAATCTTCATTCAAGTCTGTATCCTTACGTTAATACACTTATTTTCTATCTCAATTACTGGTCGTTGTTCATTTATTTGTGCGGTTGTTCGGAATCCTGCCTGGACTACTAATCTTCATTCAGGTCTGTATCCTTACGTTAATACACTTATTTTCTATCTCAATTACTAGTCGTTGTTCTTTTATTTATATTTTGGACCCCATTTTAAAATCACAACACCTGGACTACTGATCACATTCAAGTCTGTATCCTTACATTAATACACTTATTTTCTATCTCAATTTCCACTGGTCGTTGTTCTTTTATTTGTGCGGACCCCATTCGGATCCACAACACCTGGACTACTAATCTTCATTCAAGTCTGTATCCTTACGTGTACTTGTTACATATCTCAATTACTGGTCGTTGTTCATTTATTTGTACGGGTCCCATTCCCGGGATCCACAACACCTGGACTACTAATCTTCATTCAAGTCTGTATCCTTACGTTAATACACTTATTTTCTATCTCAATTACTGGTCGTTGTTCATTTATTTGTGGGATTATTCCAGGATCCCACAACACCTGGACTACTAATCTTCATTCATGTCTGTATCCTTGCGTTGTAATACACTTATTTTCTATCTCAATTACTGGTCGTTGTTCATTTATTTGTGCGGACCCCATTCCGGATCCACAACACCTGGGCTATTAATCTTCATTCAAGTCTGTATCCTTACGTTAATACACTTGTTTTCTATCTCAATTACTGGTCGTTGTTCATTTATTTGTGCCGGACCCCATTCCCGGGATCCACAACACCTGGACTACTAATCTTCATTCAAGTCTGTATCCTTACGTTAATACACTTATTTTATCTCAATTACTGGTCGTTGTTCATTTATTTGTGCGGACCTTGTTCCGGGATCCACAACACCTGGACTACTAATCTTCATTCAAGTCTGTATGCTTACGTTAGCCACCTTATTTTCATCAATTACTGGTCGTTGTTCATTCATTTGTACGGGTCCCATTCCCGGGATCCACAACACCTGATTTCTAATCTTCATTCAAGTCTGTATCCTTGTTGAAGTACACTTCTTTTCCTCTAGTTACTATTGTTGTTGTTCTTCTTGCGGGTCCCATTCCCGGGATCCCACACCTGGACCCAATCTTATTCAGTCTGTATCCTTACGTTAATACACTTATTTTCTATCTCAATTACTGGACGTTGTTCATTTATTCGTGCGGGTCCCATTCCCAGGATCCACAACACCTGGACTACTAATCTTCATTCAAAGTCACAGCATCTCCTTACGTTAATACACTTATTTTCTATCTCCAATTACTGGACGTTGTTCATTTATTTGTGCGGGTCCCATTCCCCGGGATCCACAACACCTGGACTATAAATATTCTATTCAAGTCTGTATCCTTACGTTAATGCTTATTTTCTATCTCAATTACTGGTCGTTGTTCATTCATTTGTACGAGACCATATTCCACAGGATCTGCACCTGGACTACTAATCTTCATTCAAATCTGTATCCTTACGTTAATACACTTATTTTCTATCTCAATTACTGGTCGTTGTTCATTTATTTGTGCCGGTCCCATTCCCGGGATCCACAACACCTGGACTACTAATCTTCATTTAAGTCTGTATCCTTACGTTAATACACTTATTTTCTATCTCAATTACTGGTCGTTGTTCATTTATTTGTGCGGGTCCCATTCCCGGGATCCACAACACCTGGACTACTAATCTTCATTCAAGTCTGTATCCTTACGTTAATACACTTATTTTCTATCTCAATTACTGGTCCTTGTTCATTCATTTGTACGGGTCCCATTCCCGGGATCCACAACACCTGGACTACTAATCTTCATTCAAGTCTGTATCCTTACGTTAATACACTTATTTTCTATCTCAATTACTGGTCGTTGTTCATTCATTTGTACGGGTCCCATTCCCGGGATCCACAACACCTGGACTACTAATCTTCATTCAAGTCTGTATCCTTACATTGATACACTTATTTTCTATCTCAGTTACTGGTCGTTGTTCATTTATTTGTGCGGGTCCCATTCCCGGGATCCACAACACCTGGACTACTAATCTTCATTCAAGTCTGTATCCTTACGTTAATACACTTATTTTCTATCTCAATTACTGGACGTTGTTCATTTATTTGTGCGGGTCCCATTCCCGGGATCCACAACACCTGGACTACTAATCTTCATTCAAGTCTGTATCCTTACGTTAATACACTTATTTTCTATCTCAATTACTGGACGTTGTTCATTTATTTGTGCGGGTCCCATTCCCGGGATCCACAACACCTGGACTACTAATCTTCATTCAAGTCTGTATCCTTACGTTAATACACTTATTTTCTATCTCAATTACTGGTCGTTGTTCATTTATTTGTGCCGGTCCCATTCCCGGGATCCACAACAGCTAGACTACTAATCTTCATTCAAGTCTGTATACTTACGTTAATACACTTATTTTCTATCTCAATTACTGGACGTTGTTCATTTATTTGTACGGGTCCCATTCCGGGGATCCACAACACCTGGACTACTAATCTTCATTCAAGTCTGTATCCTTACGTTAATACACTTATTTTCTATCTCAATTACTGGTCGTTGTTCATTCATTTGTACGGGTCCCATTCCCGGGATCCACAACACCTGGACTACTAATCTTCATTCAAATCTGTATCCTTACGTTAATACACTTATTTTCTATCTCAATTACTGGTCGTTGTTCATTTATTTGTGCCGGTCCCATTCCCGGGATCCACAACACCTGGACTACTAATCTTCATTTAAGTCTGTATCCTTACGTTAATACACTTATTTTCTATCTCAATTACTGGTCGTTGTTCATTTATTTGTGCGGGTCCCATTCCCGGGATCCACAACACCTGGACTACTAATCTTCATTCAAGTCTGTATCCTTACGTTAATACACTTATTTTCTATCTCAATTACTGGTCCTTGTTCATTCATTTGTACGGGTCCCATTCCCGGGATCCACAACACCTGGACTACTAATCTTCATTCATGTCTGTATCCTTACGTTAATACACTTATTTTCTATCTCAATAAATGGTCGTTGTTCATTTATTTGTAAGGGTCCCATTCCCGGGATCCACAAAACCTGGACTACTAATCTTCATTCAAGTCTGTATCCTTACGTTAATACACTTATTTTCTATCTCAGTTACTGGTCGTTGTTCATTTATTTGTGCGGGTCCCATGCCGGGAACCACAACACCTGGACTACTAATCTTCATTCAAGTCTGTATCCTTGCGTTAATACACTTATTTTCTATCTCAGTTACTGGTCGTTGTTCATTTATTTGTGCGGGCCCCATTCCCGGGATCCACAACACCTGGACTACTAATCTTCATTCAAGTTTGTGTCCTTACGTTAATACACTTATTTTCTATCTCAAATACTGATCGTTGTTCATTTATTTGTGCGGGTCCCATTCCCAGGGATCCACAACACCTGGACTACTAATCTTCATTCAAGTCTGTATCCTTACGTTAATACACTTATTTTCTATCTCAATTACTGATCGTTGTTCATTTATTTGTGCGGGTCCCATTCCCAGAATCCACAACACCTGGACTACTAATCTTCATTCAAGTCTGTATCCTTACGTTAATACACTTATTTTCTATCTCAATTACTGGTCGTTGTTCATTTATTTGTGCGGGTCCCATTCCCGGGATCCACAACACCTGGACTACTAATCTTCATTCAAGTCTGTATCCTTACGTTAATACACTTATTTTCTATCTCAGTTACTGGTCCTTGTTCATTCATTTGTACGGGTCCCATTCCCGGGATCCACAACACCTGGACTACTAATCTTCATTCATGTCTGTATCCTTACGTTAATACACTTATTTTCTATCTCAATAAATGGTCGTTGTTCATTTATTTGTAAGGGTCCCATTCCCGGGATCCACAAAACCTGGACTACTAATCTTCATTCAAGTCTGTATCCTTACGTTAATACACTTATTTTCTATCTCAGTTACTGGTCGTTGTTCATTTATTTGTGCGGGTCCCATTCCCGGGATCCACAACACCTGGACTACTAATCTTCATTCAAGTCTGTATCCTTACGTTAATACACTTATTTTCTATCTCAATTACTGGTCGTTGTTCATTTATTTGTGCCGGTCCCATTCCCGGGATGCACAACAGCTAGACTACTAATCTTCATTCAAGTCTGTATCCTTACGTTAATACACTTATTTTCTATCTCAATTACTGGTCGTTGTTCATTTATTTGTACGGGTCCCATTCCGGGGATCCACAACACCTGGACTACTAATCTTCATTCAAGTCTGTATCCTTACGTTAATACACTTATTTTCTATCTCAATTACTGGTCGTTGTTCTTTTATTTGTGCGGGTCCCATTCCCGGTATCCACAACACCTGGACTACTAATCTTTATTCAAGTCTGTATCCTTACGTTAATACACTTATTTTCTATCTCAATTACTGGTCGTTGTTCTTTTATTTGTGCGGGTCCCATTCCCGGTATCCACAACACCTGGACTACTAATCTTTATTCAAGTCTGTATCCTTACGTTAATACACTTATTTTCTATCTCAATTACTGGTCGTTGTTCTTTTATTTGTGCGGGTCCCATTCCCGGTATCCACAACACCTGGACTACTAATCTTCATTCAAGTCTGTATCCTTACGTTAATACACTTATTTTCTATCTCAATTACTGGTCGTTGTTCTTTTATTTGTGCGGGTCCCATTCCCGGGATCCACAACACCTGGACTACTAATCTTTATTCAAGTCTGTATCCTTACGTTAATACACTTATTTTCTATCTCAATTACTGGTCGTTGTTCTTTTATTTGTGCGGGTCCCATTCCCGGGATCCAGAACACCTGGACTACTAATCTTCATTCAAGTCTGTATCCTTACGTTAATACACTTATTTTCTATCTCAATTACTGGTCGTTGTTCTTTTATTTGTGCGAGTCCCATTCCCGGGATCCACAACACCTGGACTACTAATCTTTATTCAAGTCTGTATCCTTACGTTAATATACTTATCTTCTATCTCGATTACTGGTCGTTGTTCATGTATTTTTCCCGGGATCCACAACAGATTGTTTAAATTATTTTCTTAAATTAGGATGAAGACATATATATAAAATAAGCGCTTACGTTTTATTCGTCAAATAATTTATTTCAGTTCTGTCCTACTTAATCAGACATTAGGTTATCAACAGGGCAGAAAATATTTTCTCCTGCAATATTTTCAACTAAATGTATAAATCCGCTGCATCCTTAGCTAAATCCGCTGTAAAGAATGTCGGTTCTCTGTGCAGGGCTAGGAAGTTTTTCCCGTTTGAAAAAATGCTGCACATATATAAATCTACCATCCGCCCGTACATTGAATACTGCTGCCATATCTGGTCGGGTGCTCCTGCTATCCACCTTGGGGTCCTTGACAAAATCCATTGGAGAATCTGTAATTTGATCGATCCCGACTTGGCAGCTCGGATACTGTCACTTTCTTACCGGCGCAGTGTGTCCTCTCTATGTCTCTTCTACAAATACTTTCACGGCTTCTGCTCCGATGAACTTAGCCCTCTCGTGCCCCCGATATACGAATTTACTCGCGCCACAAGATTAGCAACTAGGTCCCACCCTTTTACTGTGAAACCAATAAATTGTAAACGCAAATTCTACTCCATCAGTTTCTTTTCTTGCACTTCCCACCTGTGGAATTCCCTTCCATTTACTTGCTTCCCCGACAGCTACAATCTCCAAAAATTTAAATGTAAAGTCAATAGTCGTCTCCTATCTCACTAACCTGCATCCTCTCTCTCATGCTCCTTTCTCCGTCCACTCCACTCTCATCAGTATTCTCATACTTCTCTTACCCACTTCCTGACACTCCCTATAACCTGTCACTATTTCTCATAACTGTCCTCCTATGTAACCCTCCTGCATAACAGTGGCAGTAAAATGCCTTGCTTTGAGCGATATGATTATAAAATAAAAAAATGAAATATAGATAGATAGTCCGACAGCTACAATCTCCAAGAATTTAAATGTAAAATCAATAGTCATCTCCTCTCTCTCTCTCATGCACTCATCTCATTTCTGCAGTATTCTCAACCCTCTCTGACCCGCTTCCTGACACTCCCTTTATTCTGTCACTCCTCATAACTTTCCTCCTATGTAACCCCCTGCTCAATAGTGGCAGTATAATGCCTTTCTTGGGGCAATACGATTATAAAAAGAAAAGAAAAAAAGTAATATTTGTTTAAATTCAGATTACTTAAACCTTTACCCAGTTGATTTTTCAACAAAAAAAATAAAAAATAAAAAAATCAGTCAGGCATATATTATTTTGAAAGATATTAAAAAGGGGAATTATTTTGCGTTGTCAGTTCTGTCAATATGAACGAATTATACTTACAGTTCTTCAATATGCTCGTAAATGTTGGACAATATTATCAAAGATGAAGGAAAAACTTGAAGCAGCTGAAATGTGGTTCTACAGAAGGATGCTGCGGATATCGTGGACCGAGCATGTGAGCAATGATGAGGTATTGGAAATGATGGACACTAAAAGGAAATTAATAGTGAGCATCAGGAAGAGACAGCTGCAGTTCCTGGGACATGCAATGAGGAATTAGGGCTTGGAGAACCTGATACTAACAGGCCAGATAGAGGGAAAAAGAGACAGAGGAAAGCAGAGGATAACATACTTGAAGGGCCTAAGCAGGTGGGCGAAAGAACGGGGGTTGCGTGGTGTCACAGGAGAAGAGGTGCTCAGAGTCACCAGGAGTATGGAGACGTGGAAGGCCATGATCGCCTATATCCTGAATAATTTTGAATTTGTGTGCATGTGTGTGTGTGTGTATGTGTGTTTTAGCATATGGATTTTTTTAAAAATATACACGTCCAAACACAAAATTGTCAGAAACGATTCATAAATTGGCTGAACTGATCTAATTTCGCGAAACGAATTAAATTAATTCAAAATAAGGATAGCTCGATTAACACAATTCCGATAAGAGCGTAATACGCGTTAGTAAGAAAATTCCTGTCAAAATCAATTTCTTTCAATTTTTTTTTTTTTTGTTTTTTTATGTAACTAATTAACAGCAGTGAAGAAGTCAAGCGCCTTGTTAATGACCCGGTAAGGAGCAGTGGATATCGTCTCGGAACGACAAATCGGGGAGCAGAGTTCGAATTGCAGTTGAATTTGTTGCATTCACTTACGCACAAATAAACTTGGAAAAGATATTAATCTGTCGCTTTCCTCCAGTTATAGATTAAATAACAGGACAGATTAGATTCTATAACCTTGGCCAGCAACCAGTCTACCGCAGAAAGTAATAGCAACCTACTGCGGGAAAATCTTCTATCCAGTCAGTCATATCTCTTTCGAGACATGATCGCCCAAAACATGTATCACATATGGTACTTAATTGGCTGATTGAATATAATATTTGGAAACATAATTAAAACTTCTACAGGGCATAAAGTGGGGGATCGGTTTTCTATTGTTATGAAGTAATAAACTGATCCCTTACAAATTACTACTTATTAATATAATACATCTCTTTTTCTAGTTATGAGTCAGACAACAGGACAGATTGGGTTCTATAGCCTTGGCTGGCAACCAGTCTGCGGGATAATCTTCTGCTCGGTCAGTCATGTCCCTTTTGAGACATGATCGCCCAAAGCATGTATCACGTATGGCACTTAACTGGCTGACTGAATATAATATTTGGAAACATAATTAAAACTTCTACGGGGCATAAAGTGGGGGATCTGTTGTCTATTGTTATGAAGTAATAAACTGATCCCTTACAAATTACTACTTATTAATATAATACATCTCTTCTCCTTCTAGTTATGAGTCAGACAACAGGACAGATTGGGTTCTATAGCCTTGGCTGGCAACCAGTCTGCCGCAGAAAGTAATGGCAACCAGTCTGCGGGATAATCTTCTGCTCGGTCAGTCATGTCCCTTTTGAGACATGATCGCCCAAAGCATGTATCACGTGTGTCACTTAACTGGCTGACTGAATATAATAGTTGGAAACATAATTAAAACTTCTACAGGGCATAAAGTGAGGGATCTGTTGTCTATTGTTATGAAGTAATAAACTGATCCCTTACAAATTACTACTTATTAATATAATACATCTCTTCTCCTTCTAGTTATGAGTCAGACAACAGGACAGATTGGGTTCTATAGCCTTGGCTGGCAACCAGTCTGCGGGATAATCTTCTGCTCGGTCAGTCATGTCCCTTTTGAGACATGATCGCCCAAAGCATGTATCACGTATGGCACTTAACTGGCTGACTGAATATAATATTTGGAAACATAATTAAAACTTCTACGGGGCATAAAGTGGGGGATCTGTTGCCTATTGTTATGAAGTAATAAACTGATCCCTTACAAATTACTACTTATTAATATAATACATCTTTTCTCCTTCTAGTTATGAGTCAGACAACAGGACAGATTGGGTTCTATAGCCTTGGCTGGCAACCAGTCTGCCGCAGAAAGTAATGGCAACCAGTCTGCGGGATAATCTTCTGCTCGGTCAGTCATGTCCCTTTTGAGACATGATCGCCCAAAGCATGTATCACGTTTGGCACTTAACTGGCTGACTGAATATAATAGTTGGAAACATAATTAAAACTTCTACAGGGCATAAAGTGAGGGATCTGTTGTCTATTGTTATGAAGTAATAAACTGATCCCTTACAAATTACTACTTATTAATATAATACATCTCTTCTCCTTCTAGTTATGAGTCAGACAACAGGACAGATTGGGTTCTATAGCCTTGGCTGGCAACCGGTCTGCCGCAGAAAGTAATGGCAACCAGTCTGCGGGATAATCTTCTGCTCGGTCAGTCATGTCCCTTTTGAGACATGATCGCCCAAAGCATGTATCACGTGTGTCACTTAACTGGCTGACTGAATATAATAGTTGGAAACATAATTAAAACTTCTACAGGGCATAAAGTGAGGGATCTGTTGTCTATTGTTATGAAGTAATAAACTGATCCCTTACAAATTACTACTTATTAATATAATACATCTCTTCTCCTTCTAGTTATGAGTCAGACAACAGGACAGATTGGGTTCTATAGCCTTGGCTGGCAACCAGTCTGCGGGATAATCTTCTGCTCGGTCAGTCATGTCCCTTTTGAGACATGATCGCCCAAAGCATGTATCACGTATGGCACTTAACTGGCTGACTGAATATAATAGTTGGAAACATAATTAAAACTGAAACGGGCATAAAGTTTTACATTGTTATGACGTTATAAACTGACCCCCCCCCCACAAATTATACTTAATATAATAATGTAATATAGTACATCTCTTCTCCCTCTAGCTATGAGTCAGACAACAGGACTGATTAGGTTCTATAGCCTTGGCTGGCAACCAGTCTACCGCTGAAATTAATGGCAACCTACTGCGGGAAAATCTTTTGTCCAGTCAGTCATGTCTTTAATGGGAGATGATCGCCCAAGCGTGCATCACGTATGACACACAACTGACTGATTGCCTAACATTTAAGGCGTATACGTACAAAGCTGATAAATAACGAAGATTTCGTAATCTACATACACAGGGCTATACATTAAGGTAGAGAGAAAAATGAAAGAGGAGTAGGACTAATACTAAATGAAAGTATGAAGAAATGTCTTTTAGTATACTGTCAACTGTCTGAGAGAATTCTCCTTCTTAAGCTGAATAGGAAGCCTTTTAATTAGGTGCCTCCACGAGTTACCTAAGGTTTAAAATGAATTTAAAAAAATTAAAAACCTTTTTTGAAGTTTTTATTTTAGATTTAATTTCAAGTTAATCGATTAAATCTAATAATTCTATTGTGGGGTCCTCCCTCTAAAGAGTCTATTCTGGACTTTCTCACCAACTATGAGATTAGTAGGAGAGGAGGCCTTGGGGGAACAGTCAATTTGCTTGAACACTGGACAACCGACACACGCACTAGTCGTGTAATGCTCTTCTGTTGTATTTACTGTTAAATATACAAAATTTCTATAACACATGTTTTGTTATTTCTTAAACCATTCAATTGGTCACAACAATTTCCAAAAAGCAAAATAAATTGATACATTTCAAAAACTAATCTAACTGGAAGGATTTTTTGTTGGTTAAATAAGTGATTAGCGTTTTTCATCACAATATAATTCTCTTTTCAAATATAAAATATACTTATCCAGAAAATTTATTTGAAGAAGATTAGCTGATTTAAAGTATAATTAATCCGATTTGAAATAAATATTACTTTAATTTTAAAATATCGCAGAACGGCATTTTTAACTCGACAGTAACTGTGTTTTTAACCTGATAGTTGTTGCATTGACGTGTTGACAACACCAGTACACATCTCATGTTATTCTACGAGGACATTATCAATAAAACATAACTGAAGAATATGATTTGAGCTCCTTTTTAATATACAATTGTTTAAGTACGAAGTAATTTTTAAAAAATAGGAAAACATTCTTCATAATCTAATGTTTTATCTCGGTTTAGAAATGTTCAAGTAGAATGACTAAATCGAATGAATCATTAGTGGCATCAACTGATAGGAAGGTTGAGTCATTGTTTCGGCGCAGAAGGTCTTTCTCGTCAGAATCCATCTTGTACATTTATAAATCTATCATTGGTCCGTGCATTGAATACTGTTGCCATATCTGGCCGGATGCTCCTGTTATTCATCTCGAGGTTCTCAACAATATCCAAAGAATGATCTGCAATGTAATCGGTCCTGACTTGGCATCTCGACTTCAATCACTTTCTCACCGATGTTACGTGGCTTCTCTCTGTCTTTTCTTCAAACATTTTGTTTGAGATTGTTGGCAATTCCAAAATATAAACCCGTAAAGAACGCGGTGAATGATGAGTCCAATTAATCACATCAAACCAACCAACACATGGTTTCCAGAACATCCCAAATACTTATAAGTATTGTTACGAGGAAGCATTTCTATATATATATATATATATATATATATATATATATATATATATATATAAAATCAATAAAAATGTTAAAAGTTACAGTAATGGATTCTACTGAGCTCTACTTGCTAATCCAAAAATGGTTTTATTCATGAAGTTTTTTTTTTTTTTTTTTTTAATCATATCACCACAAGCAAGGCGGTAACGCCACTGATGTGCCGGGGGCTACATAAGAGTGAGAAGATTAGAAAAGAGAAAACCGGAAACCACATCCTAAACAGGAAACAAGGGATGAGCCTCTTCACCTGTTCAATAGACGTGGGTGGAGTGTGAACTGGGCGATAGTTTAGTCTATCTACTCCAATTGAAAAAACAAAAAAAAAGTGAGAAGATTAGAAAAAAGAAAAACCGGAAACCGCATCCTAAACAGGAAACAAGGGATGAGCCTCTTCACCTGTTCAATAGACGTGGGTGGAGTGTGAACCGGGCGATAGTTTAGTCTATCTACTCCAATTAAGTAGTTGTTAAATAAAGAAATTAGAAATAGAAAGTTTGGAAGATTCCAGATCATTCCAGTGCATTCCAGAAAAATCTAGATGATTCGAGAAATACGCTAATAGGTTTTTTAAAATAGGTTTTTTGAAGAGAGTTGTCAGTTGCTAAAAGGGGATTTTTGGTATTATCATTGACCAAACTAAAAGTTAATCTATATATACACCTTTGAGGATTTCCTATAATAGTACTTAGATTACTTCCGTAGCCCTAACGTGGTAAACATAGTTCTCTCCCACACCTTCCCTTCTTCTTCGTAACACTTCGCCAGTAGTAAAATCTGTTTTCTGTTTTGAATGCTACAATTAATTGTATATTTGTACATAATTTATTTTGTGTTTTTCGTAAATTAAATATTTGTTTGTGATTTAGCTCTGTGTTTTGGTAAATCATTTTCTTTTCTTTCGTTACAATTTCCAACACGTAACAGTATAGAGAAGCCCAAGAGGAAACGCAATGGACCAGGTTGATTACGCAACAATCAACAGATGTTTAGAAATGCTGTTCGACATGATAAAACTTTATAGTGGGTTATCCGTTCTAGTGAAACGTAGTTGTATGTGTAACACCCCAACGGACGGTCCGAACAATTTCTCCGGCGACCGTTCTCCACGCTGTGATGTTGCCGGGAGTTTGTTGAAAAAGCCGGAGTCTCAAGCTGGGGGTACAAGATTAAACTATAAGGAACGAACTTCCACAACTTGGATGAGTTGAAAGGATGCTTTATTTCGTTTAGAGTTAGCCTTTTCGGTTGGGGCAGGCGAATGTGACACACAGCTCTAACTCTAATTAATGGAGATCGAATTCCGAACTGACCAACTCAAGACGAACGGAGGTTCTACTTCAAGCACACGCCCGGCGGAACTAAATGGAAACTAACTTAACCCAACTGATCTGACTTGGAAAAATTACCTGAATTTATTTAAAATTAATCCGGAAATCCGGAAATGCTTTAGACCAGCGGATGATAACCATTGGCGACTGCAAGTCCGAAATTTCAGTTATCTTATTTTATCTTAATAAAGCTTCCGCCGGAAAATTCTTAATGTGTGGTTAAGATACAGTAAAAGACAGCCTTTGACCTGGTCATTCAAAAAAACCTATTTCCTGAACTTTATCTCTTATCACATAAATCACAGAGTCAAATATTTACCGGAAGAGTGGTAGGATTTAAAACAGTAATCTGATACCCTTTTCTCTTCCACAATTTTCCTCATAAAAGAAAAAGTGTTTATTTATTTATTTTTTCTCTTCTTTTTCACTTTTGTTAAACGAAGCATGTTTTTAATCTATTTTCTATTCTTAACCATTTTCTATTTTAATCTATTATAATAAAATACATATTTTACAAAGCACCTAAATATACGCCTAATTATCGTGTCACATATGTTGAAACAGATTAAATGAATTTGGCCTCGTTAGTAGATAGCCCACTATAAGTTATAAAAGGGGTTATAAAACAAGAAAATCAATTTGAGTACAGAAACAACATTTTATATATACACATATATCAATTACGGTTTTTCTACAAATAAATGGAAGGTCTTTTGGTTCAAAAGGACGTTAAAATATTTATAGCAGTAAATGCCGAAAAGAGAGTTTGTGCGTATGTATATGTGGGAGCGTTTGTCAGTTAGGAATGACTTTGATGTCTCCGCTCCTTTGGTCGGGTAAGTAGCTCAGGGACAGCAAAGAAGAAGATGAGAGGGAAAGGAGGCGAGCATAGTCTGATCGCTTGACGAGGTCAAGGGACGTGCTAATTATGCTCTCACTTTCTCAACTCTGGTGATGCTTTCTGTGTCGGCTTTTTATTTCGTCTTTGTATCTCCCAGCAGGTCATTTGGGAATTCACACCCGTATTTAATTCAGGGCTTCCCATTGGATGATAAATAAAATTCGCGTAGGCTCGCGAACAGGAATTTGATATTTAATTATTTTTTGGTTTTCTGCTGGAACATATGCGTGGAGCCGGGTGCGCACAGACCAGTTTTGGTCATTTTCTTTCTGGTCTTGAGAGTGAAAACATCCGGTCCCTCGCTTTGCTCGGTATCACCACAACTTATCCAAATACAGACTGCAGGAGCACCCACCCTCTACCCATGTGCAAATTCAGAAAAAATATGGAAATTAAAGAAGACAAAACAAACTCTTATACTATAATACAATAAACTCCTGAATAACCTGTTGTGACATGGCTCGATCACGTGACCGGGTTCAATTATATATAGAAAGCGTGAGTCGGTTTAAAGGATGGATTTAGTTAGTGTGAGCTGAGGGCTGCTTTTAACCTGCGTGTTACTTGCTAACTCAACCACCCACATTGTTGCGATCTACTACGGACCGTTATATTGTATCTACCGAATAAGATATTATTTTATCATCTGTGTATAGTTTAACACCTCGACGATACAACAAAACCCGACCGAGTTCTTGGCAATTCTTCCTCTGAGCTATGGATCACTCGGTGGAGGAAGGCAGATTTTAGGGAGTTATATACACAATGTAAACATACGCCAGTAGCTGAGAGTGTTCCAATTCATTATATATACAGGGCCGATTCAAGGTTTTCATAGCCCACAGAATCTATGATATGCCTCCCACTCTAATAGATCCCAATTTTCATAAGGTAGCATTCGTATAGATAAATAGATAGATATGAACAGACTGAGATAGATAGATAGATAGATAGATAGATAGATAGATAGATAGATAGATAGATATGAACAGACTGAGATAGATAGATAGATAGATAGATAGATATGAACAGACTGAGATAGATAGATAGATAGATAGATAGATAGATAGATAGATATGAACAGACTGAGATAGATAGATAGATAGATAGATAGATAGATAGATAGATAGATAGATAGATAGATATGAACAGACTGAGATAGATAGATAGATAGATAGATAGATAGATAGATATGAACAGACTGAGATAGATAGATAGATAGATAGATAGATAGATAGATATGAACAGACTGAGATAGATAGATAGATAGATAGATAGATAGATAGATAGATAGATAGATATGAACAGACTGAGATAGATAGATAGATAGATAGATAGATAGATAGATAGATAGATAGATAGATATGAACAGAGATAGATAGATAGATAGATAGATAGATATGAACAGACTGAGATAGATAGATAGATAGATAGATAGATAGATAGATAGATAGATAGATAGATATGAACAGACTGTGATAGATAGATAGATAGATAGATAGATAGATAGATAGATAGATAGATAGTAGAACAGACTGAGATAGATAGATAGATAGATAGATAGATAGATAGATAGATAGATAGATAGATAGATAGATAGATAGATATGAACAGACTGAGATAGATAGATAGATAGATAGATAGATAGATAGATAGATAGATATGAACAGACTGAGATAGTGTTGTGACGTGTCTCGATCACGTGACCGGGTTCACTTAGATATAGATAGAGTGAGTTATTTAAAGGAGGGATTTAGTTAGTGTGAGCTGAGGGCTGCTGTCAACCTGCGTGTTACTTGCTAACTCAACCACCCACATTGTTGCGATCTACTACGGACCGTTATATTGTATCTACCGAATAAGATATTATTTTATCATCTGTGTATTGTTTTCTACCTCGACGATGCTACATAACCCAAATGGCAAAGAGATTTCTGCTGATAGGTTTAAAAGCAAATATAATGACTAATTATACTAAGAATTCTGTTGTCACCAGCGAACAAAGTCAAGGAAAACGAGACAAAAGCAGGAAGTGTCGATGAGAAATTAAATTTTGGAAATGATGAAAAAAGACAACCAGCAATACCAAAGAATTCTTCTGAGTATAGAAAATTAAACCCATGAATTAGAAACAAATGCATGCAGTCTAAAGAGAAATGGCTCAATGAAAAGTGTGTGTAAATACAAAGAATGAACATCACAGATAAAGCAAAATGTACATAAAAGAAAAAGGGTTTTAACAGGACAAAAGAAGCTCTCATCAAAAGGTTGCTGTTACGAGGATACATTTATATATAAAAATAATAATAATAATATCTAAAAAAGATTAAATTTTATCGTAAGGGAATTTATTGAGTCCGACCTGTTATAACAAAAAGTTTTAATTCATGAAGTAGTTGTAACAATAAGGAAATAAGAAATAGAACGTTTAGAAGATCCAAAAATATTCCAAAAAATCTAGAGAATTCGAGATGATTCGAGAAATATGCAAATTAGGTGTTATTCCCAATAAAAATAGGTTTGGGGAAAGAGTTGTTAGTTGTCAAAAGGATTTGCTGACATTATCAACTTCGGCTTTGGATGAAGGATCTGTGCATCTAGCCGAAAGAATCTCTACGAAAAGTTACCGACCAACAAAAACCCAAAAGAGAACCTCCGGTAAATAGAATTTTTAACTCTTTCACTGACCACACTAAAAATTATTCTTTATATACATATTTGAGCTTGGTATGGAACGCACAACTCTTAGGGTCAAGTCACAGGAACTAACCAATGTCTACAGCAGTGGCGGACAAGTAAATACAGGGTTAGAGGGAGATAACTCATGACGAACAGAAGAGGCTCTAGGCAAGGAATGAAGATCATATACACCAGTAATTGTAAAAAGGGTTCGGTTCGAAATTCAAAGCACCTGAAGAAAGCTGGACTTGGAACGGTCGAAGCGTCGTACAAATGGCAACAAAGATGAGGACAATAGTCCGAATAATGTAAATACTGTAAATACTACCTCATCTCAGAAATATATACAAATAGAATAATCTATTATTAAACGTCGTACAAATGGCAAAAAAGATGAGGACAATAGTCCGAATAATGTAAATACTGTAAATACTACCTCATCTCAGAAATGTAGACAAATACAATGATCTATTATTAAACGTCGTACATGGCAACCAAGATGAGGATAATTGTCCGAATTACGTAAATACTGTAAATACTACCTCATCTCAGAAATATAGACAAATAAAATGATCTATTATTGAACGTCGTAAAAATGGCAATAAAGATGAGGACAATAGTCCTAATAATGTAAATACTGTAAATACTACCTCATCTCAGAAATATAGACAAATAGAATGATCTATTATTAAACGTCGTACAAATGGCAACAAAGAAGAGGACAATAATCCGAATAATGTAAATACTGCAAATATTACCTCATCTCAGAAATATAGACAAATAGAATGATCTATTATTAAACGTCGTACAAATGGCAACAAAGATGAGGACAATAGTCCGAATAATGTAAATACTGTAAATACTACCTCATCTCAGAAATGTAGACAAATAGAATGATCTATTATTAAATGTCGTACAAATGGTAACAAAGATGAGGATAATAGTCCGAATAATGTAAATACTGTAAATACTACCACATCTCAGAAATATAGACAAATAAAATGATCTATTATTGAACGTCGTAAAAATGGCAATAAAGATGAGGACAATAGTCCTAATAATGTAAATACTGTAAATACTACCTCATCTCAGAAATATAGACAAATAGAATGATCTATTATTAAACGTCGTACAAATAGCAACAAAGATGAGGACAATAGTCCGAATAATGTAAATACTGTAAATACTACCTCATCTCAGAAATGTAGACAAATAGAATGATCTATTATTAAATGTCGTAAAAATGGCAACAAAGATGAGGATAATAGTCCGAATAATGTAAATACTGTAAATACTACCTCATCTCAGAAATGTAGACAAATAGAATGATCTATTATTGAACGTCGTAAAAATGGCAATAAAGATGAGGACAATAGTCCTAATAATGTAAATACTGTAAATACTACCTCATCTCAGAAATATAGACAAATAGAATGATCTATTATTAAACGTCGTACAAATGGCAACAAAGATGAGGACAATAGTCCTAATAATGTAAATACTGTAAATACTATCTCATCTCAGAAATCTAGACAAATAGAATGATCTATTATTAAACGTCGTACAAATGGCAAAAAAGATGAGGACAATAGTCCGAATAATGTAAATCCTGTAAATACTACCTTAGCTCAGAAATATAGACAAATAGAATGATCTATTATTAAACGTCGTACAAATGGCAACAAAGATGAGGATAATAGTCCGAATAATGTAAATACTATAATACTACCTCATCTCAGAAATATAGACAAATAGAATGATCTATTATTGAACGTCGTACAAATGGCAACAAAGATGAGGACAATAGTCCGAATAATGTAAATAGTGCGAATTAGTCATCTTTGTAATTCTTGTTTATTGATGTTTGCTTTAGATGAAGATTTTGCGTTTTGTACATTTAGTCTTTGAGCCATAGTCTGTGGGTTAGAAATAGGCTTTTGCAATCTATTTACTATTTTTTTTTTTTTTTTTGACAGCTTTCAGTCGTTCATGTTCTTTTGAAGAGCCTTTGGAACTTTGGCAGGTCATCTGGTCCTACCTGCACCAACTACTTGATGAGTGCTCAATATTTTTCTCTGTTTAATTATTAATGCTGGTAATTGGGTTCGTTTTCTAAACTATATTTTTATACGTATGGCCTTTCATATAGTAATCCAATATTTTCATTGCTTCTGAGAAATTTACAATTCATCTATGCTTGATATCCATAATTTCTTTTTCTCTTTTATATGCAGAACAGGATTTCGCAAAGGCCAGATGGTTCTCTTGACAATGAGCGCACTTAAACCCATTTTAACCCAGTGTCCTGAAATACTTGGTCAGTAATTTTCTCCAGTCTAAAGACAATCGGCAGCGAATTCACAGATGCTTCTTGAGCTTGCCCACATTCTCCTCAGAAAAAATTCGGCCACTTAAGAGGCCCCCAGAGTTCTACAATCGCGACTAACTATGCTATTTAGATTCAAAGAAAGGTGTAAGTAAAAAACGGGTCTTAGTTTGTGAGCATAATGTGTAAGATCAGTCAGTTAAGTGCCATACGTGATACACGCCTGGGCGATCATGTCTCGAAAGAGACATGACTGACTGGGCAGAAGATTATCCCGCAGTAGGCTGCCATTGCTTTCTGCGGTAGACTGGTTGCCGACCAAGGCTATAGAACCCAATCTGTCCTGTTATTTGACTCACAGCTCGATGGGGAAGAGATGTATTTTATTAAGTAGTAATAAATGGGGGATCAGTTTATTACTTCATAACAATATAAAACCGATCCCCCACTTTATACCCAGTAAAAGTTTGAATTATGCTTCCAACTATTATATTCAGTTAAGTGCCATACGTGATACACGCTTGGGCGATCATGTCTCCAAAGAGACATGACTGACTGGGCAGAAGATTGCCATTGCTTTCTGCGGTAGACTGGTTGCCGACCAAGGCTATCAGAACCCAATCTGTCCTGCTATTTAACCCATAACTGGAAGGAAGAGACGGATTAGTACCTTTCTCAAGGGTATTTGCGCGCAAGTGAATACAATGGATTCAACTGGAATTCGAACTCGGCTCCACGGTTTCTCGTTCCGAGCCGATATCCACTGTACCACAACGCACATCCTTGTGCAAGATCAGTCAGTTAAAGTGCCATACGTGATACACGCTTGGGCGATCATGTCTCGAAAGAGACACGACTGACTGGGCAGAAGGTTATCCCGCAGTAGGTTGCCATTGCTTTCTGCGGTAGACTGGTTGCCGACCAAGGCTATAGAACCCAATCTGTCCTGCTATTTAACCCATAACTGGAAGGAAGAGACGGATTAATACCTTTCCCAGGGGTATTTGCGCGTAAGTGAATACAATAAGATCAGTTGACTTAAAAAAAAAATCTAAGGGAAATAACTTGCTGACTAGAGTTCTCTCCCCTGAAAGAAAAATTTAATATGCAGACGTCCTGACTGCCTATGTATATAAAGTTGGGGTCATTATTTCTAACTAACGTCTTCCTTCAGATATGAAAAAATGAATATTAAGCCTCTTTTCCTCCCTAACAACATGTCTGTTTTGATCTATTTGGTTATTTTATTTGGTTTGTTTTTCTTTCAAACTGGTCTTTGTATGTGTCCTTAAAAAGCTAAATAAATGACTATGAAGTCTCTTTCCCTCCCTAACAACATGTCTGCTTTTATCTATCTGGTTGTTTTATTTGGTTTGTTTTTCTTTCAAACTAGTCTTTGTATATGTCCTTAAAAATACGTACCTCCATATATTTTGGATAACTAACTTTTAAATTGAATTTTTAAAAATTACAATAATTTGCTTGAAATTTTTATTTTAGTTTAATTGAACGCTAAATGATTAAATTTACTATTTCCAGTAAGCAAAATAATATGGTGTATTTCAAACAGAAGTATATTGAATGGAATCTAAATTTTTTGAATTTTTTTAATCTTCCAATTTTTCTGCCATTTTTGAGCGATCGACACATTTCTAAACAAAATTTAATTCTCGGTTTTAAAAATCTTTCAAAAATAAAATATACATGTTTGACACATTTTTTTTTAAAGAAAATGAACAAATTTAAAGTTAAATTAAACTGATTTACACAAGTATTGCTTATATCATGAAATTTAGAATCAAACTATACACAGAGTTGAACTTTCTAACCTTTCCACCGTATTTCAAATGTGTTGACTGGATGACATGCCTATGTCAATCACAAGTAACATAATTGTACAATTTTTTTCTTATAAGGGGGGAGAAAACCTGAAACACATGACCTTTTAATTGACGTATAGAAATTACCAGAGAAAAAAACTTCAAATACACACAAAATAATAATAATAATAATAATAATAATAATAATAATAATAATAATAATAATCCCTTACTATTCTGCATATCATTAATAGCACTAACCAGTCAACTTAATAAGACAGAATGTGGTTATAAAATAGGCCAAAAGAAAATAAGCCATCTATTTTACATGGATGACTTAAAGTTATATGCTAAGAATGATAATGAGCTGGAAGGTCTTCTGCAAACTGTAAAATGCTTCAGCGAAGACATTGGAATGAAATTTAATTTGAATAAATGTGCTAAAGCTACAGTTTTACGTGGATCAATACAAGAAACATCCTCAATTAGCCTAGACCCTGCTGTAACAATAAAAGAATTGAAACCAGAAGAAGCTTATAAATACCTAGGTGTAAATGAGAGCGTAAACATTCACCATAAAAAAATGAAAGAAATAGTGCGTAAAGAGTACTATAGAAGGCTACGAATGATATTAAAAACTGAATTAAATTCACAGAATAGAGTTATGGCCATTAATAGCCTTGCAATCCCAGTTGTCCAATATAGCTTCAACATCTTAAACTGGACTCTAAACGACATCAGGCGAATGGATGCTAAAACAAGAAAGCTTCTTTCTAAGCATAGGATGCATCACCCAAAGGCTGATGTAGACCGTCTATACATACCCCGTAAAGAAGGTGGAAGGGGTCTTATTCAGCTGGAATTGTCATACAAGACAACAACTATTGGCTTACTAACATACATAGAAACAACAAAGGATTGGATGATACAATTAGTAAGGCAACATGAAGAAAGAAAGAAAAAATATTCAATAATAAAAGAAGGCAGTAAATACAAACAAGAATTACAGTTAGTAGATTCTGTAGAAAAGCAAAACAGTAGCCAAGAACCAACTATTGCGGCAAAAAATATGAAAATGAAAGCCAAAGATAAAGCTCTTGAAAAGATGAAACAGCGCTGGCAAGACAAACCTCTGCATGGCCAATATCCAGTACGTGCCAATAAATCCAATGTTGACAAAGTTAATACTCATCGATGGTTACGTGCATCTGGATTAAAGTCTGAAACTGAAGGATTTATACTTGCAGCACAAGACCAAAGTCTTTTCACGAGAAACTTTCAGGCAAATATTATGCATAATAATATGGATCCAAAATGCAGGTTTTGTGATAAACACCAAGAAACAATAGACCACCTAATCTCAGGCTGTTCTGTGCTTGCCCCAAACGAATATAAAAATCGCCACGATAGAGTTGGGCAATATTTACATTGGGCAATGTGCAAACATTATGGAAAAGCTGTAGGCAAACACTGGTATGAACATCACCCAGCACCGGTTACAGAAATAGAAGATGTAACCATTCTATGGGATTACACCATCTACACAGACAGAAAAATTGAAGCAAACAGGCCAGACATTATTGTTAAAAACCAGAAGGAGAAAACTTGTCTATTAATTGATATGGCTTGTCCAGCGGATTGTAACATAGCAATCAAGGAATTTGAAAAACTGTCAAAATATAAAGACCTGGAAATTGAAATAGAAAAAATGTGGAAATTGAAAACAAGAGTTGTGCCAGTGATAGTAGGTGCACTTGGAATGATAAAAAATGGAACAAAACAACACATTGAAAGAATCCCTGGAAACCCCAGCTTAAGAGATATACAAAAAATTGTATTATTAAGTACAGCCCACACACTAAGGAAAACGTTATCTATGTAATGCTGGGGATGATAGGGAGGATAGAAAAACATGAAATGGAGTCATAACAACACGCCACTACCTGCCTTAGGTCTCCCCGCAGACTTGGTTGGTAGTGAGACCAATGCAGAAATCTAAATATGATGAAAAATGACACAATAATAATAATAATTGGATTACGCAGGAGATAGAACGAATGAAGAATAAACCCGAACAGACATGGTCTGGAATTACCAGAAGAAAAAAATGATGTTAAATTTGCACTAAAAAAAGCACACAATTGGAAAACTCCAGGTATAGATAAAATTCCTAACTTTTGGCTATATTATTTAAATGCAGCACATAAAAAAATAGCCAAAGAACTCCAAGAAATGGTTGACGATCCCACTAAAATTCCTGCATGGATGACAAAAGGAATTACATTTCTTCTACCCAAGAATGGTGACACAAACAACCCGAAAAACTACAGACCAATTACATGTCTTCCGACAACATATAAACTACTAACATCTATTTTAACAAAACAAACAAAATAATTTAATTCTTAGAAAGAAATGACATGATACCGCTTGAACAAAAAGGGTGCAAACGTGGCTGTTATGGCTGTAAAGACCAATTGCTAATTAACAAAATGATCCTGGAAAACTGCTACAAGACAAAGAAAAATCTTAGTACTGCCTGGATAGACTACCGAAAGGCATTCGATAGTGTGCCACATCCCTGGATTTTAAAGACTTTAAATATATACAAGATATCGCCCGTCATCATCAATTTCATCAAACAGTGCATGTCTATATGGAAAACAACCCTTTACCTCAATCATATAAATGGAACCTATAAGTCTGATGAAATAAACATCAAAAGAGGTATATTTCAAGGTGATTCTTTATCTCCCTTACTATTCTGCATATCATTAATAGCACTAACCAGTCAACTTAATAAGACAGAATGTGGTTATAAAATAGGCCAAAAGAAAATAAGCCATCTATTTTACATGGATGACTTAAAGTTATATGCTAAGAATGATAATGAGCTGGAAGGTCTTCTGCAAACTGTAAAATGCTTCAGCGAAGACATTGGAATGAAATTTAATTTGAATAAATGTGCTAAAGCTACAGTTTTACGTGGATCAATACAAGAAACATCCTCAATTAGCCTAGACCCTGCTGTAACAATAAAAGAATTGAAACCAGAAGAAGCTTATAAATATCTAGGTGTAAATGAGAGCGAAAACATTCACCATAAAAAAATGAAAGAAATAGTGCGTAAAGAGTACTATAGAAGGCTACGAATGATATTAAAAACTGAATTAAATTCACAGAATAGAGTTATGGCCATTAATAGCCTTGCAATCCCAGTTGTCCAATATAGCTTCAACATCTTAAACTGGACTCTAAACGACATCAGGCGAATGGATGCTAAAACAAGAAAGCTTCTTTCTAAGCATAAGATGCATCATCCAAAGGCTGATGTAGACCGTCTATACATACCCCGTAAAGAAGGTGGAAGAGGTCTTATTCAGCTGGAATTGTCATACAAGACAACAACTATTGGCTTACTAACATACATAGAAACAACAAAGGATTGGATGATACAATTAGTAAGGCAACATGAAGAAAGAAAGAAAAAATATTCAATAATAAAAGAAGGCAGTAAATACAAACAAGAATTACAGTTAGTAGATTCTGTAGAAAAGCAAAACAGTAGCCAAGAACCAACTATTGCGGCAAAAAATATGAAAATGAAAGCCAAAGATAAAGCTCTTGAAAAGATGAAACAGCGCTGGCAAGACAAACCTCTGCATGGCCAATATCCAGTACGTGCCAATAAATCCAATGTTGACAAAGTTAATACTCATCGATGGTTACGTGCATCTGGATTAAAGTCTGAAACTGAAGGATTTATACTTGCAGCACAAGACCAAAGTCTTTTCACGAGAAACTTTCAGGCAAATATTATGCATAATAATATGGATCCAAAATGCAGGTTTTGTGATAAACACCAAGAAACAATAGACCACCTAATCTCAGGCTGTTCTGTGCTTGCCCCAAACGAATATAAAAATCGCCACGATAGAGTTGGGCAATATTTACATTGGGCAATGTGCAAACATTATGGAAAAGCTGTAAACAAACACTGGTATGAACATCATCCAGCACCGGTTACAGAAATAGAAGATGTAACCATTTTATGGGATTACACCATCTACACAGACAGAAAAATTGAAGCAAACAGGCCAGACATTATTGTTAAAAACCAGAAGGAGAAAACTTGTCTATTAATTGATATGGCTTGTCCAGCGGATTGTAACATAGAAACCAAGGAATTTGAAAAACTGTCAAAATATAAAGACCTGGAAATTGAAATAGAAAAAATGTGGAAATTGAAAACAAGAGTTGTGCCAGTGATAGTAGGTGCACTTGGAATGATAAAAAATGGAACAAAACAACACATTGAAAGAATCCCTGGAAACCCCAGCTTAAGAGATATACAAAAAATTGTATTATTAAGTACAGCCCACACACTAAGGAAAACGTTATCTATGTAATGCTGGGGATGATAGAGAAGATAGAAAAACATGAAATGGAGTCATAACAACACGCCACTACCTGCCTTAGGTCTCCCCGCAGACTTGGTTGGTAGTGAGACCAATGCAGAAATCGAAATATGATGAAAAATGACATAATAATAATAATAATAATTCCAACTTGAACAGATGAAACAGCGCTGGCAAGACAAACCTCTGCATGGCCAATATCCAGTACGTGCCAATAAATCCAATGTTGACAAAGTTAATACTCATCGATGGTTACGTGCATCTGGATTAAAGTCTGAAACTGAAGGCTTTATTCTTGCAGCACAAGACCAAAGTCTTTTCACTAGAAACTTTCAGGCATATATTATGCATAATAATATGGATCCAAAATGCAGGTTTTGTGATAAACACCAAGAAACAATAGACCACCTAATCTCAGGCTGTTCTGTGCTTGCCCCAAACGAATATAAAAATCGCCACGATAGAGTTGGGCAATATTTACATTGGGCAATGTGCAAACATTATGGAAAAGCTGTAAACAAACACTGGTATGAACATCACCCAGCACCGGTTACAGAAATAGAAGATGTAACCATTCTATGGGATTACACCATCTATACAGACAGAAAAATTGAAGCAAACAGGCCAGACATTATTGTTAAAAACCAGAAGGAGAAAACTTGTCTATTAATTGATATGGCTTGTCCAGCGGATTGTAACATAGCAATCAAGGAATTTGAAAAACTGTCAAAATATAAAGACCTGGAAATTGAAATAGAAAAAAATGTGGAAATTGAAAACAAGAGTTGTGCCAGTGATAGTAGGTGCACTTGGAATGATAAAAAATGGAACAAAACAACACATTGAAAGAATCCCTGGAAACCCCAGCTTAAGAGATATACAAAAAATTGTCTTATTAAGTACAGCCCACACACTAAGGAAAACTTTATCTATGTAATACTGGGGATGATAGGGAAGATAGAAAAACATGAAATGGAGCCATAACAACACGCCACTACCTGCCTTAGGTCTCCCCGCAGACTTGGTTGGTAGTGAGACCAAAGCAGAAATCGAAATATGATGAAAAATGACATAATAATAATAATGAAAAATTATTTTAAAAATACTAAGGCGCGACGATTTGTATAAAACTTTTCAATTTTCGATTATTGAATAAGTTTATAAACTAACCACAAGAAATCTTTGACGTATATAAAATATTTTTGAAACTTTATAAATTATTATATTAAAAGAAAACTGACAACATTTTTTAAAAATTCCATTATTGATCAAAATTTTTTCTCTTTTAGACTATAATGTACTTAATATATATTATTTATTAAAGCAATGAAAGGTTTATCGAATTAAATGATGTCACAGCTTTATTGCATTTTTTATTTTACTTTTGGGAGCAAATTTTCGGAAATAAAGGCCAAGTGTTTGAAAAAAAATAATAGGTGATTTACATTCCTCATGAGTCCTGCGTTTAACTGATAAAACCAATTTTACCTACAAAATTTGATTTCTTAAAATGTCATGAATTTACGTGAAGTGGGGGTAATAGATGTAAAAAATATATTTTTCCCAAGATTTTTTTAAAATAATAATTTAAAAAATAATTTAATTCATTTATGAATAATTTCTGAACGTTTCATTAAACTCTGACAATTATTTGATTTTTCCTAGAATTTCCAAATTAATGTGTTTGTCACCGGAAAAAAACTGTTATGTAATATCACATAAATGGAACTTGTAGAGAGGCATAATCAGCTACATCCGAAAAGTAATATAATTAGAAAAGATATCCCAATAGAAAACGGATGGGCGTGGTGGTGCAGTGGATATCGGCTCGGAACCACAAACCAGAGAGCCGAGTTTGAATTCCAGTTGAATAACATTCACTTACACACAAATACCCTTGGGAAAATGTATTAATCCGTCTCTACCCTCCAGTTATGGGTTAAATAACAGGACAGATTAGGTTCTATACCCTTGACTGGCAATCATTCTATCGCAGAAAGTAATGGCTACTTACTGCGGGATAAGCTTCTGCCCTGTTAGTCATGTCTCTTTCGGGACATGATCGCCCAAGCGTGCATCACGAATGGCACCTAATTGACTGGCCCCAATACAAAGTATATAAAAAATAAAGGGTAAAATGCAAGGGAAGTCACTTTGTTTTAGCTACAAAAATTACCTCCCTTCATATTTATATGATTTCGAGTTATCCCCCTTTAAAGTTTTTTTTTCATCGTTGTAATACACCTTACTAAATTGAAACTTTCATGTAGCATCTCCCATTAAAAGTAGAAAGAAAACTAACAGAAACCAAATGAAATAAAAAAACAAGATATTAGGATTCTGTGGCGTACTTATTGGTATCCAGCAACCAATCCTTTTATTATGAAAATTTAATATTTAGTTGTATTCGATAAATATATAAAACGTTATATTTTGTTTTATAGGGTCGCAACTCTAATTTTTAGCTCAAACGGAAGTGTTCACTTCACTTTCTACAGCGCATATAACGTAAGCAAACAGGCACCGCGAACCCATTTCCGGAATAGTGTTATGCGTACCCCTCACAAACAAGAAACCTTTTCGATAACTAAATTTTAAATGGAATTTTTAAAAATGCAAATGTTTTCTTGAAACTTTTATCTTAGTTTTTACTCGAAATCTAAATGATGAATTTACTATTTCCAGTAAGCAAAATGTATTTCAAACAGAAATTATTTTGATTTGAATCTAAAATTTTTCAATTATTTTTAAAATTTCAGTTAAAAGTTTAGCAAATATTATGGTTTCAGCTAAAATATATTGAGTTTGAGTTTGAGTTTTGTTTAACGGCATATCAACCTCTGTGGGTCATCTAATGTCAAAAAGATGGGGTTTTAAGGTATTTTTTAAAATATTCGTTTATCGTGAGAAGGTTGATTTATTCAGATTTTAATGAATTTTTAAAAATTTATTTTTAGAAAACTGAGGATGTTTTCTAGTTTTGTATTCTAAAAATGTACTGCTGGTAATAATTTTATTTCCTTCAAAAATGTACAATGGCAATATTTCTTTCCTTCAAAAATGTACTGCTGGTAATAATTTTATTTCCTTCAAAAATGTACAATGGCAATATTTCTTTCCTTCAAAAATGTACTGCTGGTAATACTTTTATTTCCTTCAAAAATGTACAATGGCAATATTTCTTTCCTTCAAAAATGTACTGCTGGTAATAATTTTATTTCCTTCAAAAATGTACAATGGCAATATTTCTTTCCTTCAAAAATGTACTGCTGGTAATAATTTTATTTCCTTCAAAAATGTACAATGGCAATATTTCTTTCCTTCAAAAATGTACTGCTGGTAATAATTTTATTTCCTTCAAAAATGTACAATGGCAATATTTCTTTCCTTCAAAAATGTACTGCTGGTAATAATTTTATTTCCTTCAAAAATGTACAATGGCAATATTTCTTTCCTTCAAAAATGTACTGCTGGTAATAATTTTATTTCCTTCAAAAATGTACAATGGCAATATTTCTTTCCTTCAAAAATGTACTGCTGGTAATAATTTTATTTCCTTCAAAAATGTACAATGGCAATATTTCTTTCCTTCAAAAATGTACTGCTGGTAATAATTTTATTTCCTTCAAAAATGTATATTTTTCTATAAAAGTCTATTTTTATTCTTTCATAGAGTTTTGACCCCAATTTGGGGAGGTTAACTATTTGACCATAGCTGGGACCCTAACAGGTGTTACCACTCTAGGTCAGAGTTGACCTGGAACCAACAGCAATTAAGAGGTGGTTTCATGCTTCTCACAACCCCCTAATCAGAGGCCTTGCTGCCGGATGCAGTTTACCGTCATACCCAGGACTATAAGATATATTGAACGTAATTGTATGCCTTCTACTATAGATACGTTGTAAATAATTTTATACTTTCAGGGTAACAGTAAGTTTTAGAGATATACAATGTACAGAATACGTGTTGTGTAGTGGATAACTACTCGGAACGCAAAATCGGAGAGTCGAGTTCAAGTTCCCGTTGAATTTGTTGCATTCACTTATGAGTAAATATCCGTGGGAAAGGTATAGATCCATCGCTTCTCTCTGTAGATATGGGTTAAATAGAAGGATAGATAGAAAATAAGCCTATACTGTGCAGTCGGTCAATTCAAAAAGAAACAACGTGAATGCACGAAATTATTTTAGTAGATTGCTGTTAAATGATCTACATAGTGCTACATTTTGATTTAGGTTACATATCTTCCGTCTGAAAGTTTCGTGCAGCAAGACTTTTCTTACAGTCTCCACTAACACAAGAATCTGAAATTTTCTCTTTTCCTGAAATCTCATCTTGACCACTTTGCTCATTTCCGTGGCTATATAGTATAGGATATTCCACATAAACCTTTCTCTACTCTTTCTCAAAAAAGTACACTCTTCGTACAAAGAGCCTTTTAGTCAATCATCACTTCGAACTTAATAAATTTACCTTACAAATTGGTCGAGACACTCTAAGACTGAAATGGATTTTTTTCTTTCACGCCAATGTTTCTGGAGCCGATTTCCAGAATTCCAAACGTATATAAGTGACAATATAACTCAATTCGAGTCAGTCAATTTGCGAACTCCGTGAGATGCCAATAACCTCCACGCGTGTCATCACGCTAACGTATGTCCTTTGCAAAATAAATGCCTTACAGATTCCATTGTATACCAAGTTACTATCTTAACAACTAAAATCCTAAAATTACCAAAAACACTATATCGGACGGACTAAAAATACATTTTAAATCTTGATTTTATCAGCATAACTTATCTTTCAATAATAAAGTATATAGTAATTCTAATTCTCTCTCTAAATACGATATTTATTTGTAAAGATTTACAAACTGTGGCACATGGTCGAAAAAGGGGAAGGAGTGAGGTTGGTTCACATTGTCTATCCTATACTTAGCTAAGCAATTCCACGAGCCTAGTAATCATTTTGTCTATACCACTTTAAACACAAAGCTAAAATAAGTTTGAAACTGATGTTTTCAGCACAAACACTAATTTGAAGAGTTGTCAAAAAACGGTACTATTTTTTTTTTTTACCCAAACGCATAAATTACTATATAAAAAAATTACATATATTATGTTTTCTTGAAGTTGTAAACTTTCAAAATGACAGTGAGTATGATGGTCATAAAAAGCTATCAATTTACAAAATAAGATATTTATTTGTATAAAATTATACAAAATGTGGCACATGGCCAAAAAGGGGGTGGTTAGAGGGTGGTCTTTCGTAACTATCCTATACCTAGCTAAACACTTTCACGACCCTAGTACTCATTAACAATTTGCACATTAACCACAAGAACCCATCCATCACCTCCCTTCACACATCACAATACCACGTATTTAAAGGAGCACCTAAAAAAGGGGGGAAACACCCATGACATAAAAATTTGCTACTATATACAATAATATAAACTATATTAAAAAAGGTTTAATGAAAATGAAATGAGAAGATGGGGATGAAATACCCAAAACAAACTAAAATACAACAAAATTTTCAAACTAAAATAAACAAATGTTAGTAATACCCGTCCACACCTCAAAATTAGAGTGGCTGCTTTATTCCGCTAAACGGCGAAATCAAGTAGCACACTCACCAATTCTCTCCCTAAATACTACTGGCAATTGAAAGAGACAAATAGAACTCCTCAAGTTAAACGGAAAATATTAATTAAAGCTAGAACATGTAATTCGTTCCATGAAATATGTTTCCTTTGCTTACAAGAAAAAATCAATATAATAAAATTCCCCAAAAACCGATTTATTGAACCAACGTAATGAAATAACTAATTTTTGCAACCATAGAATCATACATACCGTAAATATATTTGGAATTATCTCAAATTGATCTGAATATTTTCACTATTTGCTCGTTTTATAACTTTAAAAAATAGCTTTTTGAACTGGCAATTTTTTAAAACTACTATTATTCGTTTATTTGTACTTATGAACAAATCCTCTTAAGAATTTAGCCTTATTTATATTTTAATATTTGATCTCATTTTTTTTTAATCATTATTCTTATCTGTTATGCTGGTTTTGATTTTATTTTCTATTATTTATTTATTTTAGTTTATTTTATGTACACAATTTTGAATTTTTCCTGGCTAGTCTTTCCATTTTCTTCCTTTTCTATCTTGTCGCTTCTCTCTTATTTTTTCCTTATTATTTATGTTTTTTCTACTTTATCTTTTCTTTTTCCGGTTTAAATTTTTTGACATGTCTAGCTTTCAGTGGCAAAACAATCAAACACTACTGTCTATGAGTCGTACACACACCATTGCTTAAAATGTTATAACCTCCCACCCGACTTTATTCATCTCATTGGCTGTCCTCTTTATTCTTATGTTTTTATTTATTTTTTAATTGTTATCTAATACTTTTAAAATCTCCTTCTCTATCTATCTATCTATCTATCTATCTATCTATCTATCTATCTATCTATCTATCTATTACAAAATAAAGTAACATTTTAATGTCTGATGATAGTGTTTTAACACCGAAACTTTATAGCTATTTAATTGCAATATGCTATTATTTTTGTAATAATCACCATATATATATATATATATATATATATATATATATATATATATAGTACTGTGCAAAAGTGTTAGGACAAGAACTATTTTATCTTTTATGAGGCATATTAACAGAAAATAAACAATTTAATTAAAGTAATTTTATTTGATTTACTCAACAAATGCTTTGACAAGAAAAATACTTTTACAAAATGAATTTAATATTTAGTATAATAGCCTTTTGCTTTAATCACAGCCTTTATTCTGTCAGGCATTGACATCACAAGCTTCTTCAATGTATCTAATGGTATCTCCTGCCAAGCAGTTTGTATTTGTTCCCAAAGTGTGCCTTGCAAAGTAACATTAGATTTATCAATTCGAGAGTGGCGGGGATAAGAAAAAAGTCAGTTATATCCAGGATAATAGAATAATGAGTAGTTTCAAAATAACTTGTTTAATAGAAAATACGAAAAATTAAATATAACTTCTTTTTAATACATTTCTTTTACACCTAGTTTTAAATAATCAATATTTATGAGTAATTTAGTGAGTTTTATTAGGAAAATCAACTTTGTCCTAATACATTTGCACATTACCAAAATGCAAAAGTGTTAGGACAGGAGTGATTTTAAACTTTATTTTGATGCCTCATACAAGATAAAATAATTCTTGTCCTAATACTTTTGCATAGTACTGTACATATATATATATATTGCATGCATGCCATCATAGACTTTCGTTGGCTTGAGTCAAAATTTCAATAGCAGCGCAATGCTTCATTGTCTAATTGTCGTCGGCCAATTTAGGAAATTGATTCATTTTTTTATTCTTTTATAGTAGAATTCACAAAAAAACTCGACCAATGGAAATATTAACTTTCTAAATTTTCGTTTTTCCGTCTCTACGAAAGAGTCACGTTTACTCAAATTGGCTAAGTTTTCTTTATCGACTTTGATCAGGCAGTGAATGTTGGACGATCTCCTCAAGGATGAAGGAGAGGCTTGAGGCAGCAGAAATGTTGTTTTACAGAAGGAAAAAATTGAAGCAGCTGAAATGTGGTTCTACAGAAGGATGCTGCGAATATCATGGATCGAGCATGTGAGCAATGATGAGGTTTTGGAAATGATGGAGACGAAAAGGAAATTAATACTGAGCACCAGGAAGAGACAGCTGAAGTTCCTGGGACATGCAATGAGGAAGGAGGGCTTGGAGAATCTGATACTAAAAGGCTAGATAGAGGGAAAAAGAGACAGGGGAAAGCAACGGATAACTTATTTGAAGGACCTAATCAGGTGGATGAGGGAACGGGGATTGCACGGTATAACAGGAGAAGGCGTGCTCAGAGCCACCAGGGATAGGGAAACGTGGAAAGCCATGATCGCCTACGTCCTGAAAGGACAAGGCACATAGAAGAAGAAAAAGCTGAGGATAACATGGACTGAGCACGTGACTAACGACGAGGTGTTGGAGAGGATGGGAACGAGAAGAAAGCTCATACTTAATATAAGAAAGAGACAGATGAGGTTTCTGGGTCAGGAAGGAGGGTATGGAAAATTTAGTACTCACAAGGCGGATGGAGAGAAAGAGAGGTAGGGGAAAGCAGCGAGAGACCTACTTTATAGGCCTGAGCAAATGAATGCCGAATTATAAAAGTCATGAAATCTTTGTTTTCTCAAGTAGATGTTTCATATGTATAATTTGAAGACATATTCTAATTTGATATATTTCCACTTATTAATATGGCTTCTCTCGTGGACCCGGTTAAAGGTTCAAAAGAATAACGCAAAAACAGTCAAAATAGAAAATAACGAATATATATTAAACACGGCAAAATACAATACTTGGAACTTTGTTAGTAGAACGATAATACGGGTTAGTGTGTGATACTATAATTCGACCCTCGAACTGAGACTTTAGCAGTGTTCGTAGACGACTCTCGGCTGAATTCATGGTGTTTTCTTCAGGCTACCTCCGGGCTACTTACAGGTTACTCAGGCTATCATCTCCTCTCACCTCTTGTGAAGGGAGGTATATGTAATGGTTGGAAGAGTTCATTCTGTTTGATAGGTGATTCCGCCATAACAGCTTCAACGCGATTAGGATTATTTTCGATTCTTCATTCTGATACCACTGCAAAATGAAAAAAAAGTAACCCCTTTTCAAAGAACAATTGTGCTGAGTCATGGTAACTGCTCTAGTTTCCCAACTTAAAACCTTTTGGATTCCAGAAAAAGTGGGCGAGTTCAGAAGTTCATTATGCCACTCAGATTCCTGTGAGTTGTCACGGTTTTATCAGTCCTAAAAAGATGTCTGATAACTTCCTGAAATTTGTTCCTTAATTGCCAGACAGTCAGTATTTTTGCGGAGTGGGAATGACACGATATCTCTTCCTGTGTTGTATCAGAATATATTTGATAAACTATGAACCCTTCGGTACCTATCGGCAGGGCCGTGCTTAGGGCCCCCGCAAACCCCGCAATTGCCAAGGGGGCTCAAGTTCCCTAGGGACCTTGCGGCCTCAGAAAGCCGCAAGGCTCCTTGGCTCTGCGGATCTATTGTAATGAAAATAAATTAACAAAATGATTATTAGGATTAACTGGAAAATTATTATCATACTTTTATGTTGAAATAGACATCTATCAACCCGTCTCGTTCTCTTTATATATACATATAACACGTTTTCTGCTACAAGACAATTGTTGATGTTTAAAACTGTAAACTTGACCCTGATGATGTACGAGGATGTTCGAAAGTAGTTTGTTAACCTTTTTTTTTAATCGTATCACTCCGAGCAAAGCGGTAACGCCACTGATGTGCAGGGGCTACATAATAGTGAAAAGATTGGAAAAGAGAAAGCCGGAAACCACATCCTAAACAGGGAACAAGGGATGAGCTGGAGGGGAGACCCCAAGCAAGGCGGTGACGCCACTGATGCGCATGGGGCTACTTAAGAGTAGAATGATTGGAAAAAAAGAAAGCCGGGAACCACATCCTAAACAGGAAACAAGGGATGAGCTTCTTCATCTGTTTAAAAGACGTGGGTGGAGTGTGAACCGGGCGATAGTTAAGTCTATCTAATCCAATTGAGAACAAAAAAAAAAAAGAGAAAAGAAAAAAAAGTGAAAGAAGAAAGCCGGGAACCACATCCTAAACAGAAAACAAGGGATGAGCCTCTTCACCTGTTCAAAAGACGTGGGTGGAGTGTGAACCGGGCGATAGTTAAGTCACAATATTTGCATAAATATAATTTGGAAATAAAAGCCTCATTAGAAAATATGAGAAAATACAAAAGAAAATCTGCAAGACTAAGTTGTCTCTATCGTTTAATACAAGGTGCTTAATATATATATATATATATATATATATATATATATATATATATATATATATATATATATTAATAGATTAAACGGAGAATTAGCAAGGTAAATCCCAAAAACCTGATCCTAATTAATATTAAATTTTGATATTAAAAAATGATACAGGAGGAGAGCTCAATGTAATTAACATTACAGAGCTAATATAAAATAAAATAAATTGTCAACATTCAAAACTCATTTTGGAAGATTGAACTGTTGCTGAGGAGATGTGGAATCTCTCTTAGAGATTTCATGTTGAAATGTTCATTCAACAATTTTGAATGTTGAAAATTTATTTTATATATATATATATATATATATATATATATATATATATATATATATATATATATATAATCTTTGATAGAAGCCTTCCGACCCCGAAGAGACCGCAAATTATTTATAATTAAAAAAAAATGAACTTGAGAGGGATAAGGAGATTATAGATATCTGTTTTACCATATATACAAGAATTATTTTGAATACTACATAACATATGCACAATAAATATTTTGAGCGTATATCAAGCTTTCTGTAGTAAAATGCTTTTGAAATTTGGGTTTAAAGTTTTTGAAAATTCTATGAAAAAACTTGTAGAAGTTGGAGAGCGGAAACGCACTGAAATGGCTATAAAAATAGCAAAAAATCACCAAAAAGTAGCTAAAAGTTGTGAAAACTTTCGTAATGTAGAGCTTCAAAATGCCAATTCTGCGATTTCTTGATCACGGAATATCTTCGTTCCAAGAGTATGCTGTTTTGTTTAAAGTACCATTTATTGTGGGTTCAGTATGTTCGGGGTGGTGAGGTGCAAGTTGCATACTGTGGGTAGAGGGGCCTAACGGGTATCTTCACAGTATCACCCACTAAGTTGAAATAAAGAATTTGTAAATTTAGTCTACTCTTCAGTGGCGCATAGATTTTGGATTATAAAGTACTGTGCAAAAATATTAGGACAAGAACTATTTTATCTTTTATGAGGCATCAAAATAAAGTTTAAAATCACCTCTGTCCTAACACTTTTGCACACTACCGGTAGTGTGCAAAAGTATTAGGACAGGGGTGATTTTCTTAAAATCTTCACTGAACTTCAAATACAGGGTGAAAAGCCAAATCTTTCTAAGAGTTATTTAACTAAAAAGGAAGAGGAAAGAAAGCTTCGGAATTTAAATCGACCCTACAAAGCCCTGATCTCAATCCTATTGGACATCTAAGGGATAATTTTGGATAAAAAAAATTGATAAATTTAATGTTACTTCGCAAGACACACTTTGGAAACGAATACAAGCTGCTTGGCAGGAGATACTATTAGATACATTGAAGAAGCTTGTGATGTCAAAGACTGACAGAATGAAGGCTGTGATCAAAACAGAAGGCTATTATACGAAATATTAAATTTATTTTGTAACAAGTATTTTATTCTTGTTAAAGCATTTGTTGAGTAAATCAAATAAAATTATTTTAAATAAATTATTTTCTGTCAATATGTCTCATAAAAATAAAAGTGTTCTTGTCCTAATACTTTTGCATAGTACTGTATGTTCTGAAATACGGTCATTGGTACGCGTTTTTTTGCAAATTAAAGTAATTGCAGTTTATGTGAGCCCCGAATGAATAGGTTGAACTTGTCTGAAATTACCTGCGGTTAGGACAATGTTGCCATCCTAAGGTTTGTTTATGCCCATAACTAGCAGTATAGCCCGGCGTTGCTAGGGTGTAATGAAAGCTTTAAAACTAATCCATGGTCCTGAAGCTCAGACTCTTTGGACGTTGGCACGAAAGACTAAAAAGCAATAGTTGTTTCCAGTTAAAGCGAAACCGTAGACTGAAAGAAAAATGAATGGATGTAAGTCAAATTTTGATTTCCTGGTATCGATATCAAATAAGTTTTTTTCGTCGTAAACTGAATTTTGAAGGCTAAATAAGTCCTCTGAGTAAATGGTATCATGGTGAGACTAAGAACTACAATTATACCTACTTAGAGCTAAACCCAAAGCAAAAACTAAAATAAAACGGCTGAAAAAAATACAAACATACAGGCAGATAAACAGACACACACACAAACATCTTGCCTTTTATATATATATATTATCGATTTTCTGCATTATTGTAAGAACTACAGCCTTGAAACTTCAGAATATCGTTTCTTATGTCTTTGTTTATGAATGTATCACATTTGATTAAAATCGGACCACTCCTTCTATAACCCGATTTTTTCGATTATCGATTTTCGATATTTATCGTTAGTACCTCGACACAAAACCTAGCCAAGAACACTCACCGACGCTTATAGTACAACTGTGTAAATTTTCAAGAAAATCGATTCAGCCGTTTCGGAGTCTATAGGTAACGGACACACACACACACACACACACACACACACAGTTCCATTTATAAGTTTAGATATATTCTAGGTGTATTAGAATTTGAGTTCCGTTGAAAGCTTTTTAACTTGACATTACTTTAGTGATCTACTAAGCATAGCTTAGATATGGCACAAGGTCGAAAGTATAGAGCACCCTGTGGGTATCGAACATATCGAACATTCAGTAGTAATTGATCTAATGCGACAAGCCTGCTAAACATTGCATCACGTCAAAGAGTTCAAAGTTGGTTAGTTTAATGACCTTCTTCTTCTTCTTCTTCTTCTTCTTCTTCTTCTTCTTCTTCTATGTGCCCTGTCCCTTCAGGACGTAGGCGATCATGGTTTTCCACGTCTCTCTATCCCTTGTGGCTCTTGCTTCTATTACTCCTGGCAACCCCCGTTCCGTCATCCACTGATCAGGCTCTGCAAATATGCTATCCGCTGCCTTCCTCTGTCTCTTTTTCCTTCTATCTGGCCAGTCAGTATCAGGTTCTCCAAGCTCACCTTCCTCATTGCGTGTCCCAGGAACTTCAGTTGTCTCTTCCTGATGCTCAGTATTAATTTCCTTTTTGTTGCCATTCTTAACAACACCTCATCGTTGCTTGCATGCTCAGTCCACGATATCCTCAGCATCCTTCTGTAGAACCACATTTCCGCTGCTTCCAGTTTATCTTAACTCAACAAGCATCCATATTAGCCAGGTTTACATCAGACCCTGTCGGTATGCACCCGGAAGGTGGCCTCTTTTTTAGGTGCTGTCGTATCTCACTTCAGGTGATAGTCAACATATTCTTAACCCGGATGACAACGATACCGACACCATTTTCGCAATAAGCTGGCATGATCAAAAATCTGAAGTTTTTTTTTTTTTTTTTTAATCATCTTACCCCAAGCAAGGCATTCCACTGCCACTATTGCGCATGGGGCTACATAGGGGAAGGTAAAGAGAAGGAGTGGTTAGACATAGGGAATGTCAGGAGGAAGGTGACAGATGAGTAAGGATACCGAGGATGAGGGTTGGGCAGATGGGAAGAGCGCTTGATAGAATGGGAGCAGGTTAGTGTGTTAGGGGGTGTCTATTGACCTTACATTTAAACTCCTGGAGATTGTAGTCGTCGGGGAAGCAATCATTTGGAAGAGAATTCCACAGTCGGGAAGTGCGAGGAAAGAAACTGTTGGAGTAGAAGTTACAAATTTTTGAATATGCAGTGTGTTGTTCGAGGTAGCAGTTCCACCTATCCCTCCTTGCAAAGTCAGTTAAAGGTCATGCATGATACACGCTTGGGTGATCATGTCACGAAAGAGACATGACTTACTGGGCATGGTTTTCTCGCAGTATTTTGCTATTACCTTCTGCGTTTGACTGGTTGCCTACCAAGGTTATAGAATCCAATCTGTCCTGCTGTTTAACCCATAGCTGAAGGGAGAAGAGACGGATTAAAACCTTTCCCAAATGTATTTGCGCGTAAGTGAATGCAACGAATTCAACTGAAATTCGAACTCGCCTCCTTGATTTCTCATTACGAGCACTTATATTCACTGCACCTATATCCACGGACATCCTATATTTGACTTCTTCTTTTACGTGCCGTGTCCTTTCAGGACGTAGGTGATCATGGCTTTCCACGTCTCCCTATCCCAGATGGCTCTTAGTAGGCTTTCTCCTGTTACTCCACGCAACCCCCTACTGTCATCCACCTTCTCAAGCCTATAAATCTAGAATATAAATCTATAGAAACTAGCATGACCACAAAATGAGGGATCAGTTTATTTTTTTATTTTTTATTTTTTAATCATATCACCCCAAGCAAGGCGATAACGCCACTGATGCGCACGGGGCTACGTAAGAGTAAAAAGATTGGAAAAGAGAAAGCCGGAAACCGCATCCTAAACAGGAAACAAGGGATGAACCCCTTCACCTGTTCAATAGACGTGGGTGGAGTGTGAACCGGGCGATAGTTTAGTCTATCTACTCCAATTGAAAAAAAATAAATGAATAAAAGATTGGAAAAGAGAAAGCCGGAAACCGCATCCTAAACAGGAAACAAGGATGAGCCTCTACACCTGTTCAATAGACGTGGGTGGAGTGTGAACCGGGCGATAGTTTAGTCTTTCTACTCCAATTGAAAGAAATACAAGGAAAGAGAGAAGAGATTGGAAAAGAGAAAACCGGAAACCTCATCCTAAACAGGAAACAAGGGATGTATTGATTATAATGTAGATTTGATCCCCCACTTAATATCCACATTATAATTTCTTATAAACAGTTGGCATATATATTCTTCTTCTATGTGCTCTGTTCTTTCAGGATCATGGCTTTCCACGTCTTCCTATCCCTGGTGGCTCTTAGCCCGTCTTCTCCTTTTACACCACGCAACCCTCGTTCCGTCATCCACCTGATCAGGTCCTTCAAATATATTATCTGCTGCTTTCCCCTGTCTCTTTTCCCATCTATCTGGCCTGTTAGTATCAGGTTTTCCAAGCCCTTTGACTACTGTTTCAAATACAAAACAAGCACATTTAAAATGTATAAACACATTTTTAGGTATTATCAGCATCAAAAGTTATATGCAAGGTTTTAACGTCCTATTGATTTCTTTAATGGAATTAATGATCACATTAGCGACTAACTTTTGTTCAGCGATTAACTAACGTTGAAACGAAGGAATTTCTTTTTCACTGATTATAATGAAGATATTTTCGGGGGTCGAGCATTTGCGCGTAAGTGAATGCAATGAATACGGCTTGGAATTTGAACTCGGCTCTCTGATTTCTCGTTCCGAGCCGATATCCGCTGCGCCACAACGCACAGTAGGAGAAGTGATGTATTATATTAATAAGTAGTAATTAGTGGGGGATCAGTCTATTACTTCATAACAATAGAAAACCAACCCCCCCACTTTATGCCCAGTAGAAGTTTTAATTATGTTTCCAACTATTATATTCAGTCAGTCAATTAAGTGCCATACGTGATACAGGCTTTGGGCGATCATGTCTCGAAAGAGATATGACTGACTGGGCAGAAGATTTTCCCGCAGTTGGTTGCCATTACTTTCTGCGGAAGAGTGGTTGCCAGCCAAGGCTATAGAACCTAATCTATCCTGTTGTTTGACTCATAGCTAGAGGGAGAAGAGATGTATTATATTAATAAGTAGTAATTAGTGGGGGATCTGTTTATTACTTCATAACAATTGAAAACCGACCTCCACTTTATGTCCAGTAGAAGTTTTAATTATGTTTCTAACTATTATATTCAGTCAGTCAGTTAAGTGCCATCTGTGATACATGCTTTGGGCGATCATGTCTCGAGTAAACTAATTTGATATAGTAAAATGTTCTCTAATAATTAAAAGTAAAACCCCGAAAACTTTGTGAAATATGATGTTCGTGCAATGATCAGTTAGTGGATTTCATGTAACAGATGCCAAATGGGAACAAATCGTTGAAAGCGATATTCTAAGCCCGAGAAAATGTTCAGACATTTTTTATTTTCTAATTGTTTTTGAAGCGTACACGAATCTTTGAAAATAGACCGAATTTGTCATGGGTAAGATCTTTTATGTACCTTGTCTTTACAGGATGCGCGATCATGGCTCTCCACAAATTCGTATCTCTCAAAGTGTAGTATCACAAAGATAAAATCCAGTTAACAGCTCAATTTAGAATTCTTTTTGATTTCTTATTGAACACATATTTAAATTTGAATTTTTTAAAATGGCATATCAACCTCTGTAGGTTATTTAATGCCAAAAAGATAGGGTTTTAAAGTATTTTTTTAAATGTTCGATTATAGTGAGAAGGCTGATTTAGTCAGATTGTGATAAAAAATTTATTTAAAATTTATTTTTTTAGAAAACTGAAGAAGTTTTCTCGTTTTGTATTCAAAACTTTTTTCTGATAATAATTTTTTTTCAAAAATCTATTATGGCAATAATTTTTTTTCTCCAAAAATGTCTTATGGTAATAATTTTTTCTTTAAGAAAAGTATTGTTGGCAATATTTTTCTTTCAAAAATGTATATTTTTCTATAAAAGTCTATTTTTATGTAATTATTTCTATAAAAGTCTTTCATAGATTTGACACCATTTGGGGTTTAACTATTTGCCCATAGCTGAGACCCTAACAGGTGCTACCACCCCAGGTTTGGATAGACCTGGAAACAACAGCAATTAAAAGGTGGTTCCATGCTCCTCACAATCTGCCGAATGCAGTTTACCGTCATACCCAAGACCATTGAACATATATAAATTATTTTTAATTCCTAGATCTCTATATAACAATGTAAGTGTTTCAGTAAGAGAAAGTGTTTAGGAAGCCATTCGAGTAATCTGTTGGACTTATTTTCATTCATGGAATCGGGTTATATGTTATCGAGATATATGTGTATGGGTCTGTTACGAGATCAACCTTACTTGAGTTACATCAATTCTAACCAGGAGACTATCCCAACGAATCCGGTGTAATTTGAATTCTGCACTCCGATTTCTCAGTACGAGTCGTTATCCATTACCCCACCTGCACATTCCATTAACTCTAATGTCACTGTCTTAAGAAAGTTCTTTTTATGAACAAACACTTGCCGAACACAATCTTTTATTTATTTATAGTAGTTTATTAATGTAGAGGGTAGTTTACGACTGCTTTATTGGAGGGATGAGGAAATTGTGAGAGTGAATGGGCCACGAGTCGGATTAGCTAGGTGTACATAGGCCGAATATATAAGCAATGATGAGGTTTTGGAAAGGATGGAAACAAAAAGGAAATTAATACTGAGCATCAGGAAGAGACAATTAAAGATCCTGGAACATGCGACGAGGAAGGAGGGCTTGGAGAATCTGATGATAACAGGCCAGATAGAGGGTATAAGAGACAGAGGAAAGCAGCGGATAACATATTTAAAGGGCGTGAGCAGGTGGATGACAGAACGGGGGTTGCGTGGTATTACAGGAGAAAGCGTGCTAAGAGTCACTAGGAATAGGGAGACGTGGAGGGCCATGATCGTTTACGTCCTGAAAGGACAAGGCACATAAAAGAAGTATAATTATTATTAGCGGACTTTACCCTTTGTACTTTTGTATACTTATTTGGAGTTTTTGCTGGAGTTTTTGAGTACCATCTTGTAGTTCACCAATAGAAGGGTTAACCAATCAGAAGGCTCAAAATATTCAATGCGACATGTATAAAAGTCGACCATATTTTTCCGAGTGTAGGCGATATAGTCCGACTCAGTAGAGTGTCTGACTCGTGAGTGTTAATCTTTGATGTTGTTTCATTTAACAGATTACGTACTGCGCTGTATTATATATTCATAAACTATGGTGGACATGGTCAACAGTTTTTGATTTATTTGCGTAGGCATTTGACATTTTTCATGATTTCATTTTCTCTTGTATAGTGAAACAGATCGTTTTTTTCTTCAAGAGGGCCTTTCGAATTTGTAGCTTCTTTGAGTTGTGCACTTTGTTCTTAGGAAGATCGTTAGCGCTGTTTATTTTTAGAACATTTGTGCCTTTTGAGATTATATTATTTTTTAGGTCATTGACAAAGGTGGCTTTTCAGTCAAGCAACTGGTCGGATTAAAGATCTTTGTAATCTCTACATAGGAGGGTGTAGGCTCTCTTGAACTCTTCGTTCTGCTGAGTGAGTTTAGCAGTCTCGGTATTACATGGTGATGTTGAAGCGTTGTGTCGTGGAAAACCTGATTAAAAGTAGTGATTTTGCGCCTCTTCAGCTAGAAATCGCAAAAAATATCTAAGACCAAATGCTCACAGATACACGGCTGCAGATTTGGTTGGCTCTTTTTGCGCTTGAACGATGAAAGACGGTACGTGTAGAAGCAATCCCTTCCCAAATGTACTATACAGTCGGGGATCGGGGCATGATATAGTTATCTTCCTAAGAAAAGAAAACTAGTAAGAATATGAATTCCAATTGTCATGGTGGCATTACCCATTACAACGGATTTAACTTTTCCTACAACTACATATACTTCCCCTCACAAGAGGTGGCAGATCAGAGTGAGAGATCCGCAGATCAGCGGAGAGCGATAGGCAGAGATAACCAAGGCTTCTACCGGACGACTATTGCGAGTCCCAGTTATAGTATTACTTCCTAACCCTTATTTATTCGTTCTACTAACAGAGTTCCACGTATTGTATTTTGCTGTGTTAATATATATTCGTCATTTCCTATTTAGGTTGTTGTTGTATTATTTCTTGCTGGACTCTTAACCGGGTCCACGACACCAATGTAGAATGGAATCATTCGGTGAAACGACAAATAAGTTTGAAAAGCTTTCAACAAAAACCACATCTTAATTGCTTTTGTTCCCAGGTCCAGCCTGACCCGGGGTAGTAGCACCTGTTAGGGTCCCAGTTATGGGCAAATAGCGAAACCTCAAACAAAATTCGAACACGAGGAAAATATAAACATACATTTTTCTCTCAAAAACTGCACCAATGCATTTTTAAAAAAATCCCCAACAATAGATTTTTGTAGTTAATTTATTAGCAATACAATTTCATCAAAAATCTTATCAGCTACCTAAACATAGCCCCTACAATCGATCAAACACAAACTAAATATCAATTTAACATACGTTAACTCTAAAAGGATAACATTATGTACAAAATATTTGTAGTTGAGGGCATAAAACTTCGTATAAAGTATTTCGATTTCAGCAATTAAATAAACAACAGAGGTTGATATGCCATTAAGCAAAAATAATCAATCCTCCAAATTTCCATAGAAAGTGGATCTATATCCGGTAGTCTAATTCCAGGCAAGTGTTGCAGGTTTTGTTTTGTTGGCAGTTATAGGAGTGCCATTGAATTTCAGCGGGCGTTTAGCAGGATTTGGTACGCATTCTGCCGTCTTCAACTGGGTTTGTCCAGGAGTGTTTTGAAAAGGATATGTGATTATAACAGATTTTTTATCTAGATCTCTGGCCCTCTGGGACATGGTAAAATGAAGCTCTGACAAGGGACTTTTTTTGTGGGGTGAGGAACACTGACATAATTCATGGTAAAACATTCATTTTTGTCCTTCATCTGAAATGCTTAAATTCTAAATGTGCCTGGGTCTTGCCGTAACCTATATGTCTAGAGAGGCGATCAAGCTGTCTTGCTGGAAATGCGTGCAGATCATTGAACTTTTTAGGGCTACAATGCGGTCGCTTCATTCATCGATTGGTTGGAGGGTCATCTTTGGAAACCATCAATGCGATCCATTACGATGGTTTGAGACTACTACTTAGGGATTCCGAAATATGTTTAATGGTTAAATTGTCCCATATGGGGCCCTTAAAACTAAACTACGAAGGGTCAGTACTGAAATAATAGATAACACTCAAACACTGCTCATCCTACCCTGCTTATTATTGCAAATGCAAAATACAAGTATTTATTTAACAACAACAAAAATGTATAATAAAATAAATGAAACTATAAGACTTCTTACAGAAGGTAGCTGAAGAGAGTGACAAGAAAGGACTACAAATAAACTGCAAAAAAAAAACAAAAACAAAAAAAAACAGAATGCATGGTCATCAGCAAAAAGAGAAGCCCAAAATGCCAAATACAGGTGGGGATACTAAAATCAAGCAGGTACAAAAATTTAAATACCTGGGAAGTGTTATAACAGAAGACGGAAAATGGGACACAGAGATCCGAAGGCAAATTGGCATGGCGAAAGTGCATTTCAAAAGTTGAGTAAAGTATTAAGATACAGGAAAATTTCGCTAGAAACAAAGAAGAGAATACTGGATTGCTATGTGATGTCAGTTCTTCAATATGACTGTGAATACTGAACAATATCATCGAAGATGAAGGAAAAACTTGAAGCAACTGAAATGTGGTTCTACAGAAGGATGATGCGAATATTATGGATCGAGCATGTGAGCAATGATGAGGTTTTAGAAAGGATGGAAGCAAAAAGGAAATTAATACTAAACACCAGGAAGAGACAGCTAAAGTTCCTGGGACATGCAATGAGGAAAGAGGGCTTGGAGAACCGGATACTAACAGGCCAGATAGAGGGGAAAAGAGACAAGGGAAAGCAACGGATAACATATTTGAAGGACCTGTTTAGGTGGATGATAGAACGAGGGTTGCGTGGTGTAACAGGAGAAGGCGTGCTAAGAGCCACCAGGGATAGAGGGATGCGGAAGGCCATGATCGCCTACGTCCTGAAAGGACAGGGCACAGAGAAGAAGAAGTCTTCATCATTTGATTTGTTTCTTTATCACAATCTTTGCTTACAAACGTAAATAACACCATTCTACCCAATTAGCCTACTACGTTTAGACTGTTAAATACTGGCCTATTTTTAGGCCAGTATTTAACTGGTCTACTTAATGAACACAGTAGAGTAAGCTTTTCAAACTTATTTGTCGTTTCACCAAGATTATCATTCCATTCTACATTGGAATTCATATTCTTTCTGGTTTTCTACTCTGAGGAAGATTACTACGTATTTTTGACTCTTTCATTGACCATACTGTAAATTATTCTTTATAGACACATTTGGGGACTTCCATAAAGTATAGCACTTAAACTACTTCGCTAAGTTAACTGGGGTAAAGATACTTGACACTTTCCTTTCTAAAGTTTAGTAAATTTGGTAAACGATTGCTTCTATACGTACCGTCTTTCATCGTTCAAAAGAAATACGGGAGAGAACCGGGTCTTTTGGCTTAGATCAAAGTGCAGCATCTTTTCTTTTACTGTTAGTCATGAGGGAAGACGACTCCCAGATATTTCTAAACGTGGTGCGATAGTTAGAAAGCTGGTCTCGCTAGAAATATTACAACTGAGTAGTGAATTCGATCTTCACTGGGTACCCCATACTTTCGACCTTGTGCCATATCTAAGCAGCGCTTAGAAAATCAACTCCCAGGTATTTTAACCCCACTGTAGCACTTCCCTAAAGAGGGAGGGTTGGTGGATACCGATACCAGCATCTCAATAATCGTTGGCAGTTAACAACATTTCTCCTTGTCTTGTACGTACGCGTATAAATACTATTACAAATATACATTTTTTTGCAGTCAAATAGAAAACATAGAGTTTACTACTAGCAGAGTGACGGGTAAGTGCTACGAAGGGAAAGGAAAGTGTCAAGTATCTTTACCCAGTTAACTTAGCGAAGTAGTTTAAGTGTTATCCTTTATGGAAGTCCTCAAATGTGTTTATAAAGAATAATTTCCAGTATCGTCAATGAAAGAGTCAAAAATATCTATTTACCCGTATAGTTCCATGAGGTTCTCTTTCAGGTTTTAGTTGGTCGGCAACTTTTCTTAGAGATTCTTTCGGTTGGATGCACAGATCCGCGAATCGGGCCGGAGTTGATAATGTCAGCAAATCCTGTTAACAGTTAACTACTCTCTTCCCAAAACCTATTTTTATAGGGGCTACCGCCTAATTTGCATATTCTAGATTCCTTTAGAATTCTCTAGATTTTACTGGAATATTCTACAATCTTCTAAAGCGTTCTATTCCTAGTTTTTCTATTTTTACGACTAATGAATTAAAACTTTTTTGTTATAACAAGTAGGACTCAATAGAATCCATTACTATAACTTTTTAGACATTATTAATATTATTTTCATATATAATGCATCCTCGTAACAATACCCCAACTTAAAACCGAACTTGTCATATAATGCCACCAACTTATAGCGGATAAAAATGTAAGATATATACTCTTCTTCTCTAAATGAGGAGGAGGGAAGACCGTTTCCATAGATTTACTTTGCTGTGGCACCTAATTTATTGCAATAATAATAAGAGAGGACCCATTGCTCGCGGGGTCTGAACTGCCTTCAACCTTGGACCATATGTACATGAATGATCACCTCACGTTAAACCGACCTTGTCACATCCTGCTACCGTTGTTTGGCAAGTAAATATCAGCAACGTTTATTAATGACAGGTTTTAAATCAGAACCAACTGAAATGAACCTTTTCCATTGACTTCGCATAAGACGACCGTTCAGAATTTTTTTTCACTAGCATATGCTCGACGGACGTGTAGCGGCGAGAAAGCAGGATTGGTCGAATCTTAAGTCAAATCATGTCATTTCCGGTCACGCAGCTGCCATTAAACTCTTCACCTTGCAACTAACTGATATCTCGACATTTTTGGCATGTATTTTTACAGTTTCTGTGTCGATTTTCTGACATTTGTCAATTGAGAAATTCATTCATGTACTGATACAGCCTGTTCTTTTTTTTTTTTTATCAGATATGCTATGCTACACTTGTGCTTTTTCTGAGCCGTCATAAGTTTTAATTAAAATCATAATGTAAACATATAGATATTTGCCCGATGTATCCAGTAACACTGGACTGATTCACTTTTCAATGCGAGACACTCACTTCGACCTCGCCTCGTGATTTTTCATTGGGTAAATATCTATATCTGTCATCTAAACTTATTTATAAATGAAACTTTGTCTGTGTGCGTGTCTGTGTGTGTGTCAGTTACATATAGACTCCGAAACGGCTGAACCGATGTTCTTGAAAATTTACACAGTTGTACGATAAGCGTCTGCAAGTGTGTTTTTGGCTAGGTTTTGTGTCGAATACCACCGATAAATATCGAAAATCGATAATCGAAAAAATCGGAATATAGGAGGAGTGGTCCGATTTTAATCAAATTTGATACACTCATAGACAAAGACATAAAAAACGATATTCAGAAGTTTCAAGCTTGCAGTTCCTACAATAGTGCAAAAATCAAGACTATATATATATATATGAAAGACAAGATGTGTGTGTGTGTGTGTGTGTGTGTGTGTGTGTGTGTGTGTGTGTGTGTGTGTGTGTATTTATCTGCCTGTATGTCTGTATTTTTTTCAGCCCTTTTATTTTAGTTTTTGCTTCAGGTTTGGCTCTAAGTAGGTATAATTGTAGTTCTTAGTCTCAGCCATGATACCATTTACTCAGAGGACTTATTTAGCCTTCAAAATTCAGTTTACGACGAAAAAAAATTTATTTGATATCGATACCAGGAAATCAAAATTTGACTTGCATCCATTCATTTTTCTTTCAGTCTACCGTTTCGCTTTAACTGGAAACAACTATTGCTTTTTAGTCTTTCGTACCAACGTCCAAAGAGTCTAAGTTCCAGGACCATGAATTAGTTTTAAAACTTTCATTGCACCCGAGCAACGTCGGGTTATACTGCTAGTAAATATATATATATATATTGTCATCCGCAGACAGATCTGTTTCGCTGTATCACAGCTCATCAGTACGGTTAGACTCCGATTGCTTTTTAACCCAGGATTGAAACCCGACCGAATTGGCGTCAGTCGGCGATTCTACAACTGGGCTATGGGCATTCGGTGGAAGAAGGAAGACTTTTAGCGCATATATTATCATTATACGCGCCCAATAGCTAGTGCTCTAATTCATTTTTTTACTGAATGAGCAATGCGTATATATATATATATATATATATATATATATATATATATATACATATTATATATATATATATATATATATATATATATATATATATATATAAACGTAAATTGTCGCAATTCATTCATTATTTAAAATATTCTTTAGGCAGAGTCTAAGCTCCAGGACTGTGGATTAGTTTTAAAGCTTTCACTACACCCGAACAACGCCGGGCTATACTGCTAGTATAATATAAAGATGAGCCGCCTTCTTTCTTTTTTCTTTTTCGCTTAAGTACAACTCAGATTTTGAAATCACTGAATAATCGTGGTATTACATTCCTTGTCAATTATTAATCTTTTTTTAGAATATACTTTTTCTCTTCTTCTTTCAAATTTTACTGCAGCGTAAAGTATTTTATTTTCTATAAACTAGATAAATTTGAAAATTTTCTACTTAAAATAATCCAAATATTTTCCAGGCCTTTCACATTAATGTTGCAACCATAACTTCAGCCGTTACGACACGGGTTCCTTAACCTATTAAAGTCGTAAGGGTTATCACATGTACTGCAGCCATGGTAGTAGCGATGTGTCTAGGGCAAACCTGACTGAATCCAATTGTCTCGAAGCTCGTTTACAATTTAGTTTTTCCTTCCTCGAAGCTGGTTGCCACTTCAAGACAGCCGAATCTGCAGATGCATGAAGATGAGTTCAAGCCTTTAAGCTTAATTTACTTTTCGCACCATCGAACTTAATTCTAGTTAACTAAAACTTTTAAATTTCACTTGCTTGTAAAATCCAATATAATGATAGTCATTTGTTTTATAAGTAAAATTTTAAATTTTCCAGATTAACTTTTGTTGGCTAAGTATAGCCAGTAAAACTTTGACTTTAAATAAACGTTTTTTTTTTCTTTTAATACAAGATATTCAGATTGAATCGAAATTAGAATTGTTTCTTGTAATGTCTCTGCTACACTTGACAAACATTGAGTTTTTGAAGCTGGGACTTCTTCTTTTATGTGCCCTGTCCCTTCAGGACGTAGACAATCATGGCTTTCCACGTCTCCCTATCCCTGGTGGCTCTTAGCACGCTTTCTCCTGTTACACCACGCAATCCCCATTCTGTCATCCACCTGCTCAGACCCGTCAAATCCTTTCCAGAACCTCATCATTGCTCACATGCTCGATTCATGATATCAACAGCATCCTTCTGTAGAACCACATTTCAATTGCTTCAAGTTTTTCCTTCATCTTTGTTGAGATTGTCCAGCATTCACTGACATATTGAAGAACCGACATCACATAGCAATCCAGTACTCTCTTCTTTGTTTCTAGCGAAATTTTCCTGTTTCTTAATACTTTACTCAACTTCTGGAATGCTTCCTTCGCCATGCCAATTTGCCTTCGGATCTCTGTGTCCCATTTTCTGTTATAACACTTCCCAGGTATTTAAATTTTTGTACCTGCTTGGATTTAGTACCCCCCACCTGTATTTGGCATTTTGTTGAGACTAGTGTATGAAAATGATGCTTCAAGATGGTTTTTAACTCGTGACTGATCAGTCAGTGCCATACGCTTTGGGCGATCATGTCCCGAAAGAGACATGACTAACTGGGCAGAAGATTATCCCACAGTAGGTTGCCATTGCTTTCTGCGGTAGACTGGTTGCCAGCCAAGGGTACAGAACCCAATCTATTATTTAACCCATAACTGGAGGGAAGAGACGGATTAATACCTTTCCCAAGGTTATTTGTGCATAAGTGAATGCAAGGAATTCAACTGGAATTCGAACTCGGCTCCCCGATTTGTCGTTCCGAGTCGATATCCACTGAACCACAACGCTCATTCTTACATCGTTACTGATACAAGAAAATAATTTTATTTTGATTAATTTTAAGAATCATTTCCCCATTTTTATTACAATTTTTATTGTCTCCATTTTCGCAACACCAAAATACAATCATTTCATCCGCCTTGCCGACATTCTTAAAAATCAGATTTTATAACAGACTTTTTCTTTGCCTCTTGTTAAAATGTTCATTATTATTATGGTTGGATTATTTAACCAGCATATTAACCTTCATTAGGTCATTTAATGAAAATCGTTTTTGATTTGTTTTATTAAGTTTATTTGTTTTATTGTTTCGCAAAAACTCATTGGGATTTGTTTTTAAGGGCAGGTTCCCCAAGTCCTACTCGTGTTATTTAACCCATAACTGGAGGGAAGGAACGGATTACCTTTTTTGACCAAGGGTACCAGTGCTTAAGTGAATGTAGAGTATTCAACTGGAATTCGAACTCGGCTCACCGATTTTTTTCCGAGCCGACATCCACTGCACCACAACGCACATCCGTCACTAAACGCTTACAGCATCTGGTATTCCCAAGCGGTCACCCATCTAAGCACTGACCAGGCTCAACGTTGCTTAAGTTCGGTGATCGAGCGAGAACGTAAGCCTAAAATGCTCAGTGAAAATGCTTACCAGTACAGTTTATTAGCGGTATTGACTCATAAATTACTAGAAAGTGACGTGGTAATCCATCATTATAAATAATATTGATAGCAAAGTATTACTTTTATCCATTTTTTTATAGTTTAATTCTCTCTCCTTACCCTCCTTAGGTAACAGACATGTTAGTTCTCTAATTGTTGCGGCTACTTTTCATATTCCAGGTGCAATTTTTGGCTCGATGCAAGTACTAGTATCTATTTACATCTAAACTTATTTATAAATAGAACTGTGTGTGTGTGTCTTTGTGTGTGTGTGTGTGTCCGTTACCTATAGACTCAGAAACGGCTGAACCGATTTTCTTGAAAATTTACACAGTTGTACTATAGGCATCTGCGAGTGTTCTTAGCTAGGTACCCCCGATAAATATCGAAAATCGATAATCAAAAAAATCGAGTCATAGAAGGAGTGGTCTGATTTTAATCAAATTTGATACACCCATAGACAAAGACATAAGAAACGATATTCAGAAGTTTCATGGTTGCAGTTCTTACAGAAGTGCAGAAAATCGATAATATATATATATATATATATATATATATATATATATATATATATATAAACGGCAAGATGTTTGTGTGTGTGCCTGTTTATCTGCCTGTATGTCTGTATTTTTTTCAGCCGTTTTATTTTAGTTTTTGCTTTGGGTTTGGCTCTAAGTAGGTATAATTGTAGTTCTTAGTCTCAGCCATGATACCATTTACTCAGAGGACTTATTTAGCCTTCAAAATTCAGTTTACGACGAAAAAAACTTATTTCATATCGATACTAGGAAATCAAAATTTCACTTACATCCATTCATTTCTCTTTCAGTCTATGGTTTCGCTTTAACTGGAAACAACTATTGCTTTTTAGTCTTTCATGCCAATATCCAAACAGTCTGAGTTCCAGGACCATGGATTAGTTTTAAAGCTTTCATTACACCCGAGCAACGCCGGGCTATACTGCTAGTTGACTATAAAATGAAATGTTAATCTGAACAAATGAAAAAGAAATTATCATGACAATATCTTTTAACTTTCGTCGTTGAATTGCATAAAGCTGTGATCTGTTAGATTAGTTCTAAAATCCCATTTTTGTAACATTTCACCCTAAGCAAGCCGATAAAACCACGAAGTCGGAATAGGGTCACTGAGAATGAAGGGAACTGAGAAAATGTTACTGAAGGGGAAAGACAATAAAAAGAACAAGGTTCAAAGAGACATAAGATGGCGATTCAAGTTTCATTTAAATTTTTGCTGATTGTAATTGACAAGAAAGCAAATTGAATAAGTGTTCCACGGGCGAGATAAGAAATTATTAGAATCCAAAATTCGGTTGGATTTAACCTTTTCACCCGAGCTGCTAATTTAATGTTGCGCTTAAATTCATGAAATCAAGGTAGGAAAAAGTAAAAATCGCCTTGAAAATATTCATACAAGACGAATGGGAAGCTAAATTGGTTGTGACACGTTTACTCGGCGCTGGCTCGTTGAATGTGACGTTTGTCCTCGTCGACGGTCATGACGGCACCAGTTGTGACACTGCCACCCGGCTGGCCGGTTGGTTCTGTCGCTGTTGCGGGTCGAGATAATGTCGTTACAAAAGCTGGTTTACAAGACGTTTATTGCAACAACGCGTCACTGTCCCACGTTGTGAATTGATCCCAGATGTCGCGTCGTGCAATTTTAGTAGGCGTCTTTATACCCAAAGACAGTCCTGACACTTGTGTACACTTGTGGTCAGAAATAAACACGGCACCAAAAAAGAAAAAAAAATAATAATAAAATAAATGAATAAGGTCGAACACACCCGGTGAGTTACGAAAATGTCTTTATATAAAAAAAAAAACAATGTTTTTCCTTCACAGAAGCAGACAATACAGTCGTCAGAATGATAATACAGTTGTCGGAATGCCGGTTTACAACGGAGAGAGAGAGAGTTTAAACATCTCAAAGCTTTCAATCCTTAAATAAAAATATCTTTTCTAAGTTTCGTTGAAGTAAATACAAAATAAATGCACCAGACAATGACGAATGGTAGAATTATAAAGTTACAAAACTGTTTCGAGTTAAAAAAAAATATATATATATATATATATATATATATATCTTGCACAACAAATTTATATCAAACACTTTTATTCATTTTCTATGAATACTTATTCTTTTGATTCTTGGTGTTTGCGGGAGACCTTCAGTCCCCCACTTTTTATCGGACGAGCCACGTTACTTATGGCATTTTATAAAAAATCAAAGAAGCAAAACTCATTCATACGCAACGAAGAGTTATTCAGCCATGAATTCGTTTTTCAACTCTTGCGTGGGCACGTGGTGGATAGTAAACATGATTCGATTTACAATAAATTTTTGAACAATAACCTTTTTCTTCTATACTTAATAAACCACATGAATTATGACTCTTCTATAAGGTTCAGAAGAAGTGATGTCCACGCGAGCATGCGCCCACTGAGTGAAAGGCGCAAAAGAACTTAAGTAGATCCAAAATTGGAAGTAAGAGTCAATTTAATTGCGTCTGACAGTCGGCAGGTTTCAACACTGGTTAACTGAGATATTATTGTTGAAAAAGGTGAGACACTTTCTTCGAAGTGGAAACTATTATAGGTTTTACTCATAGAATAATAGCATAGAAGTTCTGCCTTCATTGAAGGTGATTCAAGAATGATTTATTTATTGATTGTCTTTAACGGCATACCAACACCCCTATGCGTCATCTGTCAATCATCACAGGCAATCCCTCCTGCCTCCCATAAGCATGGAGCAAGCGAGTCTCCCTGAGAGCAATACACTGCGCCTCCTCGGCCTTATCCTATCTTCCGATCTCAAGTGGAACCATTAAATCGAGTCAATAGCGAAATCCACTGCTAGGAAGGTTGGGTCACTGTGTCGGGCCAGGATGTGTTTTCCGCCTGAATCCATCCTGCATATATACACATCAACCATCCGTCCGTGCATGGAATACTGCTGTCATATATGGTCAGTCGCCCCCACTGTTCATCTCAGTGTTCTCGACAGCCTCCAAAGAAGAATCAGTAATGTGATAGGTACCGACTTGGCGGCTCGAGTCCAGACACTTTCTCACAGACGGCTGTGGCTTCTCTCTGTCTGTTCTATAAATATTTTCATGGCTTCTGCTTCAACAAACTTAAGTCACTGGATCCCCTGTCACATGAGTTTACTCATGCAACCAGACTGGCAACTGGGTCCCACCCATTCACAGTTAGATCAACCAAATGCAGCCGATAATTCTACTCCATCAGCTTCTTTTCTCGCCCGTGGAACTCTCTTTCATATTCTTGCTTTCCTGACAGCTACAACCCCCAGAAATTTAAATGCAATATCAATATTCATCTCTTAACCACTTGACTCCAGTTCTTTCTACATCACCCTGTACATCTTTTCCTTTCTCTCTAACTTTGCGACTGTCATCACACCTGTATTCCCACCTTTCTCTTGCCCCCGTCTCTGATACCCCCTGTAGCTGGTTCGTCTTTCTCTTTACTATCCTCCTATCTAATCTTTTTCTCTTATGTAGCCCCCTGCGCATCAGTGGCGTTACCGCCTTTCTTGGGGTGAAGAGAATAAAAAGCTTTAATGCCTTCAAATACATATATTGTGTACATAGCACTATACTTTCAGAGTAAATGTATATTAGTCGTATATATAATTTGTTTATACAAAAAATGTACTTTTAGTAAGTTATTTACTTCTGAGATGAGTAATTTTCAATATATTGGTATTATTTCGAATTATTGTTCTCATCTTGGTTGATATAGATGTTATTATAGACACAACGTTTCGACCAAGTATCCTCTGGTCATCATCAGGTGTCTATTGATTGTCTTATATATCTGTGATATATCCTGTGAAATCAATTATTGTTCTTTGGATTTGGTGCGTAAACTAGTAGTTAATGGCATACAGCTTGTGTCCAAGCCCGCCCAATCTCTGTTCGCTTGTTCAACACCTTCACAACCAACTTTGCTTCATACTGCAACTATACAGTGAACACTTACAGTTTATGGGTGAAGGCACGTCACCTGATATGATCAGCAATTTGAACAGGGCCAATAACGTTCATGTCTTCTGACAAGACGACTTGTGACTTTGAACTAACCCAACTATAGACGTCCCCACCCCTTCCTAAACAGCTCTTTTTTCACTCACAGGCTTATGTCATTGAATACTGCTGCCATATCTGGTCGGGTGCCCCTGCTGTTCTCCTCAGGCTTCTCGATAAGGTTCAGAGGTGGGTCTGTAATGTGATAGATACCGACTTGGCAGACCGCCTGCAGTCTCTCTCCCACCGGCGCGACGTAGCTTCCCTGTGTCTCTTCTATAAATACTTTCACGGCTTCTGCTCCGATGAACTTAGATCACTAGTGCCCCCTAAATACGAATTTGAACGAGATACTAGATTAGCAACTAGATCCCACCCTTTTACAGTGAAACCGATAAAATGCAGCCGTAACTTCTACTCCAACAGTTTCTTTCCTCGCACTTCCCGACTGTGGAATTCTCTTCCAAACGATTGCTTCCCCAACGGCTACAATCTCCAGGAGTTTAAATGTAAGGTCAATAGACACATCCTAACACAGTAACCTGCTCCCATTCTATCAAACACTCTTCCCATATGCCCAACCCTCATCCTCGCTATCCTTACTCATCTGTCACCTTCCTTCTGACATTTCCTATGTCTAACCACTCCTTCTCTTTACCTTCCCCTATGTAGCCCCATGCGCAATAGTGGCAGTGGAATGCCTTGCTTGGGGTGAGATGATTAAAAAAAAAATGCCAACCTGTGATATGCGTTTTTAGACACTTTCCACAAGCACCGCACACCAAGATAACTTCTCCAGATCTTCCCAGCGAGATTCGAACCCAGGTCTCATGTTTCGGAGAGCGAACGTTCTAACCACACGTGATGACAATTAACAAGCACGGTATCCAACCAATATATGGAACCCTGGATCAAATTAAAATTCAACGCTCAACCCATTAATCAGTGTGTTGTACAACATCCACTGAATGCCATAGTTTCATACTTATTGACCAGCCAGGGTGCTATTATTGACCCTATGGTATCGTCTACTGTCACTCGCTTGGTCTAGAAGATCTGGTCATTAGACCGTTGTAAAGTGGCGCCGTGTTGCCTGGTCAATGACATTACGTTTGCAGCACTTTCGGGCAAGCGCTCGAGTTTCTTTGAAAAAGGACATCACGTGAAGCTATTGAGTCGGCCTGTCGACAATAATGTCACGGTTGAGTTCTGTTGCAGTTTGCAAGTTTCACGAGTGCACATTTTGCCTATCTTGACAGGTGTGTCCTACGCAGACATGACCCAATCATCTAGTGGACTCTGGTGACATAAAACCGTTTCCAGGAACTCCCAGCTGATATTCATGATAGAAAAAAAAAAAAAAAAAAAAACGAAACAGAATTGAGCAGATATAAACAATGTCGCAGACTTCGGTAAAGCTTTTGCTATCACACTCAACAAGGCTGTTGAATATTTTGGAAAATTTTTGTTTTGTTCCCCGATGGCCTTTACCCCTTCAGATCTTTCCAAAACATCCTTAATTCCATGCTAATATATATGCTGAACTCAAATCGATAATTGTTTATTGAAGAAACCTACCTTTTTCCGTTTATCAACCAGAATAAAATCGTACTATATCTCACCCCTTACCACCGCTGAATGACTTGAGGCGTAGGATACTTATTTAGGCCCGTTTACTTCCTTTGAGCTATTACTCCGCGATTTGTTTGGGTTCGGAACTCAATTTACACGTAGTAATTGCAAAAAGGAAGTAAATTGGTCGAAAAATCGGCAAAAATACGCGTGAAGTCATTCTGCAGTGAATAACATTATTTGAAGCGTGGTTACGGGGTGAGATAAACAGCGAAAAGAAGTTCGATATTATTCTGGTTGTAAACTTGAGAAAAGGTAGGTTTCGTCAATAAACAATTATCGATTTGAGTTCAACATTTACATTTGCATGGAAATAAGGATGTTTTGGAAAGATTTGAAGGGGGTAAAGGCCTTCGGGGAACAAAACAAAAATTTACCAATATTTTTACGGTTTATTAAACTTTTGTGTAGGTATCTCCACTAAATCGCTAAAAAACAGCATAGTATGAATAAAAAAGGTCCCAATCTTATTAAAAACGAAACTTTTCCATCAAAATGTTTATATTATTATTAGGAGGAAAAATCAAAGTAATTTTTAATTATATTTCAAAAAATTTCAGTCCCTTCTACATTTTGAAATTATGGCAGAAAATCTTGTTTTCATTTGAGTTAGCGGGTAACCAAAACGCCACGACTGTTTACAATGAAAAACGTAATGAGAACATTACCTACTATTTTTTCGGTGACAAACACAAAAATTTGGATTTTCTCGCAAAAATCAAATAATTGCTGGATTTTAATTAAACTTTCAGTACTCATCCAAAAATGAATTAAATTACTTTTGAAATTATTATTTTTTAAAAATCTTTATAAAAATATATTTTTTTTACCTCTGTTAGCCCCCCCCCCACACACACACACTCCACGTAAATCCATGAAATTTTAATAAATTTTACTTTGTTGTGGTCTATGGTTTAATTAGTTAAACGCAGGACACGTTCGAGAATATAAATCATCTATTTTGTTTTTTTAAATTTGGCCTCTGTATACGTTCCGAAGAGTAAAATAAAAAATGCAATAAAATTTTGATATTATTTAATCTGATAAGCTTTTAATTGCTTGAATAAATAATAAAAATAAAGGACATTATAGTCCGAAGAAAAAAATTTCGATTATTAATTAAATTTTCAAAGAATTTTCATTTTTTTTTTTAAATTAGAATAATTTATAAAGTTTCAAAGTATTCTTAAAATACTTTAAAGATTTGTTGCGGTTAGATTTTTAAGTTAGATTGAAGATTTTATTGCCTATCGAAAATTGAAAAGTTTAATACAAATTGTTTGGCCTTCATATTTTTAAATAATTTAATTTTTTTGTGCATTTGAAGTTTTTTACGGACATTTCTATGTGCAAATTAAAAGGTCAGAGTTTCCTTCCTTATCCGTAATAAATTTGTACAATTTTGTCACTTATGAACCAATAGATTTTTATCTTATCTCCAACCAGGCACATCTGAAGAAAAAAAAATCGATTTTTAATGAAATTTTCAAAGAATTTTCATTTTTTTTTTTTATTTAGAATAATTTATAAAGTTTCAAAGTATTCTTAAAATACTTTAAAGATTTGTTGCGGTTAGATTTTTAAGTTAGATTGAAGATTTTATTGCCTATTGAAAATTGAAAAGTTTAATACAAATTGTTTGGCCTTCATATTTTTAAATAATTTAATTTTTATGTGCATTTGAAGTTTTTACGGAGATTTCTATGTGCAAATTAAAAGGTCAGGGTTTCCTCCCTTATTCGTAATAAATTTGTACAATTTTGTCACTTATGAACCAATATACTTTTATCTTATCTCCAATCAGGCACATGTCAACACGTTTTGATATAGAGCGGACATGTCAAAAAGTTCAAATCTGTGATTAAGAAATAGTTTTATTCTAAATTTCACGCTATAAATAAGTAATACTTATGTAAATCAGATTAATCTAACATGAATTTGCTATTTAAAAAAAAATAACGTGTTCCAGATGTATATTTTATTTTTGCAAGATTTTTAAAACCGAAAGTAACTTTTGTTTACGAATATGTCGATCGCTCAAAAATGGCGGCAAAATTTAAAAAATGAGAAAAATCTCAAACTTTAAATTCCAATCAATATAATTTCTGTTTGAAATAAACCAGAGTATTTTGCTAACTGGAAATAGTAAATTTAATCATTTAGCATTCAATTAAAACTAAAATAAAAGTTTCAATTTTTTAAAATTCATTTTAAAAGTTAGATATAAACAATGAATGGCGGTACCTACTTTTGCGAGTTCTTTAAAACTGAGATATATTTGTGGATTATAAGAAAAATATTTTTTGTGAGTTAATATTTTATATAACAATAATAACAACAACCCTATTATTTAACCTATAGCGAGGAAGAGGAGATGGATTCGTAATTTCTCAAGAGTATTTGCGCATAAGGGAATGTGCCGAACCTTAATGGAATTTGAACACGGCTCACCTATACCCTACACCCTATTCCGAGCTTATACCTTGGAGTTTGAATCCTGTAATTGTTTATATCACTTTATATAACATCCATTGTCGAGTTAACAATGGTAAAACATTCAAGAAAACAAATTATTCAAATCAAAAACCGGGAACGTTCTTTTATGATGAAAGAAACAATTTACTTTAAATTTAATTTAAATCTTTTTCTTCTTCTATGTGCCCTGTCCCTTCAGGACGTAGGCGATTATGGTTCTTTACGTTCTATGGTTCTATTGTAACTCTTAGTGTGTTCGCTCCTCTTACATCTCACAACCCCCGTTCCGTCATCCAGCTGATCAGGCCCTGCAAATATGTTATCCTCTGCCTTCCTCTGTCTCTTTTTCCTTCTATCTGGCCAGTCAGTATCAGCTTCTCCAAGCTCTCCTTTCTTACTACATGTACCAGAAACTTCATTTGTCTCTTCTTGATGCTCAGTATTAATTTCCTTTTAGTTGTCATTCTTTCCAACACCTCATCGTTGCTTGCATGCTCAGTTCACGATATCCGTAGCATCCTTCTGTAGAATCACATTTCCGCTGCTTCAAGTTTTGTCCTCATTTTCGATGATATTGTCCAGCCTTCACTGCCGTATTGAAGAACTGACATCACGTAGCAGTCCAGTACTCTCTTCTTTGTTTCTAGCGAAATTGTTCTGTTTCTTAATACTCTTCTCAGCTCCTGGAATGAATCCTTGTTCCTTTGGATCACAGGAATATAAATGTATAGAAACTGCTCTGACCACAAAATGAGGGGTCAGTTTATATATTGATTGTAATATGGAACTGATCCCCCACTTTATGTCCATTCTTTCCAACACCTCATCGTTGCTTGCATGCTCAGTCCACGATATCCGCAGCATCCTTCTGTAGAACCGCATTTCCGATGCTTCAACTGACATCACATAGCAATCCAGCACTCTTTGTTTCTAGTGAAATTTTCCTGTGTATTAGTACTTTACTCAGCTTCTGGAACGTGTCCTTTGCCATGCCAATTCGCCTTCGGATCTCTGTGCCGCACTTTCCATCTCCTGTTAGAACACTTCCTAGGTATTTAAATTGTTGTACTTGCTTAATTCTAGTATCCTCCACCTTTTTTTTGGCATTTTGGGTTGCGCCTTTTGCTGTTGACCATGCATTCAGTTTTCTTGAAATTTATTTGTAGTCCTTTCTTGTCACTCTCCACCGATACCTTCTGTAGGAGGTCCTGTAGTTTCCTTTCCGTGTCTGCAATCAGCACTGTATCATCTACATATTACCCTAATTTAATTTAAGGTAGCAAAAAGTGATGGGAAGCTAGCTAATGGAAGAACAGAATAATAGTGTTCCGAATTTCAGTGTAAGGACAGATTCTGTCAAAATGATATTGAATTCTTTTGAATCACTCTGTCATTTCGTGAAATAGAATGCAATTATTATTTTCATATATTAATATCAGGCAAATTTACGCATTTATACTTTTCATATAATTGGGATATAGTCCTTTTTTTCCATCGCCCCCGCTTCCCAGCCTCCAATCATCTATTTTAAGGGTCTATAACTTTTCAACACTCCCTTGTAGAGTATATATTTTCCCTACATATACATGCGCACACACTTATATATATATATATATATATATATATATATATATCCGAGTGAATACAGAACGAAGAAAAAAATTTTTGCAACGTCCAAAACATTGATTTAAAACAGTGCTCGATATATAATATATAGGGCTGTGAATATTTATTATAAATTATATTTTAGAACATGTACCGAAATTTTTTTATATATCCACTACAAATAGCACATTTGTTTCAAGCTTGAAACTACAATATCTCATCAGGTGGTGAGGACAGGAATGGAAACCTGTTCACACTGCCTGATGAGACATTGTAGTTTCAATGTCGAAACAAATGTACATATATATATACTGTTAAAAATAACTGAAATTAAAGCCAAAATACGATGTTTAGAACAGCTCATGATTAAACATAATAGACATTCATTGTCTCTTATATTTAACAGTAAATGTTTAGAAAATTATCTACTGCCTCGATACATTATATATATATATATATATATATATATATATATATATATATATATATGCACAGACATGACAGAATTGAATAGACACCAAGATAAATTTTATTTCTAATTTTTTTTTAATTACCAAGATAAATTAACATAGATTATTTGATTAAAATTGCAAATAACAATACTGGAACATACAATGAACCAAAGGAGCATCAAACCTATTCGAATTTCAGCGAGGACATATCGTGGCCAACATGAAGGTGGTCTTCGTCAAACAAAATATCTGAAAATCTTTCAATACCCCTTTCTACTGTTAATAGACTGATCGTACAATTCAGCAGAGAGGTTGAGACAAACTGGGATCAATAAACTTCCATGGCCAAGTCAGTCCCCGGATATTAACCCTATTGAACATCTTTGGGGCATATTAGATCGAAAACACCGCAAAATGAACAGGAAGCCATCTTCTAAGCCCAAACGTTTAGGATTTTTGCGTGAAACATGGCAAGAAATCTCTCAAGATGATATTCGTGAACTCATCGCTAGCATGCCTAGAATGGTCCTTGCACTAAAAAAAAGCAAAGGGGATGTCAATCAAGTATTAGTTATTAAATTCATGACCATTTATAATTACTTTATTTGTATAAATTACTTGTTTAATAAAATAATTACTTGTTTAATAAAATAAACGGTTTCTGTGAACGTCTATTCAATTCTGTCACGTCTGTGTACATGCACACCTAGGAAACTATTAATATAACAACTATACTGCAATAAAAATTATAAGACAGTAGATTCTTACTGTAGATCTTGGAAACCTTAGCATTGGAATTCTTCTTTCCTTACGTAAATAAGAATATTATGTCGAAAACACGTTTCTTTGGTATATATAACTTGCCAATATATTCTCCCTAAAGACTATTATGAGTCAAAATGACTTTACCATAGATTAAAGTATCACTTTAAATAAATGAAGGCACTTCATCATTGCTTGATTGACAAGCTGCACTTACTGGTGAGTGTGGTTTTAACTAGCTCTCGGCCACCCTAGATGTGGCCTTCAGGTTTAAGCATCCGTTTATTAAAATCGTTTCTCCAGAGTCTGCGTGAAATTCGGTAATCTGGACTTGTTTTAAATGATATGCCTGTCTGATAACAAAAGTTGAAACACCTGACATTGAATTTAAAATTCTCTCAAAATAAACAACTTGATGTCTTTCGAGTCCAGTGGATGTTAAAATGCTACCGAGCCACCTTTGAGGACCACCCTCCTGAAAAATGACATAGAGAGAAAGATATATATATATATATATATATATATATATATATATATATATATATATATATATATATATATAGAGAGAGAGAGAGAGAGAGAGAGAGAGAGAACAACCATTCAATATAGATAAAATTTAGGGTCTGATCAGTCATGGTAAAACGTTACTAGTTTTGTTTTAGAGGTATCGGATGTGCAAGACGACCACCCTCCACCAGGTCAGAGGGGAGATCAGGTCAAAGGGGATATAAGCAGCCAGCCTCTAGATTTTTGGAATGTTACTCATATAATGAAGTTTTTAGTCTGGGACAAGGCCATAGTTTGGCGGAAACTTGTGAGTGTATTCAATCATTCTTCCATGCAGGCGAAATACTAGTACAGAATGTTTAGGATCCCAGAAACCAGGAATATTGGCACGATGTTTAACACCAAAAACTGCTCAGTTGCAAGAAATATATTAACAAAAAAAAAAAACACTGCTGAAATGCTGGCTCGTTTGCTGTTATCATCTTTTCTCTGTTTTTATTAATATTTTTTATTTAATTTTATTTTATGACAATTTAAACCCACTCCTAGTAGCCAAAATAGCCACATATTATTGTTTGAGTATGGTTTTTGTTTAACGGCATATCAATACCTCTATGGGTTATTTAATGCCAAAAAGGTGGCGTTTTAAGGTATTTTTTTAATGTTCGGTTATAGTGATAAGGTTGATTTAGTCAGATTTTGATTAATTTTTTTTTGTTTTTATTCTTTTTTATTTTAAAAAACTGAAAATATCTTTTAGTTTTGCATTCAAAAATATTTTGCTGGGAATATTTTTTTCCTTTAAAAATGTGTCATGGTAATAATTTTTTCTTCAAAAATGTATTGTTGGTAATATTTTTCATTCAAAAATGTATATTTTTCTATAAAAGTCTATTTTATGTATATATTTCTGTAAAAGTCTATTTTATATATATATATATATTTAATCATTTCACCCCGAGCAAGGCGGAAACGCCACTGATGTGCAGGGGGCTACATAAATGTAAAAAGATTAATTAGAAAAGAGTGAGGAGTACAAACTAGTTAGAAAGGAACAATAGAAAGCTGAGAAAGCAGGTGCGATGACAGATACGTAGGTGGAGATAAAGGGAAGGTTATACAGGGGTGGGGAGAGAGTTAGAGTCCAGTGGTTAGTAGATGAGTATTGATTTTGCATTTAAATTTCTGGAGGTTGTAGCCGTCAGGAAAGCAAGAATACGGGAGCGAGTTCCACAGGCGGGAAGTGCGAGAGAAGAAGCTATATATATATATTTCTATAAAAGTATATTTTTATACTTTCATAGTGTTTTGATCCCAGTTTGGGGGTTAACTATTTGCCCATAGCTGGGACCCTAACAGGTGCTACCACTCTGGGTCAGGGTGGACCTGAGAACAACAGCAATTAAGAGGTGTTTCCATGCACCTCACAACCTCCCAATCAGAGGCCTTGCTGCTGGATGCAGTTTACCGTCATGTCCGGGACAGATATATTATTGTAAAAAATAAATATTTGTCACAACTAGCGATTTTTGACCCAAAATAGAACTAAGGATTTCATAGCATGTCCTACCCAACTGTATTGTACACGCTTAAGCCAAGATTTCGAAGGCTGATCTTTTAGGCAGGCAGGCTCTATTTATAAGTTTACGAAAAAATCTATCTTACACCATCTGACCTTGTGTTCTACAAAGATAAGCTTTAAATATCTGTACATCTCTCAGGATGTGTGTTGTGGTGCAGTGGTTATCGGACCGGGACGAGAATTTATTGCATTCACTTACGCACAAATACCCTTGGGAAAGGTATTAATCCGTCTCTTTCTTCCAGTCATGGGTTAAATGACAGGACAGATTGGGTTCTGTAGCCTTGGCTAGCAACCAGTCTACCGTAGAAAGTAATGGTAACCTACTACGGAATAATCTTCTGCCCAGTCAGTCATGTCTTTCTCGAGACATGATCGCTTAAGCGTGTATAAAGTATAGCACTTAACTGACTGACTGAATACAATAGTTGAAAAAATAATTAAAACTTCTATGGGCATAAAGTGAGGGATTGGTTTTCTCTTGATATGAAGTAATAAACTGATTCCCCACTTATTATACTTACTATAATAATGTAATATAATATATATCTTCTCCCTCAAGCTATGAGTTAAATGACAGTGCAGATTGGGTTCTATTGCCTTGGCTGGCAACCAGTCTACCGCAGAAAGTAATGGCAACTTACTACGGCATAATCTTCTGCCCAGTCAGTCATGTCTCTTTCGAGACATGATCGTCCAAGCGTGTATCACGTATGGCACTTAACTGACTGACATCTCTTATATATTCTATTCATGACTTTATTTTTTAAACGTAAACAAGTGCTTTTACTCATGTGCTTACATATTTAAGTAATTTAAAAGAAAAAAGAGGGTTGCGAAGCAGTGCTTTGAGTGGGTAGAGGGCGTCTTCCTGAGTTCCAGCCGAGCGAGTAACTAATAGAGGCGTTACCGTGGGAACGATACCGTGGCATCAATGTCACCTGTTACACCTGGTGAAGACAAGTGTATGCCGACGTGACATGTGAATCTGCGGGAATTAAGGAGAGGATGTGTGTCGGTAAGAGCGGAGAATGGTTACGGGGGTCGGGAGAGAGAGACGAAGAGAATAGAAGAAAATATAAAGAGAGACAGAGAAAACATGTTTGAGAGAAGGAAAAGAATAGAGAAGTGTGGAAGAGAAGAGAGAGTGTTATGTGTAATGTTTACATTACAGAAAGGGTCTTTTATTTCCGATTCATGTTGTCAATTCACAATCGTACATTGGAGGCCTGAGAAGAGTTGCAATAAAAAAAGAAAATACAACTAAAATTAAAATGAAAGTAAATAAATAGTAAAAAATGAATAAAAAATGTTGTTACATTCCGAAGTCTAAGTCTTTTAAAGAAAACATATCTTAACTAAAATTCAATACTGGAAGGAAAAAATATCATATCTTATGTCAGACTCTTCTTCTATGTGCCGTTTTTCTTCAGGACTTAGGCGATCCTGACCCACCACATCTCCTTATCCCTTATAGCTCTTCACCCTACCGCTCAATCTCCGCTCCGCCATCCATCTGCTCAAGTCCCTCAAGTATTCCACTCGTTGTTTTCCCTTGTCTCTCTTTTCCTCAATCCATCTTGTGATCATCAGATTCTCCAAGCCGTCCCTCCTCACTACATATCTCAGAAATTTCAGCAGTCTTTTCCTGACGTTAAGTATCTGCTTCCTTTTTGTGTCCATCCTCTCCAAAGCCGTTACTCACATGTTATGTTCAGTTTATGGTAGAACCACATTTCGGTTGCTTCAAGTCTTCTCTTCATATTTTGGTGAAATAGTCCAGCATTCACTGTCATATTCAACATCACAAAACAGTCCAGCACTCTCTTCTTTATTTCCAGCGAAATCTTCCTCATTTTGTTGCCATTAGAATGACGTTTCGACCGTTGTACGCTCCGGCTTTCTTCAGGCGCTAGGAATTTCGGTTCCTAGCAATACGCCTTCGAATCTCTCGAATCTCGGTGTAGCACTGAGATTTAAATGTTTTATGAACGGACAGACAAAAATATTATAGATTTTAATCCCACTGTTTAGCAGGGGGTTACATAGGAGGTAAGTTATGAGAAAGAGTGACAGGTTATAGGGGGTGTCAGGAAGTGGGTAAGAGAAGGATGAGAATACTGATGAGATTGGAGTAGATGGAGAAAGGAGCATCAGAGAGAGGATTCAAATCAGTGAGATATGAGATGACTATCGCCCCAAGCAAGGCATTTTACTGCCACTGTTTAGCAGGGGGTTACATAGGAGGTAAGTTATGAGAAAGAGTGACAGGTTACAGGGGGGTGTCAGGAAAAGGGTAGGAGAAGGATGAGAATACTGATGAGAGTGGAGTGGACGAAGAAAGAAGCATGAGAGAGAGAGGGGAAGCAAGTTAGTGATAGTAAAATTATTGATTAGTCAATTATAAATACTAGTCAATCATAATGAAGAATGATTAGTTAATTATAAATACTAGTCAATCATAATGAAGATTGATTAGTCAATTATAAATACTAGTCAATCATAATGAACATTGATTAGTCAATTATAAATACGAGTCAATCATAATGAAGAATGATTAGTCAATTATAAATATTAGTCAATCATAATGAAGAATGATTAGTCAATTATAAAATCACAAAAGTCTTTTAGCTACCCCCACCAGTCCTCTGATTTTAACAGTGATTTTAGTTTTCAGAGGCAGTCACTGAAGAGCAATTTGAAGACTGTTTTGCATAGTGGGAAAAGCCGAGATAAACTTGAAAATACTTGAAAGGAGGCTAAGATTTATGTTATTTATTCCGGGTGAGGAACCGCACAAAATAACGAACAACAAAAACAGATACTGAGATAGAAAAGTAGGTTATATTGAACGTAATATACAAACTTGAACGCAGGTTAGTAAATCCAGGAATACTATTAGTAAGAAATAATTATATACAAGTCTTGACGCGAAGCCGTTGGAAATAGTTTATCAGTGTATATCATTCTAGCTCAGTGGAGCTCAGAGCTATTCTGAGTTCTGATACGGTATTCTCTGGGTAACTTCGGTATCTCTCGGTAACTTACGTATCAGTTCCGGTACTCTCCGATAACTCTAACGGATCTCTCTATGACTTTCCACTGCTGTTCTTTCTATGGCAGAAGTAATTTTATACTCAGTTGAGTCCATTATCCTATACAAAGAGGATGTCCCACAACATAAAATAATATTTACTTAAATCTCGAGGACTTCACTCAATATCTTCGCCCATACAATATTTATGTGGTTCGAACAGTTTCAATCCTCTAAAGAAGAAGGGGTTTGGAGAATCTGATACTCACAGGACGAATAAAGGGAAAGAGAGACAGGAGAAATCAACGTGAGATATATTTGATGGGATTGAGTAAATGGATGGGGGGGGGGGGAGAGACACCAAAAGGAAACATATTAAGAGTGACAAGTGACAGGGGCAAGTGGAATTAAACGGTCGCCTATGTCCTGAAGGGACACGGTACATGAAAAAGAAGAATGAGTAGGCTAGTTTTTTTCTTTAATGCGAAATAACAAGATCATTTCCAGAATTCAAAAAGCTGAAAGACTAAAAATGCAGAGTTATTAAAAAAGAATGAGCACATTTCTAAAATCTAATAAAAACAAATGTTAACAGACAGAAACACATTCAACAGATTACTGGATTCATTATTAAAAGAAATTTTTAGAAATTAAATTTTAACAAAAGGATTATTTTTGTGACATTTTAAAAAATTTTTTCAGATTATGTCCAAATTGAAATTGCTATAATTTGTGTCAATCCTTAAAATGGCCCCCCCCCCCAAAGACATTTTGGTCAAGTGCAAGGTGAATTTCGCCACAGATCCGCAAAGATCTGATTCGTGAGACTGAATTGTTGAAGCTGTGAAGCCAATATCCACAGATCAATTGATTCGAGTGTGGTAAGAAATACATGGTAACCAAAAAATTTCTATCCGTTTTTAAAGGAAAAAAAGAAAACGCTTCACAGTACGTGTAACTTATATTTAGTCTTCGAAGTAATCACCATCGGCATCTAGCACCTTCTGCCAACGTGTCTCCAGCTGTTCAATGCCCTTCCGGTAGAACTCGTGGGATCCGTGAAGGCTTTGCGCAAGTCTGCTTCACGGGTAAAGGATTTCCCACGAGGATGATTATCCAGGGAGTGGAAGAGGTGGTAATCGGATGACACAAGGTTAGGTGAATAAGGTGGATGGCACAAAGTCTCCCACCCAAGTTGCTGTATGGTGTCCCTGACCACTCGCGCGACATGCGGCCTGGCGTTGTCACGGAGGAAAACCACACCTTTGCGATTTACCAGTGATGGCTCCTTCTGGCGCAATTCTTGTTGCCCATATTTCAATTGCTGCGAGTATAGGTCTCCAGTGACCTTTTGGCCCGTTGGTAGCAGTTCATAATAACCTGTCCACCAGACACAAAGAATAATCTTGCGTGGGTGCATAGGCGGTCTTGCGGTGTGAGGGACAGCATCCTGAGGAGACAACCAATGTCTGGAACGCTTGGGAGTTTCGTACAGAACCCACTTTTCATCACTGGTAAGCACTCGATTGAATACGGATGCGGTACGGTGGCGAGAAAGCAGCAATACGCAGGCTACCACTCGTGGTCCCTTGTGGATCTCCAACAGCGTTTTCGGAACCCACTTGCTCAGTTTGTGCGTCTTACCTAGGCAGTGCAGGTGAAGCCTAATTAACTCATCGGAAACGTTGAACTGTCTTGCTAGACCTGTGGTCGTCCACTGCGAGGCTCATCATGGAGAGACAAATCTCCCGACTTGAATTTACGAAACCAACGCCTTACAGTACGTTCATGTACAGCACTGTCCCCAAACGCTTGACATATGCGGCGACTTGATGCAGTTGCTGATAAGCCCATTTTGAATTCGTAAAGCAAACAGCCCCGAACGTGATCTCTAGACAATTACATCCTTCTTACAGCTGTCCGGCTTATAACTGATGGCCGGGCACGGTGCAAGTGTTTTTTATAACGTCTGATGTTCCTACTTCCGGCTGTCCTCTTTTTTAAACAATTGCTACACGCATTACGCATATATTTCAACTTTATCCAATGACTAATCAAAAATCGGACAAAACCCTCTTTGATTACCTTGTAGAATACAGTTTCGATAGTTGTCGCACAACACATGTTGCTCATGCTGCGTGCATAAAAGTTTAATTGCTTTAAAATAATAAAATTTGAAGCTTTTCCTATTCAGTAATGCCTTGAATATGTATTTGTCTCTTAGCATTTTTCATTAAATTTTTCAAATCTGCTCGTTCTTTAGGAATAACTAGCAGTATAGCCCGGCGTTGCTTGGGTGTAATGAAAGCTTTAAAACTAATCCATGGTCCTGGAGCTCAGACTCAGCCTGAAGAATAATTGTGTGAAATTTGGTGAGAATCGGATAAAAATTGTGGATTTGTAAAAGGACCTACAGACAGATAAACGAACACACACACACACACACACACACACACACACACACACACACACACACACATAAACATCTTGCATTTTATATATATATATATATATATTATCGATTTTCTGCACTATTGTAAGAACTGCAACCTTGAATCTTCTGAATATCGTTTCTTATGTCTTTGTCTATGAGTGTATCAAATTTGATTAAAATCAGACCACTCGTTCTATAACTCGATTTTTTCGATTATTGATTTTCGATATTTATCGGGGGTACCTCGACACAAAACCTAGCTAAGAACACTCGCAGACGCTTATAGTACAACTGTGTAAATTTTCAAGAAAATCGGTTCAACCGTTTCGGAGTCTATAGGTAACGGATACACACATACACACACACATACACACACACAGACACATACACACACACACAGACAAAGTTCCATTTATAAATAAGTTTAGATCTTTTTACATTTTTTTTAAAAAGAACACTTTTCAAAAAGCACATTTAATCATATTTTACTTTTCTCTCTCAGAGGATCTGTAACGTGGTTGATACTGACTTGGCAGACCGGCTGTAGCCGCTCTCTCACCGGCCTGATGTGGCTTCCCTGTGCCTCTTCTACAAGTACTTTCATGGCTTCTGCTCCGATGAGCTTAGATCACTGGTGCCGCCTAAGCACGAATTTACACGAGATACTAGATTAGCAACTAGGTCCCACCCTTTTACAGTTAAACAAATAAGATGTAACCGTAAATTCTACTCCAACAGCTTCTTTTCTCGCGCTTCCCGCCTGTGGAACTCCCTTCCACAACTCTGCTTTCCCGACAGTTACAATCTCCAGGTGTTTAAATGTAGGGTCAATAGACACCTCCTATCACACTAACTCCCAATTATTCTCAGAACACTCTCATCTACCCAACCCTCATTCTCGGTATCCTTACCCGCCTATCACCCACCCTCTGACATTTCCTATATTTAATCATCCTTTCTCCACTCTATGTAGCCCCCTGCGCAGTAGTGGCAGTGACATGCCTTGCTCGGGGTGAAAAGCTTATAAAAAAAAAAGACACGATATATCCGTTCTCTTTCAATAATTCTCTTTCAATAAGAAGTGTCATTGAACCGGCACACACAAACTAAAACTGACCACCCTCCCGATATCCGATGCATTTAAAAAATTTAAATAAACTAGTATACGCTCCCTTACAAACTTTTTTTTTTCGATAGGAGACACTGAAATCTACTATCCCAAAGAAATAAGATGCCGCCAAATGTACAATTATTTATCAACGTTTCTTTTTGGCCGAATACACGGTGTACTGAACGTCTTCAGGGATAGCTTCCGTCAATGGTTGTGTCTACACCACACCCAAACAATTTCGATATCCAGTAGATGTTGGGGGAAAATGGGGGTTAGAGGTTTCCTTGTTTCAGAGCCTACAAGTCAAAGGTCTGGCGTGAAGAGAGGTGGGTTTACACATTAACGGGTTGATTACTGCTGACATAAAACAGTTTCACGATTAACCTCGCGACGCGTAAGTATTGATATCACTGATACAAGAGGGTGGGGTTCTACCTGGGGATTCTAGTTTGCCTTTTCGAATTGATAGCATCTAAGAACGATAACATTAAGCTTTATAGGCGATATCGATTATCAAGAACAAAAACATCGCTGTTTCGATGCGAAATTCGCCCATCTCTCTTTAAAGCTTTTTTTGTTAATGTAAAAGTTTTAAACACAATAATATAAATTCACACTAGAGATTATACATTTGGATTATTATTATTATTATTATTATTATTACACATTATTATTATTATACATTATTATTATTTTTATTATACATTATTATTATTATTATTATTATTATTATTATTATTATCAGTCAGTTAAGTGCCATACGTTAAAAACGCTTGGGCGATCATGTCTCTTTCGAGACATGACTGACTGGGCAGAAGATAATCCTGCAGTAGGTTGCCATTGCTTTCTGCGGTAGACTGGTTGCCAGCCAAGGCTATAGAACCCAATCTGTCCTGTTATTTAGCCCATAACTGGTGGGAAGCGACAGATACCTTTCCCAAGGGTATTTGCGCGTAAGTGAATGCAGTGAATTCAAATGGAATTCGAACTCGACTCATCGATTTCTCGTTCCGAGGCGATATCCACTGCACCACAACGCACATCCATTATTGTTATACATTATTATTATTATTTTTATTATTCTTTTTATTATACATTATTATTGTTATTATTTTTTATTATTATACATTATTATTATTATTTTTATTATTATACATTATTATTATTATTATTATTATTATTATTATTATTATTATTATTATTATTATTATATCATTATAATTACTATCATTATTATTTTTATTATACATTATTATTATTATTTTTATTATGCATTATTATTATACATTATTATTATTATACATTATTATTATTATTATTTTTATTATTATTTTTATTATACATTATTATTATTATTATTATACATTATTATTATTATTTTTATTATTATTTTTATTAGACATTATTATTATTATTTTTATTATTATTTTTATTATACATTATTATTATCTTATTATTATTTTTATTATGCATTGTTATTATTATTATACATTATTATTTTGATTATTATACATTATTATTATTATTTTTATTATCATTTTTATTATACATTATTATTATTGTTATTATACATTATTATTATTATTTTTATTATTATCCATTATTATTATTATTTTATTATTATTTTTATTATACATTATTATTATTGTTATTATATATTATTATTATTATTTTTATTATAATACATTATTATTATTATTTTTATTATTATACAATATTATTAATATTATTATACATTATTATTATTATACATATTTATAATTATTATTATACATTATTATTATTATTATACATTATTATTATGTCATTTTTCATCATATTTCGATTTCTGCTTTGGTCTCACTACCAACCAAGTCTGCGGGGAGACCTAAGGCAGGTCTTGGCGTGTTGTTATGGCTCCATTTCATGTTTTTCTGTCTTCCCTATCATCCCCAGCATTACATAGATAAAGTTTTCCTGAGTGTGTGGGCTGTACTTAATAAGACAATTTTTTGTATATCTCTTAAGCTGGGGTTTCCAGGGATTCTTTCAATGTGTTGTTTTGTTCCATTTTTTATCATTCCAAGTGCACCTACTATCACTGGCACAACTCTTGTTTTTAATTTCCACATTTTTTCTATTTCAATTTCCAGGTCTTTATATTTTGACAGTTTTTCAAATTCCTTGATTGCTATGTTACAATCCGCTGGACAAGCCATATCAATTAATAGACAAGTTTTCTCTTTCTGGTTTTTAACAATAATGTCTGGCCTGTTTGCTTCATTTTTTTTGTCTGTGTAGATGGTGTAATACCATAGAATGGTTACATCTTCTATTTCTGTAACCGGTGCTGGGTGATGTTCATAACAGTGTTTGTTTACAGATTTTCCATAATGTTTGCACATTGCCCAATGTAAATATTGCCCAACTCTATCGTGGCGATTTTTATATTCATTTGGAGCAAGCACAGAACAGCCTGAGATTAGGTGGTCTATTGTTTCTTGGTGTTTATCACAAAACCTGCATTTTGGATCCATATTATTATGCATAATATTTGCCTGAAAGTTTCTAGTGAAAAGACTTTGGTCTTGTGCTGCAAGAATAAAGCCTTCAGTTTCAGACTTTAATCCAGATGCACGTAACCATCGATGAGTATTAACTTTGTCAACATTGGATTTATTGGCACGTTTGGATATTGGCCATGCAGAGGTTTGTCTTGCCAGCGCTGTTTCAACTGTTCAAGAGCTTTATCTTTGGCTTTCATTTTCATATTTTTTGCCGCAATAATTGGTTCTTGGCTTCTGTTTTGCTCTTCTACAGAATCTACTAACTGTAAAATAGATGGCTTATTTTCTTTTGGCCTATTTTATAACCACATTCTGTCTTATTAAGTTGACTGGTTAGTGCTATTAATGATATGCAGAATAGTAAGGGAGACAAAGAATCACCTTGAAATATACCTCTTTTGATGTTTATTTCATCAGACTTATAGGTTCCATTTATATGATTGAGGTAAAGGGTTGTTTTCCATATAGACATGCACTGTTTGATGAAATTGATGATGACGGGTGATATTTTGTATATATTTAAAGTCTTTAAAATCCAGGGATGTGGCACACTATCGAATGCCTTTCGATAATCTATCCAGGCAGTACTCAGATTTTTCTTTGTACTGTAGCAGTTTCCAGGATCATTTTGTTAATTAGCAATTGGTCTTTACATCCATAACAGCCACGTTTGCACCCTTTTTGTTCAAGCGGTATCATGTCATTTCTTTCTAAGAATAAATATGTCTGTTTTGTTAAAATAGATGTTAATAGTTTATATGTTGTCGGAAGACATGTAATTGGTCTGTAGTTTTTCGGGTTGTTTGTGTCACCATTCTTGGGTAGAAGAAATGTAATTCCTTTGGTCATCCATGCAGGCATTTTTGTGGGATCGTCAACCATTTCTTGAAGTTCTTTGGCTAGTTTTTTATGTGCTGTATTTAAATAATATAGCCAAAAGTTAGGAATTTTATCTATACCTGGGAATTTCCAATTGTGTGCTTTTTTTAGTGCAAATTTAACATCCTCTTCTGTAATTCCAGCCCATGTCTGTTCTGGTTTATTTTTCATTCGTTCTATCTCTTGCACAATCCAATGTACTTCCTTGCTATGTTCTTTAGGGCAAGCCCATATCTTTTCCCAGAGCTGTGTAACTTCTTCCATTCTGGTAGGGGGGACTGTCACTTCAATTCCTTTTTTACCTATTTCCCTGTAAAATCTCTTTGTATCGGTTTGAAAAATCTTGTTTTGTCTGTAAAATATTGCTCTTTCCTTATAGCGTCTTATTCTTTGAGCCTTCAGTTGTATTTTTTGCTTTATTTTTTCTTTAGTTGATAGTACTTCATTTTCATTTCTAATGTTGTATTTTCTTTCGACTCTTTTATTATTTTTATTATACATTATTATTATTATTGTTATACATTATTATTATCATCATTCAGATATTTGAAAGTTCTCGCTGGTAATGGAATAAAATAAAATCTACTTAAATCATCAGAACTTCACTCAGTATCTTTTCCCATGCAATATTTGTGTAGTTCGAACAGTTTCAATCTTTTTTGGAACCACTAATGAGGAAGGAAGGTTAAGAGAATCTGATACGCACTGGGCGGATAAAGAGAAGGATAGGCAAGCGAAAGCAACGCGAGACATACTTGATGGAATTGAGAAAATGAATGAAAAGCGACAAGGGACAGGGGTAAGTGGAATTACATGGTCATCTATGTCCTGAAGGGACAGGGCACATGAAGAAGAAGAATGTTTCCAATCTTTTATTTACTGTGTGTGTGCGTGTGTGTGTGTGCGTGTGTGTGCGTGTGTGTGTGTGTGTGTGTGTGTGTGTGTGTGTGTCCGTTACCTATAGACTCCGAAACGGCTGAACCGATTTTCTTGAAAATTTACACAGTTGTACTATAAGCGTCTGTGAGTGTTCTTAGCTAGGTTTTGTGTCGAGGTACCCCGATAAATATCGAAAATCGATAATCGAAAAAATCGGGTTATAGAAGGAGTGGCCCGATTTTAATCATATTTGATACACTCATAGACAAAGACATAAGAAACGATATTCAGAAGTTTCAAGCTTGCAGTTCTTACAGTGCAGAAAATCGATAATATATACTGAGTCTGATCAAAATCAGTTTTTCAGCCCTTTTATTTTAATTTTTGCTTCGGGTTTGGCTCTAAGTAGGTATAATTGTAGTTCTTAGTTTCAGCCATGATACCATTTACTCAGAGGACTTATTTAGCCTTCAAAATTCAGTTTACGACGAAAAAAGCTTATTTGATACCAGAAAATCAAAATTCGACTTACAACCATTCATTTTTCTTTCAGTCTACGGTTTCGCTTTAAATGGAAACAACTATTGCTTTTTAGTCTTTCGTACCAACGTCCAAAGAGTCTTTTGAACAGAACTCTTTATTACAACAGTCGTGAGTTGTCTCGAGAGAGATATGACTGACTGGGCAGAATATTTTCTCGCAATAGGTTACTATTACTTTCTAAGGTAGACTGGTTGCCGACCAAGGCTATAGAACCCAATCAGTTCTATAAGTTGACTCATAGTTAGAGGGGGAAGAGATGTATTATATTATTAATTATTAATTAGTGGGGATCAGTTTATTACTTCATAACAATAGAAAACCGATCCTCCACTTTATGCCCAGTATAAGTTTTAATTATGTTTTCAACTATTATATTCATTCAGTCAATTAAGTGCCATACATGATACACGCTTGGGTGATCTTGTCTCGAAAGAGAGACATAACTGACTGGGCAGAAGATTTTCTCGTAATAGGTTACTAATACATTCTACGGTAGACTGGTTACCAATCAAGGCTAAAGAACCCAATCTGTCCTCTTATTTGACTCATAGCTAGAATGAGACGAGATGTATTATATTATTAAATAGTAATTAGTGGGGGGGGACAATTTATTACTTCATAACAATAGAAAACCAATCCTCCAATTTATGCCCAGCAGAAGCCTTAATCATGTTTCCAACTTTTATATTCAGTCAGTCAATTAATGCCATACGTCATACACGTTTTGGGTGATCATGTCTTGAAAGAGACATGAGTGACCGAGCAGATGATTTTCCCACAGTTTCCTTTCTACGGTAGACTGGTTGCCAATCAAAGTTATAGAACCCAATCTGTCTTATTATTTGACTCATAGCTAGAGGTGAGGGGAAAGATGTATTATTGAGTTGTAATTAGTGGGGGATCAGTTTATGACTTCATAATAATAGAAAACCGCCCCCCCCCCCCACAATTTTGTTCCATATTATAAACTTTAACTTTATTTTATTTTATAGTATTAACTGTATTGTCACATTTAAGAAATAATTATGCTTTTTAAATCTTTTACCTTCAAACTATCCAAAAATGAAACAAACAAAAAAAAAAAAAATCGATCAGCAATGTCTTTGGTACTGGTTCGCATTAATTAAACCCATATTTCATTCTTATAGTGTTATGACCGAAGGGCCATAGAAAGATAACACGGACTCGGATATAAGGTTGAATAGTATATTCTCGGGAACACATAGTACAAAGGTAAACCTGGACTGGAGAGTACTTCCTCTCGCAGGCGTCCTGATTCACTCATTCACTCATTCTGTGGCTACTACTCAGTCACTTTTTCATTCAGAGTTGGTAGCCATATTATAAAGTCTCTTCGTTATCTATCTATCTATCTATCTATCTATCTATCTATCTATCTATCTATCTTTCTATCTATCTCAGTCTCTTCGTTATCTATCTATCTATCTATCTATCTATCTATCTATCTATCTAGTCTCTTCGTTATCTATCTATCTATCTATCTATCTATCTATCTATCTATCTATCTAGTCTCTTCGTTATCTATCTATCTATCTATCTATCTATCTATCTATCTATCTATCTATCTCAGTCTCTTCGTTATCTATCTATCTATCTATCTATCTATCTATCTATCTATCTATCTCAGTCTCTTCTTATCTCATCTATCTATCTATCTATCTATCTATCTATCTATCTATCTATCTATCTATCTATCTCAGTCTCTTCGTATCTATCTATCTATCTATCTATCTATCTATCTATCTATCTATCTATCTATCTCAGTCTCTTCGTTATCTATCTATCTATCTATCTATCTATCTATCTATCTATCTATCTATCTATCTATCTAAGTGTTATGACCGAAGGGCCATAGAAAGATAACACGGACTTGGATATAAGGTTGAATAGTATATTCTCGGGAAACGTAGTTCAAAGGTAAACGTGAACTGGCAAGTACTTTCTCTCGCAGGCGTCTTGACTCACTCATTCACTGACTCTGTGGCTACTACTCAGTGACAGTATTTAGTCACCTCCCCACTTCAGGCAAAATGTGATACAAGGTCTATTTAATGTGGGCCTTCCGGTCCATATAGCTCGGCCAAAAATATTTGTCTATCTTTCCCCAATCGTGACACTACCCTTCGGCGGAGCTACGACTGGGTTAGTGCGCTCTGCCTTCGGGCAGAGAGCGCTCTCCGCCCGAAGGCAGAGAGCTGACAATGTCAATAGTAGCAGAGGCAAGTCTGCCACTGCTACTACACAGTGACTATATTCACTAGCCTCCCCACAAAAGGCCGGATGTGACACATGGTCATTTTAAAGTGGGAGTTCCCGGCCATATAGCCGGGCCAAAAATACGTCTGTCTATTTTTACCGAGTCGTGGGTCTGCCCTCCGGCGGAACCACGACTGGGTTTGTGCTCTCTGCTCGGAAGCAGAGAGCGCCCTCTACCGAAGGCAGAGTGCTGACTGTGTCAACAGTAGCAGAGGCAAGTCTGCTACACAGTGGTATTTACTAGCCTTCCCACGCAAGGCTGGATGTGACACATGGTCATTTTAAAGTGGGTATTCCCGGCCATATAGCCGGGCCAAAAATATGTCTGTCTATTTTTACCGAGTCGTGGTTCTGCCCTCCGGCGGAACCACGACTGGGTTTGTGCTCTCTGCTCGGAAGCAGAGAGCGCCCTCTACCGAAGGCAGAGTGCTGACTGTGTCAACAGTAGCAGAGGCAAGTCTGCTACACAGTGACTTCCCACTCAGAGTTGGTAGCCAATTATAAGGTGTGGACGAGTCCATTTGTAAGTAGGTCCCCACAATATATAAGAATACGAGATATGTGCGCTTATTGGCGTCAAGTTAGCCTCTTTTACGATAACAAAGGAATTAAGAATAAGAAGATCAGACTGTATGACCGATATATCAAATCTAAAGGCATTTTAGGTTATAGATAAATATTTATTTTGTCAATAGACATTTTAAACGCTTCGCTAAACCAACATCATCTTTGGCGATTTCTAAATCCTAAATTTCATTCTAATTCTTTTTTTTCTTCTCCTTTTTCCTTTGATGTAAATGCAGATAAAAATATCGTACCGTTGACATAAGAAATAACAGATGAATGATAATTTAGTTCATATATATATATATATATATATATATATATATATATATATATATATATATATATATGAAATGATTTTTTGAACATTATTTTTGATCGATGCTCGTATTTAAGTAGAAATTCTGTTTATAAACAAACAGTATTATATATTTATTTCTACCGTATTTACGACGAATTTTTATTACGAAAAAGGATTCGAACCTGTAACCACTATCCATATAGGGGAAGCTACCATGTGATCTATATATAATACTGTTTGTTTGTAAACAGCATATCTACTTAAATACGTGTATCGATCAAAAATAATGTTCAAACAAGTCATTTCAAACTGTCGGTTGTTTATAACCAAGTTTCGTTAATCTTCGTTAATTTCCGTAATATATATATATATATATATATATATATATATATATATATAGTACTATGCAAAAGTATTAGGACAAGAACTATTTTATCTTTTATGGGGCATCAAAATAAAGTTTAAAATAACCCTTTCCTCACACTTTTGCACACTACCGGTAGTCTACAGAAGTATTAGGACAGGGGTGATTTTCCTAAAAACTTCACTGAAATTCAAATTCAAAAGCCAAGTAAATTGCTAATAAATATTGATTATTTAAAACTAGATGTAAAAGAAATGTATTAAATGAAGTTGTCTAATTTTTCCAATTTTCTATTAAACAAGTTATTTTGCAACTGCTTTATTGAACATCTATGCGATATTTTGGATAAAAAATTGATAAAACTAATGCTACTTCGCAAGACATACTTTAGGAACAAGCTGCTTGGCAGGAGATACCATTGGATACATTGAAGAAGCTTGTGATGTCAATGCCCGAGAGAATGAAGGCTGTGATCAAAGGAAAAGGTTATTATACTAGATATTAAATTTATTTTGTAACAAGTACTTTTTCTTGTTAAAGCATTTTTTGAGTAGTTCAAATAAAATTACTTTAATTAAATTGTTTGTTTTCTGTCAATCTGCCTCAAAAAGATAAAATAGTTCTTGTCCTAATACTTTTACACAGAACTGCATATATATATATATATATATATATATATATATATATATATATATATATATATATATATTTGTTTGAAAATTAATTTAATTAAATAAATACTTGTATTTGAGTAGATATTCTGTTTTCAATTAAATACGATATATATATATATATATATATATATATATATATATATAAAACTCTGCCGGTATGAACATGTTTTAGAGATTTTGTTATGTCATTCTGCAGGGTTAAACCTGTGATCCCTAACAACATAGAGGATGTCATCAATTTTTTTTTCTTAATCATCTCACCCCAAGCAAGGCATTCCACTGCCACTATTGCGCATGGGGCTACATAGGGGAAGGTAAAGAGAAGAAGTGGTTAGACATAGGGAATGTCAGGAGGAAGGTGACAGATGAGTAAGGATACTGAGGATAAGGGTTGTGCAGATGGGAAGAGTGTTTGATAGAATGGGAGCAGGTTAGTGTGTTAGGAGGTATCTATCATTAGATCTGATGCGTCTTAACCGCTCGACCACGAGTGATTTCACATTTTAAACAAAGCCAAATCAGACCTTATATATATATATATATATATATATATATATATATATATATATATAATTATTTTTAAAATTTTATATTTAAACGAAGTTTTTTGCGTCACTTTATAAGTACGGTCTTTTGGGTGTGTAACCATTAAAATCAAATCAGCATAAACATTCGCATGAACACCCACGTCTATACAATGAAGAAACAAATGTATACAGATAGTTACTCAGCCATTCTTAGTAACTGACTCAAAACCATATTAGTGAGCATACGGTGAGAATCGAACTCACTTGCAGTGAACCGTGAAATTAAATTTTTTAGGTGAGTGAACTCTATTGTAAATATATTGCATGGGAACTTGGCCGTAGAGATGTCAGTTAGTTTAGAAGATTGTTATTATTGTGCACTCTACTTTTTTTTTATAATATTATACACCAAACACAAGGCCCAAGAACCCTTGAAGATAGAGAGTTACTAAATGTTGTGGTTCTAACCTTTTTTTCCATGGTAATTGACTCGACTTGAGTATACATATACTCCTGCTATAGAGAGATAACGTGAGATCCGTGAGATACAGAATTATACCGAAAGATACCGAGGTTTCACGGAGAATACAGCGTCAGTAGTTCATAGTAACTCTAAGCTCCACTCAGCCAAAATATTATTACATCGCACCCCTCAGCTTGCGTCGTGGACATACTGACATACTACGGCTTCACTTCAGGGACTTGTATATATACTTCGTACTAACTCGTATTCCTGGACTACTAACCTTCGTTCAAGTTTGTATCCTTATGTTAATATACTTAATTTTTTTATCTCAAATTCTGGTTGTTGTTCCTTTATTTTGTGCGGTTCCCTTTCCCATACGAAACATACTACGGCTTCACTTCAGGGACTTGTATATATACTTCCTACTAACCGTATTCCTGGATTACTAACCTGTGTTCAAGTTTGTATATTTTACGTTAATATACTTATTTCAAATTCTGGTTGTTGTTCCTTTATTTTGTGCGGTTCCCATTCCCGGGATCTACAACAATATGTATTCCTTAGATACAGACTCCATGATCGCCCGTCCTTCATCTCCCGGTTAGGGGAAAATCAAGACTAGTTCCAGACGAACAGAATGAGGACGGTGACATATATATATATATATATATATATATATATATATATATATATATTAAAAAAGGATTAATTCAAAGATGTTGTTTTTTAATATATATTTGCTCTGTAATGTTTTATTACATGGAGCTCTCTTCCTGTATCATTTTTTAATATTAAAATAAAATTTTTAATATTAATTAGGATCGGGTTTTTGGAATTTACCTTCCTGCTTTTTTCCCTTGGATTGAAGTATCTGAATTAAAATATATATATATATATATATATATATATATATATATATATATATATATATCTGGGTGTGCGCCTTCGGGGGTCGTTATCGAGTTCCTAAGAATCTCGGAATGTACAACAATAAACGAGGTTGTTATAAGGAAGGATTTATAAATTTATATTATGAGGATATGCAGGATAGATAACGCCTGACCCTTGATTCGAACGGGTTGAGATTGTAGTACTTGTGGTAACATATTTTTCGGGGTCCTTTCCACGAAATAAAAATTCTGGGGGGAAAGCTACCAAAATGGGGCTTTCATTTTAAAAATGGGACACGATGGGTATGAAGATGAGTCGACTGTGTATGTGATAAAGTAGGTACTAAATGTGAAAGTCTGGACTATTGGAACTAAGGAATATAACGACTCAGAACGACAAATCAGGGTGCCGAGTTCGAATTCCAGTTGAATTTCTTGCATTCATTTACGCACAAATACCATTGGGAAAGGTATTAATCCGTCTATTTCCTCCATTTATGGGTGAAATAATAAGACAATTGGGTACTATAGCCTTGGCTGGCAACCAGTCTACCACAGAAAGTAATGGCAACCTACTGCAGGATAATCTTCTGCCCAGTCAGTCATGTCTCTTTCGAGACATGATCGCCCAAAGCGTGTATCACGTATGACACTTAACTAACTGAATATAATAGTTAAAAAAATATTTAAAACTTCTACTTGACATAATGTAGGGGATCGGTTTTCTATTGTTATGAAGCAATAAACTGATCCCCCACTAATTATACTTAATATAATAATATAATCCATCTCTTCTCCCTCCAGCTATGAGCAAAATGGCACAACAGACTGGGTTATAATGTCTTAAATAATGCAAAGTTATTGTTTGCTAGTATGTGTGCCGTGGTGCAGTGGATATCGACTCGGAACAACAAATCAGGGTGCCGAGTTCGAATTCCACTTGAATTCCTTGCATTCACTTACGCACAAATACCCTTGGGAAAGGTATTAATCCGTCTATTTCCTCCAGTTATGGGTTAAATATCAAAATAGATTGGGTACTATATCCTTGGCTGGCAACCAGTCTACCGCAGAAAGAAATGGCAACCTACTGCGGGATAATCTTCTGCCAAGTCAGTCATGTCTCTTTCGAGACATGATCGCCCAAGCGTGTATCACGTATGGCATTTGACTGAATGACTGTATCCTTCTACCACACGAAGTTCGATAGGTGTTTAATATCTGTGTGTTTAATAGCAAATCGGCTGATCATGACACTACAAATGTAGATTAGAATTCAGAGATGTGATTTAGTATCTTAGATTTCACGTTTCTTCTTTATTAAAAAAATACAGATATAGAAGAAAATTAGTGTTTGAACATGTTTACATTCTCGTACACACACACACACCTATACACAGATATGACAGAACTGAATAGACGCTCACAGAATCTGTTTATTTTATTAAACAAGTAATTATTTTATTAAACAAGTAATTTATACAAATGAAGTAATTATCAATGTTCATAAATATAATAACTAATACTTGGTTGACATCCCCTTTCCTTTTTTTTATACAAGGACCCTTCTAGGCATGCTAGCGATGGGTTCACGAATATCGTCTTGAGGGATTTCTTGCCATGTTTCACGCAAAAATCCTAAAAGTTCGGGCTTAGAAGATGGCCTCTTGTTCTTTTTGCGGAGTTTTCGATCTAATATGCCCCAAAGGTGTTCAATAGGGTTAATATCCGGGGACTGACTTGGCCATGGAAGTTTATTGATCCCAGTTTGTCACAACCTCTCTGCTGAATTGTACGATCAGTCTATTAACAGTAGAAATGTGTATTGAAAGACTTTCAGATATTTTGTTTGACGAAGACCACCTTCATGTTGGCCACGATATGTCCTCGCTGAAATTCGGATAGGTCTGATGCTCCTTTGGTTCATTGTATGTTCCAGTATTGTTATCTGCAATTTTAATCAAATAATCTATGTTAATTTATCTTGGTAATTAAAAAAAAATTAGAAATAAAATTTATCTTGGTGTCTATTCAATTCTGTCATGTCTATATATATATATATATATATATATATATATATATATAGGAAAAACTACTAAAAATTGTAAGTTTAAAAATGTATTTTTTGACAGTATTTATTTATTTCTATTATTATATTTGATATTTCAGACCGTCCTTGGCCTTTCATCAGAAACAATATACATATTAAGACAGTATACGTGGATCATCACTATGTCATATATATATATAGTCATCCGCAGACAGATCTGTTTCGCTGCTCATCAGTACGGTTAGACAGCTGATTTCTATTTACCCAGGTTTGAAACCCACCCGAATTGGCGTCAGTCGGCGATTCTACCTCCCTCTGACCAATGGGTGCTCAGTAGAAGGAGCCAAACTTTAGCGTATGATTTATCATCCGCCAGGAATGAGAGTATATATATATATATATATATATATATATATATATATATATATATATATATAGTTTAAAAAGGAAAACTCTGTACGTCATATTAGTTATAAACTATAGTTCATTTCAATGAGCTTAAACAGCTCATCTCATCAGACCCTTTTCCAACATTCCTCCACCTGGCATAAAATTTCTGCCGGAAAGAGCTTTTTCTTAGAATGAAGAGGGAACATAATAAAAATAATAATAATAATAAACATAAGATTACAAACAAATAAATAAATGACAATATTTGTGAGGGGAAGGAGGAAAGAAAGAAATGAAGGAACGGGGGGAAGGGGATTAAGGGATTAAGGTCCAATTCCAAATATGGGTAGTATCCGTTGGAAGTTATTTGACTCTTAGATGGTATGACCTCTGAGAAAAACAATTCCCTTGACTTTAGGCATCTGTTTGACCCCATCAGGTCAACCCATCAGGTCAACCCACTTATAATAATTTAAATCCACATATACGTATGTATATATTCCCACTTATACTTACCCTGTGATTTTGTTTAATTTTACATATCCACTGATTTCTTTTTTTATTTTTCATCTTTTTAAGTCTTAGCGTTTTCATACTCATATATATATATATATATATAAAATCGACAATATAGAAAACATACATTTTATCAGTAAAATTATTGAAAAAACAGCAACCTTGGCGCAAGACATTATCACATTTAAACACTATACACACACACACACACAAACAAACACACACACACACACACACACACACACACACATACACACACACACACACACACACATATATATATATATATATATATATATATATATAAATATATATTTATATACGGTGTAGATATAGAAGAATCCAAAGGAGTATCCTGTATATAAAGTGGTAGGATAACTCTCTAGTAGAGCTCCAAATATATATGTATATAAATTCTTATAGACCAAATATATGTAACAATTAAGACAGATCCGTTATTCCATGGTTAAGTGGAAGTGTAGGCCTATTTCAGGCGAACCATCTTCAGCCTCCATCTATATTGTACAGAAGAATTCGAAGTAAAGTCAAGCTTTCCCTGACGATCCGTTTAGGTGAAACCTAGATATGTCTGTCTGGCTCACAAGGTTTACTTTACTTATTCCTCTCCACCTGAGTATTGAGCGCTTTTTTGTTAGTTGATTACGCGTGTCGGAGTTTTTTCATTGAGCGTCGTGCTGACTCGGTCCGAACTTTTTTGACTGATGTTCATTTACTTTCCTCTTTTCTTTTTTAAAACCATTTTTTCCCTTCTTCGTAGAAAGGTTTTTCGGCACGTGAAAGGTTTTTCGGCACGTGAAAGGTTTTTCGGCACGAATATAGTTATCTCTTTTATATATATATGATTTTTTGTTGTCTTTCAACGATATCACCATCAAGTATATCAGACGGTATGAACGGATCCTACACAAAATTAATAGACAGAACTTTTCTATACTATTCAATGAAACCTGCATTAATATATATATATATATATATATATATATATATATATATATATATATATATCAACATCCATATATATATATATATATATATACATATATATATATCAACATCCATATATATGTGTAATATAACAATCTGGCCCCACCCGAGGAAGGCTGATGCAAGCGAGGGTGTTTCCGGTCGTTGAAAGGAACGGATGTCGTTTGACCTTATTTCCGGCAGCAGCGGAAATAACTACAGAGGCAAACAGAACAGGTATCTCTGAGAATTACGTGGGCGTGCGTGGGCGAGGCAAAACCGGAAGAAAAAGTCCCGGTTCTAGAAGATTATAAAAGACCTCGGCACACGGATTCGCCAGTAGAGGAGCAACAGAGATCGGCCGGTGAAGAGAGACACAACAGATAAGACTACACTCCCGTCAACCCATTAGAAGCGCGCTCTCTCAATTCTCTGTTCCCTATTCTAACCGGCTCAGTCATTAAGACGCATAATTGGTGCCTAGTGACTTGCTGTTTTGAGACAACAAAACAGTTAGATGCGAGCTGGTTGCCACGGCGACGATTGAAATTCAACGGACTTAAAACTACCAGATAGAAAGAAAAAAGAAGACGATAATAGAAGCAGCCGCACGACTATAGACATCAGCCAAGGTAGGTGACTCTTTGATTTGATAGTGTGTGTGTTCTGCTCTTGTTTATAATAAGTCTAGTTAAAAAAAAAAAAAAAAATGGAACAGCATACTTTTGCCGATCTGACCCTAGAATTGAGAAATGTGGATTGTTCGGTGTCGAACACATTAAGGGTAGAACGGAGGGGTGCAGGACTACATGCAGAGAGTAGTACGCCTAGCGGAGAGCGCATAGGTTGGGGTTGACGGGAGGAATAAAGTTGAGATATTTACCTATCTGTAAGTATAAAACATCTGAGTTAATGATTTATTTTTTTGTTAATATTTTACCATATATGTGAAGTGAGTTTACTGGTATGTTGCTTAATTAATCTTACTTTTATTGAGTAAGTGAAACGTAAAATCATGTAAAGGAAGTTTCTTCTACTCTTTAAAGTGGATAATTGGATTAACTTGTTGATAACAATGTTTTCTTTGGTTTGTGCAGTGTTAGGTTTTCTTTTTTTTGGATTTCTTTTCAATGACTGTACACTACAAAATGATTTACATTTCTATGTTTGTGAATTATGCTTTTGTGCAGGTTCCCATCAATTCAACATCCTCTGTGAATTTTCATTTATGTGACTTGGGAAATATCTTTTGAAGATATATTAATTTCTGAAAACTTTATATTGACACGGATAGACCTGCAGATTCCACAGTTGATCGGAACAAAAAGAAAGAACAACTGAAAAGTCTTGTAGACTTATTGGCTGATATGCTATAGGATTGGGAAAGAAGCAGTGGGAGGATTAACGATAGTTTAAGTGAAATAGTTAGGAAGATACAAACGTGGAAAATTATTAATAGTATCTAAAGCATAAAGTAAATTATTCGTCTCTGGTTCAGTGGTTTGGTCCCCAATTACGCAGAAATTTCCCAATTTTTCAGTGGACACCATGCCGGTAGAATTGCGCGATATGGAGGAGATTCCTATCCGCAAACTAGTGAATACCTTGGAACAGATAGATATGGAAAGATTTAGTGAAGGATATGAAGAACTCCCGAAGAAGTTGACGATAGGAGTCATTGCTGGCATAGTCGGCGTTATGATAATCCTTGGAATAATAGCTAGGAAGCGGATTTTTAAGTGTGAAAGAAGCAACATTGCTTCGGGAAAGGAAAGGGAGTTATCCGTTGTGAATAGTACTCCGGGGTCAACGGGTGTTCAACACTCAAATGTCTCTGCGTTAAACAGAGAGATGTCAACAAATCAGATATGCTTGGATTCGAATCCAGAGGAGGTAGTTCAAGGAATAGAAAACATTGTACAAACTAAGGAACTACGAGTCACGGGTCCATTTTTTTAGACTAAATTAATATAGATGAAACCTCTAATCCTCCACAAGTAAATTGCATGCGGATTAACGTTGGAATCAGGGTAATTTTCTTCATTTTCTATTGAACATTTCTCGGTCAGACTATGAATGATATGTACTGCAGATAACTGCCATTTTTCTGTGTTCAAACATAGTATGTTTGAAATTAAATTAAATTAAATGAAGTTACATGTGTAACAATAAACTCGAGCAGAAACACGCATGGTGTTGGTCAAAGGTCATTTACTCGATGTCAGTTTAGAAACTGGGGCGCGGTTACCGCCTATGATCATGTGATCGTGCATCGAGGCGTCTACGCTTATGGACAGAGTCGAGAAAGAAAATGAACATTTTTAAGAACTTTGCCCAATTCTGTGAAAATGGATATTAAAAAAAAAAAAAAAAAAAGAACAATGAAACATCGAGCTGGTAGAACAATTTTCACGATGGACACGAACATTGTTGGGTTGCCAATGTAGGCTCCCCTATATATTTTTTGTTGTTTTTTTTTGTTTCGGCATGCACATGTTTTGTTGTTTTGGCGTGCACATGTTTTATACAATTGTCGGGCTTGTGTGGCATGGGGAGGAGTGTGAGGGTGTTGCGCTTAAAATGTTCTTAGGTGAACATTTTGGAAAATGGGAGGGCGAGGAATGTAATATAACAATCTGGCCCCACCCGAGGAAGGCTGATGCAAGCGAGGGTGTTTCCGGTCGTTGAAAGGAACGGATGTCGTTTGACCTTATTTCCGGCAGCAGCGGAAATAACTACAGAGGCAAACAGAACAGGTGTCTCTGAGAATTATGTGGGCGTGCGTGGGCGAGGCAAAACCGGAAGAAAAAGTCCCGGTTCTGGAAGATTATAAAAGACCTCGGCACACGGATTCGCCAGTAGAGGAGCAACAGAGATCGGCCGGTGAAGAGAGACACAACAGATAAGACTACACTCCCGTCAACCCATTAGAAGCGCGCTCTCTCAATTCTCTGTTCCCTATTCTACACGGTTCATCGTCATTAATAAAAATATAACTTTATATTTTTATATATGCGTGTTTGTTGTTTGTCGATATATAACATATGTATATATATATCAACATCCATATATATGTATATATATATATATATATATATCAACATCTATATATATATATATATATATATATATGATTTTTTGTTGTTTTTCAACGATATCACCATCAAGTATATCAGACGGTATGAACGGATCCTACACAAAATTAATAGACAGAACTTGTCTATATTATTTTTGTTGATATATATATATATATATCAACATCCACACACACATATATATATATATATCAACATCCATATCTATGTATATATATATATATATCAACATCCATATATATATATATATATATATATATACCAAAGTGAGAGAGAAAGGGAATGTACATTATGTAGTGATTAACAAACCAGTCTCCGAAGCAATTACTACTTTAGTCTTATTACAGATTCAGGTATTAAGAAATTGTTAATAATTCTTACTAAATGCTTCTGTACATAACACGCTCGATAATCATACGATCAGCTCACATACGAGCACATATTACATATCCTTGCTTGTTTCTTTGCTTAACTTCGATTCCCCTTAATAATCATAGATGAAAAAAATAGTTCTACAAATAGTTTCTGTAAAATTCAAGTTCTGTCAACCCAGACCTGCATATGATTGCATCTTTAGTCCAAATTGCATGAAGTTCTGTCAACCCAGACCTGCATATGATTGCATCTTTAGTCCAAATTGCATGAAGTTCTGTCAACCCAGACCTGCATATGATTGCATCTTTAGTCCAAATTGCATGAAGTTCTGTCAACCCAGACCTGCATATGATTGCATCTTTAGTCCAAATTGCATGAAGTTCTGTCAACCCAGACCTGCATATGATTGCATCTTTAGTCCAAATTGCATGAAGTTCTGTCAACCCAGACCTGCATATGATTGCATCTTTAGTCCAAATTGCATGAAGTAACTCAGCTTAAAAATTAAAATGCAACAAAGTCTTTAGTTCTTCGAATGGAATCCGTTATTGCGAAATGGAGAAAACTTTTTCACATCAAAACATGCAATACCATCCTATCGGATAGTTTCCCTTACATCCCTAAACGATTCGAAATAATTATTTCAAGTCATGATGACGCTATTTTGATACAAAATAGATGACACGGGCTTGATTTACACGATCATCAAATAAGCTGGTTGGTTCTTTTTATTTTTATGGCATATCAACCTCGGTGGGTCATTTATTGCCAACTAAATTTTATTTATTTTATTGCTCGTAATACCTTTTTTCTTTTAACAATTTATTGTTGCTTTGTATATAAGTTCTGTGTCCAGTAATACTTTTTCTTTTCGAGTATCAAGATTCATTGGGATTTGTTTTTTAAGGGCACGGTCCCCAAGTCCTACACTTGTTATTTAACCCATAACTGGAGGGAAGGGACGGATTAAAACCTTCCCAAAGGTACCAGTGCTTAAGTAAATGCAGGATATTCAACTGGAATTCGATTTCTCTTTCCGAGCCGATATCCACTGCACCACATTGCACATCCGTCACTAAACACTTACAGCACCTGGTATTACCAAGCGGTCACCCATCTAAGTACTGACCAGGCTCAACGTTGCTTAACTTCAACGTGATATGGGGGTTTACCTATCTATACCGGTATTTAAGCGACTTATTCTTGATATCATGGATCGAGCATGCGAGCAATTATGAGGTCTTAGAAATGATAGAAAAAAAAGGAAATTAATACTGAGCATCCGGAAGAGACAGTTGAAGTTCCTGGGACATGCGATGAGGAAGGAGGGCTTAGAGAACCTGATACTAACGGACCAGACAGAGTGAAAAAGAGAATGGGGAAAGCAACGGATAACATATTCTTGATTCCAACCGACAGCTCAGCTAGGAGAATGGTTTCTGTCAAAAACCCTTTTAATCTCAGAACTACATATTTTATTTACTTTTAGTCCATAACAATTCTTGTTCAGTGACTTTTATTTTTCTCATGCGTTACTCCTTTTCGCTTGTTTATGTAAAAAGAAACACAATAAGGAATATTTTGACGTTTGTTTTAAAATGTATTTTACCCTCGGGAAACGCTGTTGCTTCTGCTTGTTGAATTATGTCAGAGATTTTCAAGCATTTTAGTACAAAAACAGATCATATGTCTTACAACTTTGTGAGGGCCTAAGGGAAAATCAGTTTTATAAATGAACTAGCAGTATAGCCCGGCGTTGGTCGGGTGTAATGAAAGCTTTTAAAAACTAATCCATGGTCCTGGAGCTCAGACTCAGCCTAAAGAATATTTGAAATAATAAAATAATTGCGACAATTTACCAATCGCAACTAGTATATATATATATATATATATATATATATATATATATATATACTAGCAGTGTAGCCCGGCGTTGCTCGGGTGTAATGAAAGCTTTTAAAAACTAATCCATGGTCCTGGAGCTCAGACTCTTTGGACGTTGGCACGAAAGACTAAAAAGCAATAGTTGTTTCCAGTTAAAGCGAAACTGTAGACTGAAAGAAAAATGGATGTAATCAAATTTTGATTTCCTGGTATCGACATCAAATAAGTGTTTTTCGTCATAAACTGAATTTTGAAGGCTAAATAAGTCCTCTCAGTAAATGACTGAGACTAAGAACTACAATTATACCCACTTACAGCCAAACCCGAAGCAAAAACTAAAATAAAAGGGCTGAAAAACTGATTTTGATCAGACCCGGTAGGATATCGGGGTATCAGTTTCCAATATCGGAGTCAAATAAGTCATCCAAGAATAGAACTGCAACCTTGAAACTTCTGAATATCGTTTCTTATGTCTTTGTCTATGAGTGTATCAAATTTGATTAAAATCGGACCACTCCTTCTGTAACCAGGTTTTTTCGATTATCGATTTTCGATATTTATCGGGGGTACCTCGACACAAAACCTAGCTAAGAACACTCGCAGACGCTTATAGTACAACTGTGTAAATTTTCAAGAAAATCGGTTCAGCGGTTTCGGAGTCTATAGATAACGGACACACACACACAGACACACACACACTGAGACACAGAGACAAATTTCCATTTATAAATAAGTTTAGATTTAATCTATTGCAATTCTATCGTTCAGTTGTGATTTATTGTAATCAATATATACTTCGGGAACAAAGATAAACGTGAGACGTGGGAAGAAATAAAAAAATTGTGTCGCAGATTGGAAATCATTCCTGATTTAAGAGATGACGTCGTTCATCGAATCTACAGAAGCAAATGCCCGAAAATGAAGGGCTTACAGTACAAAGTGATAGTGTACACGAAGTAATGTGACGCACAATCAGTGAAAATGTCAAATATTAGTCAATACTCTGAGAAAGATAGTCAAATAGTTCAATGTAGATTAAAAAAGCAAGTGATTCATTTCTATATTTTAAGTAATAGCGAATAGTTAACATTTTGTCGTTAAAGTAAATTTAGTCTATGTACCACCATTAATGTGCATTGTGGTGTAGTGGATATCGGCTCGGAATGACAAATGATGAAGCCGAGTTCGAATTCCAGTTGAATTCCTTGCATTCACTTACGCACAAATATCCTTGGGAAAGCTATTAATTCGTCTCTTCACTCCAGTTATGGGTTAAATAATAGGACAATTGGGTTCTAAAGCCATGGCTGGCAACCAGTCTACCACATAAATTAATGGCAACCTACTGCGGGATAATCTTCTGCCCAGTCAGTCATGTCTCCTTTGAGACATGATTGCCCATAGCGTGCATCACGTGTGACACTTATTGAATATAATATTTGGGAACATAATTAAAAGTTCTACTGGACGTAAAGTGGGGGATCAATTTTATGTTGTTATGAAGTAATAAACTGATTACCCACGAATTACTACTTATTAATATAATAGATCTCTTCTCCCTCCAGTTATGAGTAAAATGGCAGGACAGATTGGGTTCTATAGCCTTGGCTGGCAACCAGTATGACATTTAACTGACTGACCTCCACTAAATCGCTTAAAAAAACAGCATTGAAGAATAAAGATCCCAAACTTAATAAAAACGAACCTTTTCCATGTTTATGTTATTATTGATAGGAAAGATGAAAGTATTTTTTAATTATTTTTAAAAATGTTTTGGTAAAAATTTTGTTTTTGTTAGCGGCTAGCGGAATCGTTTCAAGAGTTTACAATGGAAAACGTAATACTACATAACTCAGTTTTTTTTCTGGCAACAAACAAATTGATTTGGAAATTCTTACAAAAGTCAAATAATTGTTCGATTTTAATGAAACTGTCAGAACTTATTCACAAATGAATGGAATTATTTTTTAAATCATTATTTTCGAAAAATATTGTTGAAAATAATTACTTTTTGCATCTGTTACCCCACTCCACGTAAATTCATGAAATTTCTAAAAAAATAAATTCTGTCGGCAAAATTGATTTTATTAGTTAAATGGGGTAATGTAAATCATTTATTTTTTTTCAACAATTTAGCCGATAGATTCCCAACCAGTAGGTCGTAACCCCCTGGGGGTCGCGACGCCTTGTTAGGGGAGCGTGTAGCTTTGTTAGATGTAGCTTGGGATAACATTAAATGTATTTCATCAATTACAGGCTTACGGCCATATCACCTTGAATACAGCGGTTCTCGCTCGATCACCAAAGTTAAGCAACGTTGAACTGGTCACTACTTAGATAGGTGGGAATACCAGATGCTGTAAGTGTTTAGTTACGGATGTGCGTTGTGCTGCAGTGGATATCGGCTCGGAAAGAGAAATTGGTGAGCCGAGTTCGAATTCCAGTTGAATACCCTGCATTCACTTAAGCACTGGTATTCTTGGGCCCTGCATTCACTTAAGCACTGGTATTCTTGGGAAAGGTATTAATCCGTCCTTTCCCTCCAGTTATGGGTTAAATAACAGGGTAAGACTTGGGGACCCTGCCCCTTAAAAAAAACAAATCCCAATGAATCTTGATACTCGAAAAGAAAAAAGTATTACTAGACACAAAACCTATATATAAAAAAACAACAATAAATTGTTGAAAGAAAAAGGTATTACCAGCAATAAATAAATAAAATTTAGTTGGCAATAAATGACCCGCCGAGGTGTTGATATGCCATAAAACAACAAATCATCAATTACATTTTTTCTGTTTAGGTGCAAAGTGATAGTTATGACAAAAGTTTTAAAGGTTGTTATTTCTAAGCCTTAAAAAAAAAAATCCTTATATATTCCTTATATCTGTCGTGTGTGTCTTACTCTTCTATATATTTCTTCTTTTCAGCACTATCCAACTTCGGCAAGCGAAAACTGAACCGTTCCCTTGCCAAAATCTCTTTAAAAGACGTCTTAAAATTTCTCCGATCTTATAGAAATCACAAATGAATGCGTTCCAAATAGTTATATCTTTAAATTTTATGGTGTTCATTTGCTTCAACCTACTTGTGTGAGGCAGGATTTTCCACTCTTGTCTATATAAAAACAAAGAATAGGAACAGATTGGATGTTGGAGATGACATGAGACTGACTCTAACAAACACTCGACCACAAATTTCAAAGCTTGCTGCTGAAATGCAAAATCAGGCATCTCACTAGTTGGGTTGGATAGTTTTTAAACCTATGATAATATTATTTTAAGAAATATATGTTCTTTTTGTGAATTCAGATTGGACAAATGTGCTTTAATTTGGTAATAAATAATTACAGAATTTTAAAATATTTTTTAGATGTTTCTTTCGCTGTCCTTCACAGAAAATAAAAATAAAATTAAGCTGCTGATAGTAAGCCCTAAGTAGGGGGTCGCATGGGTTTCAAACTTTTAGGTAAGGGGTCACGAGTGCTAAAAGGTTGGGAACCACTGATTTAGCCCCTTTTACAGAAAAGCTGCTTCGAATAGTAAAATAAAAAAACGAAATGAAACTAAGACATTATTTAATTAGAAAAGCTTTTAGTAAATAATATAAATTAAAGACATTATAATCTGAAGAAAAATATTCAATTAATTATGAAATTTTAAAAGAATTGTTTTCATTTTTTAAATCATAACAATATGTAAAGTTTAAAGAATATTTTAAAAATACTTCCAAGACTTGTAGACCATAGGTTGGTAGGTTATAAAGTGAAGATTATATCTACTAATTGAAAATTTAAAAATTTAATACAAATCATCTAGCCATCGTATTTTTTTTTAAATTTTCATTTTTTTGTGTGTATAAGAAGATTTTTGTGTATAGTAATTATGTGTACATTAAAAGGTCATGTGTTTCACGGGTTTTTCCTTTACCGGAAAAAAATTGTACAATTAGGTTACTTGTGATTGCCATACACTTATCTCGAACTGTCAATACATTTCAAATACGGTTAAAAGGTCAGAAATAGTTTAATTCTAAATTTCATACTATAAATTATTAATAATAATCAGAATAATTTAACATTAAATTTTCTAATTTTTCCAAAATAATGTGTCACAGATGTATATTTTATTTTTGCAAGATTTTTAAAACCCAGATTAACTTTTCTTTACAAATGGGTCAATCGCTCAAAAATGGCTGAAAAATTAAAAAATTAATAAAAGAACTCAAAATTTTAGATTCCAATCAATATAATTTCTTTTTGAAACACACCAGAGTAATTTGCTTACTGGAAATAGTAAATTTACTCACTGAGAATTCAATTAAAACTAAAACAAAATTTCAAGAGAATTTTTCTATTTTTAAAGATTTAATTTAAAAGTTAGATATCGAAAATGAGTGGCGTTACCTAATTTAGATCAAGGGTCATATTTTGGAGATTTCTGCTTCACATCAATAGTAACCGTTTTTTCACTCACACCCACAGGACAGTATGGACTGTGAAATCAACAATACCTGCTGAATGTCTATTTCATGCAATCTTTATACAATATATACAATAAAAACTTCTCATGACAAAACAATTAGGAGCTAAAAATATCTTCTATGTGTAAAAACAATTTTCTGTATGAATTCTCATGACCGTTCGAAGATTGCATTCAAATATCAGCAATTAAACATATTAGGTTATTAGATTGGTCACACATTCACTACACGCTCTCGTCGGTTGATTTGTCACTTACGTGTGAGTTGGTGCAATTTATGCACCTATCGATCATCACATCACAAGCAACTAAACGCATAAAACCATTATTATTAAACAAATATCAGCAAATAATATGCAAGTATAATCTAGCCCTTACTGCAGGAAATATTCAAAATTCCAGAAGCTATTATTATATAAAATAAACCACCCAAATATTTTGCAGTATAGGAGAGAGTTTCGTAAAGTGTGTTAAGATACTTAATAAGCATGCAAAAACATAATAATACGAATAAATATTCCATGCATTCTTTTTCAGTGCAATTTAGCTTCGTATAGGAGACACCAAGTGCAGTTGCATATGAACGCTGACACGATGTAATTACATCTGAGCTACTGACAAAGTGCAATTAAAAGAAAATGATTTGAGTGGAACGCAAAAACATACAAATAGCAATCGAGTATTTGCAAGAGAATTCAGTCAGTTAAGTGCCATACGTGATACACGCTTTGGGCAATCATGTCTCGAAAGAGACATGACTGACTAGGCAGAAGATTATACCGCAGTAGGTTGCCATTGCTTCCTGCGGTAGACTGGTTGCCAACCAAGGCTATACAACCCAATATGTCCTGTTATTTGACTCATAGCTAGAGGGGGAAGAGATGTGTTATATTATTAAGTAGTAATTATTACTTCATAACAATATAAAACCGATACCCCACTTTATGCCCAGTAGAAGCTTTAATCATAATTCCAACTATTATATTCAGTCAGTCAGTTAAGTGCCATACGCGAAACACGCTTGGGCGATCATGTCTCGAAAGAGATATCACTGACTGGGCAGAATATTATCCTGCAGTAGGTTGCCATTGCTTTCTGCGGTAGACTGGTTGCCGACCACGGCTATAGAACCCAATCTGTCCTGTTATTTGATTCATAGCTAGAGGGGGAAGAGATATATTATATCATTAAGTAGTAATTAGTGGGGGAACAGTTTATTACTTCATAACAATATAAAACCGATACCCCACTTTATGCCCAGTAGAAGTTTTAATTATGCTTCCAACTATTATATTCAGTCAGTCAGTCAGTTGCCATGCGTGATACACGCTTTGGGCGAACTTATCTTGAAAGAGATATGACTGACTGGACAGAAGATTATCCCGCAGTAGGTTGCCATTACTTTCTGCGGTAGACTGGTTGCTGATCAAGGCTGTCCTGTTATTTAACCCATAACTAGAGGAAAGAGCCGGATTATTACTTTTCCCAAGTATATTTGCACGTAAGTGAATGCAAGGAATTTAACTGGAATTTGATCTCGGCTTCCTTGATTTTTCGTTCTGGGCAGATGCTTTTTTTTTTATAATTACACGATATAATTATTTATATCTACTGGCTTGAATAATCGAGAAATCTTGATGGGAAAATATACGTCCTTCGGCATGTTTCCGTATTGAATAAGCGTGAGGAGGCGATGATATGACATAAAACAGAATCAACTTTGTAACCGTTTCACGCAAGGCTTTATTTTGCATTCATTTGAACCCTAGTACTCAAAAAATACGCCCCGATATAACTAACAAAATCTTGTTTCACTGACAACATAGAGTTTGTTTTTTATCCTTAAGTCAACGGTCGAAAGCAGAACAAAACAAGAACACATTTGAACAAGATCGATATCTGTTGTGGAGTAGTTTTCGCACTGAAGGTTATAATCGTGCTATGTCGGTTGCTAATCGACATAGTCAGTTAAGTGCCATACGTGATGCACGCTTGGGCGATCATGTCTCGAAAGAGATATCACTGACTGGGCAGAATATTATCCCGCAGTAGGTTGCCATTGCTTTCTGCGGTAGACTGGTTGCCAGCCATGGCTATAGAACCCAATCTGTCCTGTTATTTAACCCATAACTGGAGGGAAGAGACGGATTAATACCTTTCCCAAGGGCATTTGTGCGTAAGTGAATGTAAGGAATTCAACTGGAATTCGAACTCGGCACCCCGATTTGTCATTCCGAGTCGATATCCGCGGCACCACAACGCACATCCTATCGACTTAACGCATCCTAAATGTTAGGAACTTGGTAATCTTCCACTGAAAGCTGACTCCTTAGTATTCGGCTAACTCGTCGACTAATATCGACTGCCTAGTAGTTCTACTGAACTCCAATAAAATTCTAAAGTACTCCTATGAACTTTTCCCGTTAACTTCCTGTTTACTCTTATTAATATAGGAGGGAGAGTCCATTATCTGAGGAATAGGTGTGTTTCCCCATAACATTAATATAGGAGGGAGAGTCCATTATCTGAGGAATAGGTGTGTTTCCCCATAACATTAATATAGGAGAGAGAGTCCATTATCTGAGGAATAGGTCTGTTTCACAGAAGACCAGAGAACTCGTCTGTCACTTATGAACTCCTATGAACTTCCCAAAACTTCTCAAGAAATTCTCCGTTAACTTCCTGTTAACTCTTATTTATATAGGAGGGAGAGTCCATTATCTGAGGAATAGGTGTGTTTCACCAAAACAATATCTTATTAAAAAATTGTTAAAATACAATTCAAGAAGTAGTCTTGCCGTTCGAATTTAACAAAACTTGTTTGGAGATTTATATCCAAACATTACGCACACTGAACACTGTCGAACTATGCAAGGTCTGACAGCAAACAATCTAGCCATTTTCTAATAAGAAAAATTAGCCTACCTAGGGTAGAGTCAGCAGAACTCACTTTGTGATCTCATGCAGTTATCTTCAATTTCGAAATTGTCAGCAAGCATCACACTCAGTCAGTTAACTGCCATACAAGATATACGCTTGGGCGATCATGTCTCGAAAGAGACATGATTGACTGGGCAAAAGATTTTCCAGCAGTAGGTTGCCATTACTTTCTGCCGTAGACAGGTTGCCAACCATGGCAATACAATCCAATCTGTCTTGCTATTTAGCCTATAGCTGGTTGGAGAAACAGATGATTAATACCTTTCCCAAGGATATTTTTGCGTGAATTCAACTGGAATTCGAACTCGGCTCTCTGATTTCTCGTTGCAACACAATGCACATCCAAGTGTCACACTACGTTGTCCTTAATCGTAACTACAGTTAACTCTGACCTTCAAAAGCGATTTTGGTTTTGGAAAAAGTCTTAAATCACAAGGAGTTAAATGTTGACTGGTGGCAGTTGGAGAGCAAACCTGGGTTAGCCGATGATCTGTCAAAGAAAAATTTACGAGACAGAAATAATGTTCATTATAGATATTCAAAATGATTTAATATTTTCCGGATATCCACTGATCTTTGAAATCTCTCCCTATCAATCATCGATTTCCTTTGGTTGCAACCCGCATGATTTCAATATTTTGGATGTTCTACTCGTTATCAAACCTACAATCAAGAAAAAGTTGTTGGTTTTTTCTTAACAACCTGCATCAAATTTAACCGATGCAAACTGCAGATAATAAGTGTTATCTTTTCTGCATATCTTCATAAAATGCACTTCTTACTCACCTCTTCTTGCGTGCATCAACCTCATTCAGTAACCTTCTACCTTGTGTTGCTCTTGAGCCTTGAATCGTGTAAACAATTAGCAGAAGAAAACTACTTTTTTGGTACTGGGCATGACGGTAAACTGCATCTGGCAGCAAGGCCTCTGATTGGGAGGTTGTGAGGAGCATGGAACTACCTCTTAATTGCTGTTGTTCCCAGGTCCACCCTGACACGGAATGGTAGCACCTGTTAGGGGTCCTAGCTATGAGCAAATAGTTAACCCCTAAACTGGGGTCAAAACACTATGAAAGTAATAAAATACACTTATAGGCTCTCTCCTCCTACTCTCTCACTCTTTACTACCCTTCCGTTTGGTAAAGGTGAGAGAAAGGCCGAGGAGAGATAGAGGGGAAGGAAAAGCTCGTGTAGAGAATAAGTGTGTTATCTTTTTTCAATGGCGTAACTGACGGAGGAACTATGTAACTAAGGAATGAACAAACAGAATTATATGATATTTTGCAACTATAACTGGCATTTCACAATTTTAGGCTGCACTCGAATCAAATATTAATGACGTTATTATAGCAACTGAGTCACCTGAATAATTGTAGATAAATTAGTGTAAATTTCAAAACTGTTTATATACTTAAAAATATCACGTAAGTTACGCTTTTTTTAAATAATCTAAACTAGTAGTATAGTCCGGCGTTGCTCGGGTGTAATGAAAGCTTTAAAATTAATCCATGGTACTGGAACTCAGACTCAGCCTAAAGAATATTTATGTGAAGTTTGGTGAGAATCGGATAAAAATTGTGGATTTGTATAAAGGACATACAGACAAAACAGACACACACACAAACATCTTGTCTTTTATATATATATATATATATATATATATATATATATATATATATATATATATATCGATTTTCTGCACTATTGTAAGAACTGCAACCTTGAAACTTCTGAGTATCGTTTCTTATGTCTTTGTCTATGAGTGTATCAAATTTGATTAAAATTGGACCACTCCTTCTATAAACCGATTTTTTCGATTATTGATTTTCGATATTTACAAAACCTAGCTAAGAACACTCGCAGACGCTTACAGTACAACTGTGTAAATTTTCAAGAAAATCGGTTAAGCCGTTTCGGAGTCTATAGGTAACGGATACACACATACAGACAAAGTTCCATTTATAAATAAGTTTAGATTTCATATATTTCTTTTTTATCCTTTTATTAAAATAGTTCAGCTTTTTTTTTTTATTAATTTCATTAAAAAAAATTTCAGTAAAAAAAAACTATTCATCATTTTCGTTTTCGTTATATGTGAGAGAGAAAAGCAACGGTGTAGCGGTTATTTGCAAATCACTTCACTCATTTGTCTTGTAAATCATTTCGATTAGCAGCATTTTTCTTTTTAACAGCGCGAAACAAAGCTTACAAGCCGAGTTATTTTATTAACGTTATTGAGATGGGTTTTTATGCAATCTGTCTGTTTCTGTTTGCTGATTCTCGAAAAGTATTTTCTTCTAAAATTCTTAGTCAATGTGTGCCTATTTAATTATTTTCTCCTCGATTGAGCGTTGAAGAGCGAGAAACGTTAATCGGTTGGTTTCTTTGTTGTTATCTTCTTTATATTTTTTTGTAATATTTTTCTGTTATATTTTTTTTAATTCACAGCATTTTGACATGATTTTTCTCATCCTTGCTTTCTCACTTAACGTTTACGGGATGATCGACCTCTTCCAAAATTCTGACGCAAATAAAGGTCTTGTTACTGGTTCACCACGAGAATCAAAGAAAGAAGTAAATAAACCATTTTCCTCTAATTACTGTACATTCCAACGTATTAGGATCAAAATGCTGTTGGCTGTTTCTTTTTTGTGTGTTTTTTTAATCGTTTTACCCAAGGCGGTCCTCCACTGATGCCGTTGATCCTGGTCAGGACTTAGATGGACGACCGCTTGGGAATACCAAGTGTTGTAAGCGTTTAGTGACGGATGTGCGTTGTGGTACAGTGGATATCGGCTCGGAAAGAGAAATCGGTGAGCCGAGTTCGAATTCCAGTTGAATACCCTGCATTCACTAAAGTACTGATACCCTTGGGAAAGGTATTAATCCGTCCCTTCCCTCCAGTTATGGGTTAAATAACAAGGGTAGGACCTGAGGACCCTGCCCTTAAAAACAAATCCCAATGAATCTTGATACTCAAAAAGAAAAAAGTATTACTAGACACAAAATTTATATAAAAACAACAATAAAATTGTTGAAAGAAAAAGGTATTACCAGCAATAAATAAATAAAATTTAGTTGGCAATAAATGACCCGCCGAGGTTGATATGCCATAAAAACCAAACAAACAACCAACCAACCAACCTCCACTGATGCGCAGGGGTCTACATAAGAGAGAAAGATTAGATAGGAGGTGAGTAAAAAGATAGTCGAACCTGTTACAGAGGGTGTAAGAGAAAGGGAAAGAGAAGGATGGGAACACAGGGGTGAAGACAGTTGCGAAGGTAGAGAGAAAGGAAAAGAACAAGATACACGTTTCACCCCCAAGCAAGGCGGTACCGCCACTGATGCACCAGGGGATACATAAGAGTAAAAGTTTAAACAGGAGGAGAGTGAAGAGAAAGTCGAACCTGTTACAGAGGGTGTAAGAGAAAGGGAAAGAGAAGGATGGGAACACAGGGGTGAAGACAGTTGCGAAGGTAGAGAGAAAGGAAAAGAACAAGATACACGTTTCACCCCCAAGCAAGGCGGTACCGCCACTGATGCACCAGGGGATACATAAGAGTAAAAGTTTAAACAGGAGGAGAGTGAAGAGAAAGTCGAACCTGTTACAGAGGGTGTAAGAGAAAGGGAAAGAGAAGGATGGGAACACAGGGGTGAAGACAGTTGCGAAGGTAGAGAGAAAGGAAAAGAACAAGATACACGTTTCACCCCCAAGCAAGGCGGTACCGCCACTGATGCACCAGGGGATACATAAGAGTAAAAGTTTAAACAGGAGGAGAGTGAAGAGAAAGTCGAACCTGTTACAGAGGGTGTAAGAGAAAGGGAAAGAGAAGGATGGGAACACAGGGGTGAAGACAGTTGCGAAGGTAGAGAGAAAGGAAAAGAAGATGCACGGGGTGATGTAGAAAGAACTGGAGTCAAGTGAATAAGAGATGGGAATTGACATTGCATTTAAATTTAAAGAATATTTCCAGTCTCCATTATAGGCATTCATTTATCCGTCATATATTAACACCTTGACAGAAATTGAACAAAGAACCAGGATATCTAAAAGAAACAATAGCTAATTATGTATTGTGCTCAACAAAATTTTATAACACGCTATGTCATAAAATAAATTATATACAAATATGCATAAAACTGTCACTACTTGTCTCAAGCAAAGAAACTATAACTTATATGGTTGAAACAAGAAGTGTGAACAGGCAATGTAATTTAATTGTAATTGTTCCCGAAGTGAGAAAAGCCAGGCCGGTAATGTTATTGTGTTTATTGTTGGGATTATGTGGTTTCTATTTTTTCACTTACCGCTGTGTGCAATTACATCTAACCTTTTCCGGACCTACTCAGCAACAGATATTCATCACCCCACGAGCTGACGTCACTCACCGGCCGTCATGTGAATCTCATGAATTCGTCCCGCCTAAAGGAAAATAATTGCTGTCTGCATCCCAAAAATAGAATTTTACTTAATGATGAATCAAAAGCACAAAAATAATGATGTTCCTATTTCGGGTATACCCAAGAGAATTCATAGATTACCCTCCTTAAGGGAAATAGTTTATATTCTCGACGTCACAAGCGTTCTCACCCGCCAATCATATGCTGATGTTATCTGTCTATCCATTCAGTCAGTCAGTTACGTGCCATACGTGATACACGCTTCGAGTGATCATGTCTCGAAAGAGACATGACTGACTGGGCAAAAGATTATGCCGATGTGCGTTGTGGTGCAGTGGATAACAGCTTGGAACGAGAAATCGGGGAGCCGAGTTCGAATTCCAATTGAATTCCTTGCATTCACTTACACGCAAATACCATTGGGAAAGGTATTAATCCGTTTCTTCTCTCCAGTTATGGGTTAAATAGCAGGACAGATTGGGTTTTATAGCCTTGGCTGGCAACCAGTCTACCGCAGAAAGTAATGGCAACCTACTGCGGGATAATCATCTGCCCAGTCAGTCATGTCTCTTTCGGGACATGATCACCAAAAGCCTGTATCACGTATGGCACTTTACTGACTGAATGAATATAATAGTTGAAGACATAATTAAAACTTCTACTGGGCATAAGTGGGGGATCGGTTTTTTATTGTTATCAAGTAATAATCTGATCCCCCATTAATTACTACTTAATAACATAATCCAGTACATATCTTTTGTTACATTATATTATTATAATTCTTGTCTTTGATTGTTATTGTTGTTATTCATTTATGTCTTAATATTAAATTAAACTTTGCTATAGTAATGCATACTAAGGAAGATATCGTGCTGTCAAAAAAGGAAGGAAAAGAATTTTTTTTATTTTTTTTTAATTTTTAGTTAAATTTGGTAGAGTGGGTCGGGCTAAGAAGGATGCTGAAGATACCATGGACAGAGCACGTGTGCCACGATGAGGTGTTTGAAAGGATGCAAACGAGAAGAAAACTGATAATAAATATCAGGAAGAGACAAATGAGGTTCCTGGGACACGTAATGAGGAAGGAGGGCCTGGAGAACTTGATACTCACAGGTCGGATAAATGGAAGAAGAGACAGGGGAAACAGCGCTAGACGTACTTGTTAGGTCTGAGCAAATGGTTGACGGAGCGGGAAGAGAGAAATGCGGTTCCTGGGACACGTAATGAGGAAGGAAGGCCTGGAGAACTTGATACTCACAGGTCGGATAAATGGAAGAAGAGACAGGGGAAAGCAGCGAGAGATGTACTTGCTAGGTCTGAGCAAATGGTTGACGGAGCGGGGCTTGGAAGAGATACCAAGAGAAAAATTATTGAGAGCAACAAGAAACAGCGCCAAGTGCAAGTCCATGATCGCCTACGTCCTGAAGGGACACAGCACAAGACGAAGAAGAAGTTATATAAAACGAGTTGGTTACTATCCTTAGTTTCAGGCATCCACTGTGAGTCATGGACCATAACTGCTTCAGAATAAGTGGGTATTCTGGGGGTATCTAACCATTTCAAGCTATGCAAGGCGACAATGTCACTACGACACAAATGGTTTACTGGGAATTAAAGTGAATTGGAAGTCTTTAGAACAAGGAACCGAAAATCTTTTCCTAAACAAAAAACAAGAGATAAAAATTTATATATGTTTAAAAGACAGGGAAGGCATGTGAAACGGGCGATAAGCGGACCTATCTACTCCAAATGAATATTTTTAATTGCATTTTAATTCGGTGTTGAAATTAATCCAACGTAAAGTCGACCGTTACAATTTTGAGGTTTTCATTCAGATAAATGCTTGTATTCGACGGATAATTCAGCTCCCACCCACCCTTACTAAGACAGAACCAGTTACATCTGACTGTCAAAAATAGCCAAAATAGTCAAAAATAGCCAGCAAAACAGACGCCCCGCCAAAAATACTGAAGAAAGTGATTGTAGTGACTATCGAGCATATGTAAGGAAATCAATGTTCAGCATTAAATGACCCATTAAGTTCTTCTTCTTCTTCTTCTATGTGCCTTGTTCCTTAAGGACGTAGGCGATCATGGCCTTCCACGTTTCCCTATCCCTGGTGGCTCTGAGCGCCCCTTCTCCTGTTACATCATGCAATCCTCGTTCCGTCATCCACCTGATTAGGTCCTTCAAATATGTTATCCGTTGCTTTCCTCTGTCTCTTTTTCCCTCTATCTGGCCTGTTAGTATCAGATTCTCCAAGCCCTCCTTCCTCATTGCGTGTCCCAGGAACTTCAGCTGTCTCTTCCTGATGCTCAGTATTAATTTCCTTTTCGTTTCCATCATTTCCAAGTCCGCATAATTGCTCACATGCTCGATCCATGATATTCGCAGCATCTTTCTGTAGAACCACATTTCAGTTGCTTCAAGTTTTTCCTTCATCTTTGATGGTATTGTTCAGCATTCACTGCCATATTGAAGGAAGGACAGCAATCCAGTACTCTCTTCCTAGTTTCTAGCGAAATTGTCCTGTTTCTTAATACCTTACTCAACTTCTGGAATGCTTCCTTCGTCATGCCAATTCGCCTTCGGATCTCTGTGTGGCACTTTCCGTCTTCTGTTATAACGCTTCCTAGGTATTTAAATTTTTTTACCTGCTTGATTCTGGTATCCCCGACCTGTATTTGGCATTTTGGCCTGCCCCTTTTACTGATGACCATGCATTCAGTTTTCGTGCAGTTCATTTCTAGTCCTTTCTTGTTACTTTCTTCTGCTACCTTCTATAGGAGGTCTTGTAGTTTCCTTTCTGTGTCTGCTATCAGCACTGTGTCATCCGCGTACCTTAGGTTGTTTAAATTGTGGCCTCCGATTACGAATCCAGGCATAACTTCTAGGGTCCTCAAAATATAAACGAACCAAAACAAACTTACTTCTCTGGAAAATTTGATTTTCACTAAATGCCTAACACCTGTATCTTTGTATCAGAATTATAACGTGTAAATGCCAATATAAATTTTCGAACGGCATTCAAGTAAGGAACGCCAGTTACCGGGTATCAAACATTTCAATTAAACATTTCAATTTATCATTTCAATTCAACTCTCTAAAACCTAAGGTGAAATTATTTATTGAATAAACATATCTTAGTTTTCGTGCAAGACATGTGATCCTGAGGCGTTCGAACTAACTACCTAGTAACCAAATTAATATAACTTTCACTGTGGTGTAGGGTGATTCATCGTAATGTAATGGTTAACAAGCTTATCAAGTTTAACCGTCTGGCGCAAAACCACAAGTAGTGGGTTGATAATAGGTATCGAACTTACTACTTATAGTTTGCAAGATAAATTTTAAAAATTATCTGACCGCGTTGAAATTGTTTTGGGTAAGTGTCACTGTGCAGTTGCAAGTTAATAAAAAATAAAAAAATAATTTGTTAAATTGTTAAAACATTGATAGTTATATTAAGCTCGGGTGTGTGTGTGTGTGTGTGTGTGTGTGTGTGTGTGTGTGTGTGTGTGTGTGTGTCCATGGTTGCACATAGGTGTGTGTATGTATGCGCGTATGTATATATATGTGTGTGATAAGAAGACAGCAAGGGCAAAAAGACTGTAGTTTTATTTCGACAACAAATGAATTCTAGTACCAAAAGCGCACAGTTCAAGTTTAAGTTACACGTATCAGATTCAAAGGCTTTATGACTATTGTTAGAACGGGGGTTGACACGTATCAGTTTAAGAGTATCTTTAATGTGAATATACCTTATATACGAGACTAGCTTTGACGCGAGACTAGCTTTGCCTCAGTAGACTATCCCAGAGAAAGAGCCCTGCCTGTTTGTCAAGGGCGATGCGTGCTGTTGTGTTGGAGAATTATACTGCGGAATACCACGTCATCTCTCCAGCTTGACTGCGAGAATAAAATAAATGTCTTAAATCCATTTTTGAATTTGTTTGTTCTTTTTTAAATTTTTTCCTTTTGTTGTTTTTTGGTGAAAACGATAACTACACATTCAGCGTGTTGTCCCAACTGATGAGCAGCCATTGACAAATGAACTCATAATGCATTATCATTGTTAATACCACTTTTCAACATTTATTTGGTGTTACAGTTATTGCCGGATGCTGGAATATCTTCATATTAAGTGGGAAATTCTTATGTAAGGACTAATTATTGATATTCCACATGCATTTATTTAGTTCGACACATTTAAACACGTAGAGAGTTGCCCTAAATAAGCATCAAGTCTTGGTCATTGTTCCTTGATATTAATATTTTATCCTCTCCTTTTTCATTTTCGCTTGCTTACACTGTAGTGAACAAAACAAGTTCTAGATTTAAAAATTCAAATGTTAAACACTGATTCATTGGTTTTGTTAGAAATAAACGAATTTACTCGAATTTACAAAACCTTTGCTTAGCACACGCGCAAAAGCGAATCCAAAAACAAAACACGCAAAATTTGACACCTCGTTGCGAAATGTTTTTAGGCCAATAGAAAACTAGTAAACATTTAAAAACAAAATAGAAACACCAGAATCACATCCGGGAGTGAATTCCTAAAACACCTGTTCTGAGCCCTAAAAACGAAATAAAAGACGGAGCAAGCTCAACCGTCGCCAGAGAAAAATGAGACGGGCGCAATTAACACGTCTCTTGACAAACGTCAAGCGATCACTATTATTTTCTCTATCTTTCTCTCTCACCTATCACCTCTCACCTCCTCCCTTTTCACCATTCGCTCTGAGCGATAACTTTAAAGACAATCCTACCCAACAATAAACACTCATACATACATCCATTCCTGCTTACGTACACATAAACTCACTCTTGCAAGGACTACTACGAACTCTTGATATCCTTAACATTTTAATACTGTTTCTCATTGAACTTCTACCAAATCATGTTATTCTTTTCCATTAATAAATTTCTATTTTAAGCATACAAAAGATATACTTTTATTTTCCCACATATTCCAATCTCCCTTCTGATGATAGCGAATAATCGTAAGTTTTAGGGAGTTTGGTTATGTATGACACAAGGCCAATTTAATAAACGTTATCCATCTCTCTACTTCTACAACACTTCTTCTTCATCTTCTTCCTCGTCCTCTTCTTCTTTTTCTTTCGATTATTTTATTTATTTTTAAGTTTTCTTCTATTCCCCATATCTTTTCTTTATTGTTCAAATATTTCATCCTCTTCATTTTTAAATTTCTATTTTAAACATACAAAAGGTAGTCTTTTCTTTTTCCACATATTCCAATCTCCCACCTTCTGATGATTGCGATAAGTTGTAGAGAGTTTGGTTATGTATGACACAAGGCCAATTTAATAAACATTAATCATCTCCCTACTTCTACAACACTTCTTCTTCTTCTTCTTCTTCTTCTTCTTCTTCTTCTTCTTCTTCTTCTTCTTCTATTTTTCTTTCGATTATTTTATTTATCTTTGTTCAAGTTTTCTTCTATTCCCCATATTTTTTCTGTTCTTTATTCTTCAAATATTTCACCCTCTTTATTTTTCTTTCGCTTTTTCCTTTTCTTCCTTCACTTTCCTTTTTATGTGTTTCTTTTATTCTTCTTTATAGCAATTTTCTTTCTTTCCTCTTTCTTATCCATGTTTTCCCTACGCCGTCTTTTTCATACAACCTTATTTTTTTCCTAAGACGCATCTTCCATTCATACCAACACTCAAACCTGGAGATTTTAGAATAAACTCACGACCTTTCATCAACCAATCAGATTTGGGCGTAACAACTGGGAATTACGCTATTTTTTGTCGCCCCTTAAGCGTGCGTAATCTTCATTAACCAACTTTTATTCTCCTTCCTCTTTAACAAGATGTCAATTCAGACACTTAACCTTTGTCCCTAACCCTCTTCTCATCAGCGTAGGTTACATCAGAGGGTGGAGTCAGCCCAATAAATAAATAAATAAATAAAACTTTAAATGTTCATTGTTACAAAATATAGTGCACTATTTATGGCATACGTCGCTGACTGTTCTTGCGTATATGCTAAAAATCTATCAACTAACGAAAGCCTCCGATGGTCGTTTGCTAAATGAATAACAAGCATCATCTATATGAAAAATTCTATGACTTCCGTTAGTCTGTCCGTCCCTCTAACATGGCCATACATTAATCGATCGAAACCAGATTTTGAGAGAAATGCACACAGGTAATCGGGTACAAAACACAGTTGGTTTTACTATGTGCACAGCTTACAATGCAATAAATTATCATTAATTATTTAAAAAAAAAAAATTATTGTTTAACAACATACTTCCACTATGTTAAAATAACAATGATTAAAATAATAAACACTTATTTAATAGAAATGCAATTTTGTTAATTGCATATCTTTTCTTTAAATTTTTATATATACAAGAAACCAGCATTTACATTATTCGGATTATTGTCCTCTACTTTGTTGCCATTTGTACGACGTTTCGGCCGTTGTACGCTCCGGCCGTCTTCAGGTGTTAAGATGCTAAGAATTTCGAACTGAATTAAATCAGTGGGGTATATGATCTTCATTCCTTGCGTCGTAGTGCCTCTTCTGGTAATCATGATTTAAAAAGGGTTCGGTTAGAAATTTTTAGCACGTGAAGATGGCCGGAGCGTACAACGACCGAAACGTCGTACAAATAGTAAGAAAGATAAGGACAAAAGTCCGAATAATGTAAATACTGTAAATACTACCTCATCTCAGAAATATAGACAAATAGAATGATCTATTATTAAACGTCGTACAAATGGCAACAAAGATGAGGACAATAGTCCGAATAACGTAAATACTACCTCATCTCAGAAATATAGACAAATGAAATGATCTATTATTAAACGTCGTACAAATGACAACAAAGATGAGGACAATGGTCCGAATAATGTAAATACTGTAAATACTACCTCATCTCAGAAATATAGACAAATAGAATGATCTATTATTAAACGTCGTACAAATGGCAACAAAGATGAGGACAATAGTCTGAATAATATAAATACTGTAAATACTATCTCACTTCAGAAATATAGACAAATAGAATGATCTATAATTTAACGTCGTGTGACACTATCTCACGCGGTGATGCTTTCGCTTCTCCCGCGGGTATGCTTTCCTTTGGTTGGTTTAAAACAACGGAGAGAGAAATTGATATTGGTGATATTATTAGTGTTTTATTGCGTCAGGCGATGTGAGCTTAGGAAAAAAAAATTTAGTACCATCAAGTGCTTCTAAAAGCACGGAAACATAAAATAAAGTTATTTTGGATAAATATACATTTCTCGTCTTTCATGATTTACGCCTCTTTTCATGTTCAATATGGATTTCTCTTAGATTTGAAATTTATTCCGCTAATCTGAAAAGCCTAGACAAAACAAGTGTCAGAGTGATTTGATAAGGTCACCCTGGTGCCAAGGCCACTGTTGAATACACCAGTTCGAAATAACCCGACCTGAATTCAGTTCGGTGTGAGTTGGCATGATCTCATTGATCGAGCTAAGACATCCGCAAATCGAAGGGGCGGAGACCAATTTTCATTGGCCGAAGACTGTGAGCCGGCCGGATCCCCAGAGAGGATCAAAATTGGTTATAAAAATAGATGCTCGACACGAAAAGACAGTTGGGAAGCAGTTTTTTCAGAGTCTGTGGAAATTTTTCGAATTGGGGCTGCTATCAGTCGAAATGTAGAGGCTGGGGGAAAAATGGCCCAGCCTGGGAGCCATGACCCACGGCTGGTCGCCTATCATAGACCTTATGGCTAAAGAGTTAATTTCGAATGAAGCCTGTCACAAATTAACTCAAAGAAGTTAATTTGGAATAATGCGCCATCGACATGAAACCCGAAAGAATGTTATTGTTATTTTTTTTATCACGGGAAAAACGAAAATTCTGAAGCTTCGTTCGTTCAACCTCGGCAAACTCCGTTAAACTCCGATAAGGACCCGAAAGAACTTTGCTGTTTTAGAAGTTACATAGGAAAATTGACAATCCTGATTATAGAGAATTAATGAAAAGGCTTTTAATGAAATACAAGAGACTTTGGCAAATATTTGAAGAGATCTGTTTATTTCAACGCTAACAAAACTTAGACATTTTACTTGAAGATTAGAAGCTTTGATGCTTTTGGCGAACTTTCTCTCTCCGTTACAAATGGCAACAAAGATGAGGACAATTGTCTGAATAATGTAAATAGTGTAAATACTACCTCATCCCAGAAATACAGACAAATACCTGGAATCCAGTTAACAGTTTGCCTTGTGTTTATACGAACTATAAACAAATCACAAAGTCAAACACTTCAAAAAGTTAGAATTTGACTCCAGAAATAAATATTTAAGCATGGTCACTTGTATCTTGCATGCTCAAGACTAAGAAATCCTAAGAATTTATTATTCGCTTTTAAAAAGGAAAAAAAAATTTTTTTTCTTAAAAAATATTTTTTACCATGAATTCTTATAAAATGAAATTAAAATAAATGAATTATTAAACCGAGAAGTAGGATTTTTTCAAGCAAATCAGCTTATTCAAATGTCACTGATTGGTTTGCCGAATTGAGCGTTGCACTAGCGAAAGTTGCTTTCCAAAACCAAAGTATTAAGAATTTGGAAAATTTCGTCAGAAACAAAGACAAACGTACTGAACTATTATATAACATTGGTCCTCCTATAAAGCCGTGAATGCTGAACAATCTCCTCACAGCTGAAGAAAAAATTTCAAACAAGAGAAATGTGAGAAACCCATGGACTTAACACGTGAGTAACGAGAAAGTTTTAGGGTAAAATGCAAGTAAAAGGCTGCTTTTGTTGGGAACTAGAAAAAACATCTAAATTTTCTAGGGCACAAAATGAGGAAAGAGGGCTTTGAGAATAAGGCATAAATGTTGTTCTACAGAAGGATGCTGAGAATAGCATAGACTGGATATGTGAGTAACGAGGAAGTTTTAGGGTAAAATGCAAGTAAAAGGCTGCTTTTGTTGGGAACCAGAAAAACCATTTAAATTTTCTAGGGCACAAAATGAGGAAAGAGGGCTTTGAGAATAAGGCATAAATGTTGTTATACAGAAGGATGCTGAGAATAGCATAGACTGGATATGTGAGTAACGACGAAATTTTAGGGTAAAATGCAATTAAAAGGATGCTTTTGTGGAGAACCAGAAATTGTTCTACGGAAGGATGCTGAGAATTACATATGAGTAACGGGGAAGTTTTAAGGAAAATGAAAACAAAATGTACGCTTATATTTAGAAAGGGTCAATTAAAAGTTGTTTTTTTTAATCATATCACCCCGAGCAAGGCGGTAACGCCACTGATGTGCAGGGGGCTACGTAAGAGTGAAAAGATTGGAAAAGAGAAAACCGAAACCACATCCTAAACAAGGAACAAGGGATGAGCCTCTTCACCTGTTCAACAGACGTGGGTGGAGTGTGTATCGGGCGATAGTTTAGTCTATCTACTCCAATAGGACAGGATAAGGAAAGAGAGCTTGGAAAATCTAACATTCACAAGATACTTTGAAAGTAAGAAAAACAGACTGACACAGCAAATAACTTCCCTTACGATCTTGTCTAAATTGTCGGCCGAAAAAGTATTGGAAGAGATAGCAAAACAGAGAAACTTTATTAAAAAGACAGAAAGTTGTGGAGAGTCATAATCACCCAAATCCTAAAGGAACACAGCACATAAAAGTCTGAAGGGAACGTAATTGTCTCAGACGGAAACTGAACTCTCCCGGTTTCATTCTTGCGTTAATAACTTTTAATCCACGTTAAATACACTGTTCCTCTCTTACACATACTTATACACGCCCGCGTAAATCAACGTAATTGAATATACATGCTTTTCTTTGTAATAATTTGTTTACAAATGCATACAAGCAAGCATGTCTGTTCTTATTACAAGGGCGTATCTTATGAAGAGCTGCATAGATTGGAGGCGAAATATCAGTAAAAAAAATCTAAAAAATATTCAATGTATTTCCTTCAATCTCCCAGTTTCGTCAGACTTAATTAACCAATCTGCACACATATCTTTTTTTAATCATATCACCCCGAGCAAGGCGGTAACGCCACTGATGAGCAGGGGCCTACGTAAGAGTGAAAAGATTGGAAATGAGAAAGCCGGAAACCACATCCTAAACGGGGAACAAGGGATGAGCCTCTTCACCTCTTCAAGAGACGTGGGTGGAGTGTCAAACTTGTCGATAGTTTAGTCTATCTACTCCAACTGAAAAAAAGAAAAAAGAAAAGAGTGAAAAAATTGGAAAAGAGAATATGGGCGCATCAACGCACGCCTACATACAAAGCACAAACTTTGTGTGTATATCCGTTAAAAAATAAATCTACATTTTTATTTATTTATTTTTTATTTTTTAATTTCACCCCGAGCAAGGCATTCCACTGTAACTATTGCGCAGGGGGTTACATACACGAAGGTGATGAGAAAGAGGGATTAGTTATAGGAAATGTCGGAAGGAGGGTGATAGACGGATGAGGATACCGAGGATGGGGGTTATTTAGACGGGAAGAGTGTTTGAGAGAATGGATGCGAGTTAGTGTGTTAGGAGGTGTCTATTGATCTTACATTTAAATTCTTGGAGATTGTAGCTGTCGGGGAAGCAAGTACATGGAAGGGAATTCCACAGGCGGGAAGTGCGAGAAAAGAAGCTGTTAGAGTAGAAATTGCGGTTACATTTTATCTGTTTCACTGTAAAAGAGTAGGACCTAGTTGCTAATCTAGTATCTCGTGCAAATTCATACCTATGGAGCACCAGTGATCTAAGTTCATAGGAGCAGAAGCCGTGAAAGTATTTATAGAAGAGGCCCAGGGAAGCCACATCACGCCGGTGAGAGAGTGACTGCAGATTCTCCGTTGTATTTTGTCAAGAACCCCGAGAAGAATAGCAGGGGCACCCGATCAGATGTGGCAGCGGTATTCAATATACGGGCGGATGGTAGATTTACATATATGCAGGATGGACTCAGACTTGCCCTGCTCAGAGAACTGATGTGTGTGTTTAGAAAAACATATTTCATCCTAATAAAGATTTCGTTTATTTAATACACACTTACTAATTCAATAGCGATGACAAATAAAAAGAATTTATTTTTTACGTTATTTTTCCCCAAAACAATACACAAGAGTCTATAGCGGTTAATCCATTCTTTTCCAGTTTATAGTGGGAGTCCGTTCTAGTGAAGGGTAGTTGTATATTGTTGCAGATTAACGGAATTTGGCCTTTCTGTAGATAGCCCACTATAAGTCATAAAATGATTATAAATCAATAAAAGCAAACTGAGTTGAAAAATAGCATTTTATATATACACCTATCAATTAAGGTTTTTTACAATTAAAGTAATACTTGAAGTATAGGTCCAACGGACGTTAAAATATTCATGGCAATAAAATGCTGAAAAGAGAATTAATGCTTTGGAATGTGGGCGCGTTGTAAGTAAGGAATGTCTTTGATGTATTCTCTCCTTAGGTCAGTAAGTACTTTTGAGACAGCGAAAGATAAGAGGGGTAAGGGAGGCGAGCATAGTAAGCCGCTTGACTTGGGTTGAGGGGCTACTAATTACAGTCGTCTCTCTCGAGTCTGGGTCTGTCTGTCTGTGTCGGCCTTTTATTTCGATTTTTGGATCGCAGGTGATCATTTGGGATTCATACTTGTATTTGATTCCGGGCTTCCCATTGGCCGATAAGTAAAATTTGCGTAGGCTCGCGGACTGGAAATTTAATATTTAATTTATTTTTATTGTTCAACCGGAACATCTGCGCGAACCCGCATGCGCATCGTCGAGTTTTGGTCATTTGCTTTTTGGTTGTGAGGGTGCAAACATCCGGTGCCTCGCTTTTGCTCGGTCGGCATCACCACAAGTCCCTCAAAGCACTGAATGATTTTGTTTTATGGACGTAAGATTAAGTGCCATACGTGAAACACGCTTGGGCGATCATGTCTCGAAAGAGACATGACTGACTGGGCAGAAGATTATCCCGCAGTAGGTTGCCATTGCTTTCTGCGGTAGACTGGTTGTCAACCAAGGCTATAGCACCCAATCTGTCCTGCTATTTAACCCATAACTGGAAGGAAGAGACGGATTAATACCTTTCCCAAGGGTATTTGCGCGCAAGTGAATACAATGGATTTAATTGGTATTCGAACTCGGCTCCCCGGTTTCTCGTTCCGAGCCGATATCCACTGTACCACAACGCACATCCGGACGTAAGATTAGCAGATTATAAAGATACGCACGAGAATGGTTCACCCAAGACTTGAAGATGTTAATTTAGTTAGAGATCGTGGAAGCATCCTCCCTGGAGTCTGTTCCGAATGAAATTTATCAAATCAATATAAAATTTCATATAAATATTAAAAAGTAATAATAGAATTTATTAATACATAACTAACTAATAACAACATCAAACCTGACGCAAGAATTTAGAAAATGCATTATAAAAATGTCCCCCAAAATACATATCAACAAATTTAAATGAAAGGTTAAAGAGACAATTTTTACAAAACCATATACTGAATGCATTAGTTGTTCAGAGCAAAAGGTCTTGCGATAATTTTCAGTTCCATTAAGGAGAAAGTAGTTTATTAGGGCGAAAATCTAAACTTATTTATAAATGGAACTTTGTGTGTGCGTGTGTCCGTTACGTATAGATTCCGAAAAGGCTGAACCGATTTTCTTGAAAATTTACACAGTTGTATTATAAGAGTCTGCGATTGTTTTTAGCTAGGTTTTGTGTCGAGGTACCCCCGATAAATATTGAAAATCGATAATCGAAAAAATCAGGTTATAGAAGGAGTGGTCCGAGTTTAATCAAATTTGATACACTCATAGACAAAGACATAAGAAACGATATTCAGATTTTCATGGTTACAGTTCTTACAATAGTGCTGAAAATCCATAATATATATATATATATATAAGGCAAGATGTTTCTCTGTGTGTCTGTTTATCTACCTGTATGTCTGTATTTTTCAGCCCTTTTATTTTAGTTTTCGCTTCGAGTTTGGCTCTAAGTAGGTATAATTGTAGTTCTTAGTCTCAGCCATGATACCGTTTACTCAGAGGACTTATTTAGCCTTCAAAATTCAGTTTACAACTAAAAAAAACTTATTTGATATCGCTACCAGGAAATCAAAATTTGACTTACATCCATTCATTTTTCTTTCAGTCTACGGTTTCGCTTTAACTGGAAACAACTATTGTTTTTAGTCTGAGCTCCAGGACCATGGATTAGTTTTAAAGCTTTCATTACACCCGAGCAACGCCGGGCTATACTGCTAGTATATAAAAAATGAAATAATTTCGCAATCATCTACAATAAAGTTTATTAATAAGTTTAGTATCAAGCTTCGTATCTCTTTTTCTCACAAAACTCTTGCTCTTACCATCTGAAATATCTAAAAACAATATTGATAAAAAATAAAGACAAACGCGAAAGAAAAAAAATGAAATTAGCTTAGTCATTCTTCTAGATCCGTCGTACGTCAAACATTACCATTTATGGTTGTACGTTTCTGCATTTATAGAATTTTCGATGTCAAATTATAAGTGGCGTTTGTTTGTCTTATTTCTTTGCCATCCCTACGGACACGCATAGTAACACACATATACACTTATATATATGTGTGTATATGCCTGATTTCATCGTTAAGACCATTATGAAACTGAAGAAGTTTCTATTGTGAGATGAAACGCCTTAGTATTTTTCCAATCTTTCATTTAATTACCACTAAACACACACACACACACACACACACACACACACACACACACACACACACATATATATATATTGGTTCTTTCGTTGATGAAACTGCAATATAGGTAATTATTAAATATTCATAAATTCATTTGATGCACATGTTATTGGGCAGTATTAACAAAAGAAGCATTCTATTTTCATTTACAAATATTCACTTGACAAAAAATAGTAAGAAATAGTATGAAATACATCATTATTTTTAAACACTTGGGTGGCCTAGTAATTATGACCGGTACTATATATATATATATGAGATTATCACTATACTCGTGTCGAAAAACCTCCCACGAATCTACGAAGAAGAGGAAAAAACGGTTTATAAAAAGTTAGCGCTAAGTACATGAACAGTTTTCCCTGACAATTCGTTCAGTTGAAACCTAGGTTAGTCTGTCTGGCTCACTCAGTATTCTTTATATATATATATATATATATATATATATATATATATATATATATATATATATATATATATATATTCTAACATGTTTGACTAAAAAAGAACCGAGCTGACAGAGTAATCTTTCCAAGGAAATCTGCCTCTCACACAGATACCACATTGATAAAAGTAGTCAACACCCACGGGCCACAGCCTGTTTCATGCTAATATATATATATATATATATATATATATATATATATATATATATATATATGTTAATCAATTGGCCCCGATGAAGGGTATAATGACACTAAACTACATACAGCCACTGGGAGTGAGAGAGAATAAATTTTTTAGAAACAACATAAATATGGAAACAATAGATAAATCTCTACTCCTCTTCAAAGATCGGAGAGGAGTGTGAAATGGGCGATAATCGAACCTATATGATTCCATTGAAGAAAAAATCAATAACCTTTCAGAGTTTAATCAGAAATGTTAAAAGTATAGATATAGAGTAGAGTTTAGAAAACAGGGAACTGAATCCTAAACAAGAAACAAGGGATAAACTTTCTACTCTTGTTCAAAGGAATCTGAACCTGACCGTCTTCTCTCTCTCTCTCTCTCTCTCTCTCTCTATATATATATATATATATATATATATATATATATATATACAATGAATTATTTTGGACATTATTTTTACCGATACTCGTATTTAAGTAGATATTCTGTTTTTAATGGAACAGTATTTTATATTTATATCTACCGGCCTGATTATTTCACGATAAATTTTTATTGCGAAAATGTGTGCCATCCAGCAGGATTCGAACCTGCGACCCCTATTTACATAGGGGAAGCTACCATTTGATCTGGTACTGTCTTAACCACGTGACTATGGATAGCCTCCTGATCAGACGAGGTTTTTATCATGCTTATATAACACAATTTTCGATCCATCGTAAACAAACCATATTTGCTCTGTAGTGTATCGTAATGTCAAACAAATGTAAACATGTTACGGAAATCAACGAAATTCAACGAAACTTGGCTACAAGCAACCGACAATTTGTAATGAATTATTTTGGACATTATTTTTACCGATACTCGTATTTAATGTCCAAAATAATTCATTACAAAGTGTCGGTTGCTTGTAGCCAAGTTTCGTTGATATATATATATATATATATATATATATATATATATATATATATATATATTTTTTTTTTTTTTTTTTTTTTTCTAAACATATACTGTTAAACATAACAGACAATGAATGCCTTTAATCACGAGCCGTACTAAACATCGTATTTTGGCTTTAATTTCAGGTGAATAAAGACAAAAACTATCCAACACCCGGTTATTTTTTCATCACGCTGGTTCAAAGCTTTCGGCCCACATGACCCATCCTCAGGGAGGCCCCATGGACGCCAACACAAAGACATCCACCACCAAACATGACCCTATCTTGTGCTGACACAAAACACCGCTATGCAACGATAACAGTGACCGAATAGCAGACGCAGATGTTGGAGGCCTTCTACGTTGGATCAAGGCAACCCACACTTGATGAGATCACATTTCAGTCTGTTCACAGCACATTGCATTGCATTTGAACATATGGTAAAGTAAAATAGAGCTTTTTTATGACTATTGTGAGTGTGCGTGTTTATGTGCGTATACTTTTTGTGTTTCATTTTATTTCATATACATGTGAATGTATGTATGTATGTATAAGTTTGTGTGTGTGTGTAAGAGTGAGAAAAAGAAAGAGAGAGTCTCTGTATGTATTTTTATATAACTCTGTTCTTATCTGATTTTATTTGTATTTATGTCTTATTTTTCCTATCAATCCATGTTTCACTGTTTATATATCTATATAAAGATACTCGTACGCCCTGTTTTGATTGCTTTGCTAAGATGGAAATTCTCTCGTTTCATTTTGACATGATCAGAATTTTCTAGAATTGCTTTCATTTTAACCATTATTTCCACACCCGACTCTTATCAGTCGAAACTCTCCCCACCTGATCTGCTCACTTCATCTTTGTACCGACATACTCCTCCACAACCAGGCATGTGTCGAATCTGTACCAATATTTTTAGTTAAATTAGAATTGAAATACGTCGCACATATTGTAAAGCGTGCACCCAACTGCATATAGTCTTCAAGTTGCAATTCTTGGTTGTTAGAGTCATTCAATCTTTTCTATGTGTGACTATTAGTCTCCACACTTTTCTTTATGCTACTTGTTATTTCATTCATCCTCATAAGTCAAATACCAAAAAATGAAATTGCGTGCATTTCTGCAACCCCTGTTTCCAGTCGGAAAAGAAGCAGCCTCCCCATCTACGAAATTCTTAGCCCACAAAGTGCAAAGTACATCGCTTCCAGCATCTTCACAATCTTCTCATTTATTAAGCGTAACCAATGAGGATCGA